>JAZGTJ010000223.1:0-172830 GCA_036877575.1 Botia almorhae | reverse complement strand
TGTGTTCACTACTGTGTGTGTGCGCACTTGGATGGGTTAAATGCAGAGCACAATTTCCGAGTATGGGTCACCATACTTGGCCTCACATCACGTCCTTTCCTTTTCCTTTCCTTTTTGAATGTTTAATTCATAAATATATTAATGTATAGTTGCATGTTAATCATTTGCTAATTTGTTAAGTATATGTTTGTTAAAAACTAAATTATTATAATGTGTTATACTAGTTATTTACTTATTTTACTTTATTTGTGTGGGTATGTAGATGTTATTTTCTAATTCTGTAGTCATTTTTAATTCTGAAGCTGTGGCCTTGTAGTTGCTCAACATGCTCTAGACACAACGAGCCGTGGTTCTCAAGCGGCAGATGCAGGTTTGTTTCCAGCATTGTGTCTCAGTCTCATTTTCCCGCTCTCTCTCTCTCACCCCAACGATCACCTGTTCTCTCCCTGTTGTTCTATTTATAAACGAGGGCAAACAGGCAAAAATGTAATAAAAAAATTTCCTCGTTCTGTCTCTGACCTGAGTAGGTCTGTAAGGCAGATCTGTAGAGGCCTGTGTTAGTGTTCAGAGCGAACACTGTGATTCGTCAGGGCTTTAAGCAGCATGTATTGAAGCACATGAGAGACCCATGAGTCACTCTATTGGCAGATGCTTCAGTTTCCAATCAGTTTCTGAGACAGAAGCCAATGCCACTGGTTTCATCTGCCGCAGAGCATGACTTGACTCCTTCCTGCTCGTGGGAATGCATGGAAAATGAAACCCGGAAATCTGCTGAACAAATGGAAAATTCCAACGATATTTAGTTTTTTAGAGTTCTGATGCCTCATGTGTTCGCTGTTCAACATTTTGTAATGTTTATTAGGCAGTAACGTTCCTGCACACGTGCGTGATGAATTAACCAGCTGTATAATTTGGTCATGATGATGAGGTGTGGCCTCTCGGGCATCATTGATCTTTGCATCCGCCTCTCTTTTGTTTTACCTTATGGAGGGAAATGGAGGTGGAAGATGAATTATAAACTTTTATAAATAATTAAGAGCCATCGGCAGAATTGAATTATTAATAGGTGAAAAAGGCATCTTGGGGGTAGCTTGATGTGTAGAGATGTGGGCTTGTCAGGAGATGGTATTTCCTCCAGTAGGGAGGAATGTGTTTCTGATTAACATTGCTTGTATTTTGTGCCTTTTTTTAGACCTAAAGTAATTTGAAATCTGATGTTTTGTCAATAGAAGAGAGAGGATTTTGTTTAATGCTAAATGGTATTTACTTGTTTGTATATATTTTTTTAAAAAGCATTTGACTTTTCTAAACAACATAAAATGGGATGCACAGCTATGAAAATTATTATTTTAATGGGTAATTGGGCATATTTATGAAACTACATGTAGACGTAATAGTATTAACTTTGTCTTACCACTCATATAACAGTGTGGGTACACGTTTACTTCATAACAGGTAGACATTTCTATAGGTTTGTTAAACTGTTAAACTTACCAGTAATGATTTCAGACCAGGCCTTGCTTGTCTTTCTTAAGAGGGTAATTTGTATTTTGATGCGAGTCAGATGACCAGATACAGATGAGATACAGATTGGATTTAGAATCACTTGACAGCAGCCCAGCTCTGGTCAAATGTGTTTTACTCTATTCATGTAGCAAGATCTGATCTGTACTTGATACCAGCTAATGACTTGACTTGGGATGACTCAGAAGTGGATGGATTGCCAAGATCTCTGGTTTTTCCATTTTTGTGGAACATTGAGCTAATGAAATCTCATCATATCTTCCCTGAAAGACTAGGTGACTAGGCATAATTTTTGAGGATGTTTTTATATTGCATATTTTTAGCAGGTATTGCTTATTGTAAGACACAGAGTCGACTTAGTCTTGTTGGAAGGCACTATTACACACCTGTGTAGGATATAAGAATTAGAAGAAAATGTGTTCATACCTATTGGCCAGTGGTAAATTACAAAAACGACCTGTTTGTTTGCCATTATTTTAAGCAACGGATGGAATTTACCCAGCAGAGCATGTAGTTTCAACAATAACAATTTAAGTAGATAAGAGTCTAATCAACCCACAGAGATCTTTCAGTATTTCACTCATATAAATGTCCCAGTCTGTAGTATGTGCTTAATTATGCACCAAAGATCATTTGCTCTAGACAATGGCAACGCCAAGAGCACTAGACTTGTGCTATTTTTGCCTTTTGTTAGAATGATTTAAAATGTAAATGCAAACTACAACTGTTGTGGAGGGACTTCGATCATGCCTACGAATACTAATATAACTTTTGAGCAAATTTACCATGATGGCTACTGGTTTAACCTCTTGGTCATCTCATTTTGCGTCTTTCTCTCTCTGTCCACGTTACTTTCCCTCTCCTATTATCGTTCTGTTTAGGGATCATCTCAGTAGTGGTCAAGGTGACGGCTTGTGTGTGTTCCTGTTTTAAAACTAATTCGTGTTGGGTTCGGGTACGATGTATCCAAATAATATTACGATGGTGTTATTTAATGTTGCGTTATTTAACATTGCGTTATGTTTAAATGTCTCTACTTCTGCACAGCTCTGACCCAACACCTCCTGTGAATATCTGGGCTCAGTTTATGACCTTTGCTAGTTTGCTCAGGAAATGAGGGTGTGATGTCAAACAGCTGACAGCAGCACATTGGCCGAGCCCTCTGATGGCTGTACTGTCACACTCCAGTCATTCTGCCTTGCAAAATCATCACAATTCCAAACACAATTCCAAGAGATTTTTCTGACAAAGCAGCGTCCGTGCACGGTCCAGGTGCTCATGGGTCCTGTGCTTAGATGAGGTTGCAGAGTGCGAGAGCCAGTGGGATCACTCAGACTGGTAACTTGGCATCTGGCGTTAACATTCACACTGAGCCATGCGGAAAACAGAGATAACCTTCTGTGCTCTTGTTGTACTACATTTGTGTGTGTGTAGCATTAATTGTACCTGAACTTAGTTACTGAAGAGTAAGTCTAGGAGTAAGTACCTACAGAAATGTATGTTGAACCAGGTGGCTGTTTTATCTGTTAAATTTTTTAAAGATTTCTGTAAATGCGCTCTGTTTGATAGGTGAACTTTTGCGCACCAGCGTAGTTCCCATTCAGCATTCTGTTCATCTTGCTTTATTGGACAGCAAACTGCCAGCAGGTGTTTTGTGTGTGTGTGTTGAATATGTGGTTTACGAGGACACAATTGTGTATAATCATGTGTATAACAATGTAAACATGGTTTATGGGGACACTGTGTCCTCATAAACCAAATCGCCTAAATAAATACTAAATGGTGATTATTTTTTTTGGTTAAAAAATGCCATAAGTTTTCTATGAGGGTTAGGTTCAGGGTTAGGGAATAGAATGTACAGTCTGTACAGTATAAAACCCATTACGTCTCTGGAGAGACCTTATAAACCACATATGCCAACATGTGTGTGTGTGTGTGTGTGTGTGTGTGCGCGTACGTAAGCCCTGTTTAATCTTGTTCCCCGCACACCTCTCTGTGTGTCTTCCACCTCTGCCTCTAACTGCTGATTGATAGTATCCGCCTTGAGACCAACACCCATCTTTCACATCCCGGCACCTTGGGAGACAGAAAGCAGATTGCCGGCCTGCACCACACGGCCTCCAGTGACCCGTAGAGATGGTATGGATGGAGTACAGCAACAGCAGTGGTACTCTGACCCACTTAAGCGAGCAGAGAAGTGTTTTAACTTGGCTCATGTCCTTTCTGGGCAGCTTAAATGGAACAAGCACCTGGTATCGATCAGTCTTTCTCATGGGCTCCACATGCTTACACTTTCTGTGTGCAGGCGTAATGCTACTAACGTTCTCAGACATACGCACTCACAATTAAACAACCCCCATTTTCCTGGCAGCCCCTCGTGTTCTCTCTGCGGTCCCAGAACAATAAGCTGTCTTAATCTGAGTGCGCTCTCCTCACAGTCCAGGGAAATCACTAGCAGGTCGCATGTGCTAGCACACTTAGCTGTTCTCCAAGGAGGGTGGGGACCAAAAAAAGAGCTGTCTGCTGGAAATGGGGTAGAAATTAGGAATAGGGCACAATGATTAACTAATCGACTAGTCGTCTAAACAACTATTAGATTTAGTCAAGTTAGTATGCTTGAATAGTTTTGTGTTCTTTAATTGGGGTTTATTCTTAGCTTTTTTTTCTATATTTTAATTGGCCTGCTGAGACTATACTGTACTTTTAGATGTTAAAAAGTTTGCATGATAATTCCTGCTCTGAAACTTTATTTTTTAAAGTTATTGACTTGAAACCCCTGGTGCTACAGCTAAGCACATTCCGGCAAATATCTGAGCATTTTTTGAGAGTCCAAATTTTAAAAGCACACCTTGAGACCCAAGTGTTGTGTTCCATTCTGTCTGTTTTTAAATGCGATGTGTTTTTAAAAGAATGTGTACCCAAAAAAAGCATTTGATCCAGGGTCAGGTGAAAAACAAGTGTGATACACACTAAGCAGGCCATCCTTAAGATTGGTTAGTTGTTCAGTTAAAAATATTCAGCGTCACGTATCCCTTGTGAAAATGTTTTTCCTGTAACATTCAGTGAAGATGCTACTGCTGCTCTCTCACACTCTCTCGCTCTCTTTTCCCTCCCTAGCTGCTGTTCAACTCAATTATATGATTCACTGAGTAGTCTGTTCCACTGTCATAATGTGAGCTACTATCAGGAGTGCTCTGCATGCTATGGGGTGAATGAGGCCTTCAGGTCTAGCCCGCAGGAGCCATCCTTCAACCGGAAGAGCTCAGAGCTGACGCAAAACGCATACAATCCCCACTTTCCATCTTATTCTCTGTTTCTATCATCACTTGCTTTGTCACGCTAACTGTCATTTGTTTCCATGGTTAAGGGTGTACAGGAGCGGTCTTTTGTATTTTTGAATTTTGAGTTCAGTTTATGTTTTAAGCATCCTTGTGCTTTCAACCTGAAGGCATCAGCTTAACGTTATTAGTGTTTGCTTAAAGATGAATTGCCTTCACTGGGGTTCATCTCAAAAGGTTATTTTTCAAATAGCGATGGCAATTACTCTAGATCCAGAATATGAGGTGGGAGGGTGTGACCAAAATCTCATATGTACTGTACTAAATTTAACAATGTAAAATGTCCTTGAGCTCTATAAAAAATAGCCATTTTTACTGTCATAGCCATCGTAACGACCAGCCGTTAGTCATCTTTCTCATCGCTTTACCTCCAGAGGGGTTACCATCCATCCTTTTTCCTACCCCCCTCATTTTTCGGGACAGTGGAAATGGCCCTCAGCTGGAACCCCATCCAATATGTGTCCATCATCTCCTCCCCCATCATCTGTGGCCTGGTCAGGAACATTTAGACCATTCCCAACCTGTCTGCTTTCGGTGATGACTCCATTTAAGCGTGCTGTTCCGACAAAAGCGACAGCGAAGGCTTCTGTGCATATAGATTCCCCCTTACTGAGAGGATGTAGCCTGAAAGCTAGACTTGACTTAGCACCCTGACTGTGGAACCACTTAGTGGATTTCAGCCTCTCAAATGTCAGTCCAGCACCCCTGGGATGAATAGCAGTGATGGGATTTTATAACTAACATCATTTGGCACGTTGTGCTTCTTCAGTAGAGCAGATAGTTCTTCCTTAAAAATGATCATCTGTGATGATGTCATAGTACGAATGTCCGCTGATTGACTTGTCGTCAACCCAACTGTTTGACCAGTTTGTTATACGTTAAGTTAAAGATTATTAGTTATAAGTTAAAAATAGTCTAACTTTTAAAGATTGTCCTGCATTCTAGCAGGTGCTTCTGTAAACAGTCGCTAAAAATGTATCTGGTCAGGATTGGGTCAACCCAAAACCAGTCTAATTATTCAGGGTTAATGGCAATTAGCCGACTAGTCATTCGGGCAACCTGCAGACAAGTTGGTTTTTAATATAAGCCATCTCTGGTCTAAAATGCGATATGATGAATGTCTAAACCATGTAGTTGATGACCTTTTGTGCTGATACATGTAGGGTTTCTTATGGATCGATGAACCATATGGTTGAGTGTCGGCACAAGTGAGATTTTCCTCATATTCCCGCAGTGCACCGTGAGCTCTCTGCGAGTCTCACTGATGACTCAATGCGTCACTAGGATTAAAACTAGCTGGACGTGGAGTCCTACCATTTTTGGCACTGAGTTTCATCCACGTTGTAACTGCTAAACATGCTAGAAGCCAGTGGCTGTTTTTTATGCTGAGCATAACTAGCGTTTGTGCTTTCAAACCAAAAACTTTTTATTGTTCTATTTTTTGCCCTGTTCACCAGTGTTGACATTTTAAGATGCTCATCTCTGCAAGAGTCATTCCCTGTGTCAAACAAATAGCACTGCCAGTTCCAGAAAAGATGCTTGCCAGAATTGCCCACTGAGACCTTGGACATACACACTGATGATCAAGGCAGTACAAATGCTGCAGCTCACCTTCAAATGGCACCCGGCGCTCTGGCAGTTGGGAAGAGCTGGAGAATGAAGCAGGATGCTTTCAGGCTGTTTGTGGGTGGATGTGGACTGACATGCATCTGTGTTGTCTAGTTATTCCAGCATGAGTCAATGCTCATGTTGTAGTGGCAGTCAAACAGAATGTCTTAAGGAGCTGACCGGAGAAAGCAAGAAAGAGAGATGGATGGATATAGTTATGTAATGTTTACAGCTACAGTTTTGTTTTGTCTGTTTGTGTTTTCTGATATCAGAAGTATGAGGTAAGAGAGCCTCGGAGCGAAGGTGCTTTGCTACTTCAATATGTCCTATCCAGATTTTGTTGTTTAATAGAAGAAATTTCAAGAGAGGAAAGAACGCCAACCGTTTGACTTCATTTTGTTATGTAAAGTCTATTTTTCAAGGTTCAATTAGTAGTGTCCATAATTTTTGCTCATTATTGATTATGTTTGAACAAACATTAAGTTTCAATATTTATTGTCTTCTATTTTATAACATTGTTTGCCAGGTATGCAGCAAAGTGGCAGCTGTAAATGGCTAATACTGTTGTGGTTCTAGTGCTGTTTTGCATGTGGTTTTAGTGAAGCAGACATGCATATATTACCACTGATTACACCCTGTGGCTCGGCTTATACCTGCAACTTTCACCACCTGGTCTACTTACCAAAACTTGGCATAAGAAACGGGATGCAGAGGATGGCAGGTGCCAGAGGCGTTGCCCTGCGCACTGCTCGCTGCACCTGTGGTGAAACAGGAGACCTGTGGCCACCTGCTTTTACCCTATTTGACCTTCAGCGGTCACCCATTCATACAGCTCCAGGGTTGGGACAGGTCTGTCCACAGAGCATCCAAATGTAGCTGGGTCTGCCCCTAGTGCAGTTTAATGTAGGTCACAACTGTAGTTCTGGTCAAAAGACACGGCTAATCGGAAGGTTATGGTTTCTGTGTGTTTATGCATCGTCCGTGGAGTTGGAGCACAATGCACAGGGAGTCTAGGGAGTCTTTGGAGGGTCTGTATCTGTTCCTCTGCTGTTGGATTATCCCTGTTCAAGCGGATTACCCTCAGGATTGTGTACACCGGTGAAAACGATACATTTTTGGACACTGACACAGTTTGCGAGACTGTGAACTGGGGTTTCTATTCACAAGCTGCTGGTAGCAGGCAGAGAAGGAAACCGTTATGGTGATTAGACTTTGTTTATGCAGCCCGGGCATACATACAGACGTGTTTCCAGGAAAACCCTGTAAAGCCAATAAAAGACACAGAAACTTTCACACACATGCGCTCATTCCTTTTCAGTAGTTACTCCCTCCAGCAAGCCCAAAACCACTATAGAAACAACTATATAATTACACTGCTGAGAATTGTATGTGAGCGTCGATTAAGGTGTAACATAGAGCTTGACCCTTCACAGATCGATGGTTGGGGCTGCTGCGCTCCTCTAATTGGTTGTCTTTGGTGATGAATCTTGTGAATGGCCAATCGTATTTGTTTCCTCTAAAATCCAATAGAGTAAATTCACTCTCCCTGTGTTCCTCGCTCATGTCAGCATGATGCATTGCCCCTGGCTGCTCTGTTACTTCTATAGCAACATCCTCTCTCTCACTTTCTCTCTCCCTGCCTTTCTTAAGCTAAATCCCTCCTTCCCTCTCTGAAAACAAAGAGGAGATCTTCTCATTCCCTGAAGCCGTAAGGTATATAGAATATGCTAAAAAGATTAAGGCACTCGGTTTAGCCCCCTGTTGTGTGGACCCAACACAATAGCACTGGCTCTCGTTTCTTTACCTAAAGTACATTCAGCCTGCAGTTGTATGTAGGCTGCACATTTTTTTCCTCAGCTAGTGTCATATTTGTCCTCAGTGGGACGCAGTTTTTCACATTAATAAGGGCACGGTTGCTGTATTTGGTTCCTTACTGCATTTTTTCTTTTCATAAGTCACAAGGAGGACCAAGTAGGACGATACATGATGCATTGTGTCTTAGCTTGCATACACCCTTATGACTTTAGCTTATTATGCTTTGTGTATTGTGCCAAAGTCACTTCACTGAAAAATGTTTTTCATTTTTGTTGCATTGGCTCTGGATTGCTGAGCTGTTCTCTCAAGTACTTTGCTCATAATCATGTGCCTGTTGAGTCCTATTGTTTAGACACTCTGAGAACAGCTTGGCCTATATGACAAACCCTTCATGCCGTTATATAAATGGGTGCTGTGTTTGTGTTCGCTCACTGGCACTGAGGTGGTTAAACATCTCCTTTGGCTTTTAAAGGTTCACTCGGTAATCTTTTCTTTATTACACAAGTTTGACAAAAATACATGCATAGCAGTTTTGACATATGATTCAAATGATGTACGCACATGAGATGGGACTCCAGTCATGCCATTGGCCAAGAGAGAAGCTGTTTAATTGGACATGGAGCGGGTCACCTGTTTACGGGGGCTGCCATGTTGAGGTCACATGACCAGCTGTCATTTGCAATTAGAGTTGTAATAGCACATTACAAAACGTATTAACAAGACGTAGTTTATTATATTTAATTTATGTAGCACGACATTTTTTGTGTATAAAACCCTTAATGTACAAAAGCACTGATCCAGTAACAAAGAATGCACAATATATAAGAATCGGTCAATATTATCATTTTTGGGATTTTGTGTATGAGAGAAGACGACAGTGGCCTTATTTGAGAAGGGTTTTTTGTATCCCTTTACTGGAAACCTGAGGAGTCTTTTGTCCTGCCTCAGCACAACCGGAGCTTGGATAATAAGAGCAGTGTACATACTGACAGGGCCACTGTATTATTATTTGTCTCTCAAGAGTTTTTTTTTTAAGACATCTCATTGTGCTTCAGACACTGGACCGCAGTACAGAGTTGCACACCCGCACTGATGGCAATCCAGTTAGACACTATCATATTATAACCAATCTGATTACAGCTAATTACACCCAGAGCTTTGACACAGTTTTCTTTTAAACAGTGGGTTTAAAAAAAGACATGTAAGCAGTTTGCACAGCTGTTCTGGATCAATTGACTGTGAGCTGTGGGAGATTAGACAGCCTGTTATATCCGTTTTATGGCAATGTAGCGTTGTGTCTACATTGAGTTTGACGGACAGAGTGGAATATGACGCTGGCCCCAGGACAGCAGTGGAATCTTAGAGTCGGATCTTTCTGAAGATTCAGCAGACGTGGTTCTTTATCAGTTTATCATCTCACAATCATTTTAATATTAACATAAGGGATTCATAAACGCAAATACAGAGAATATAAGATTACTTTTCCATAGAATCAAAACCATTTGGGGACAGAAAGAGCTTAATAGTACACCAGAATATCTCATTAGTTGTACAGGAACAAAAACTGCATTCACATTTAACTTCTGTAATGTGACCTATTTCTGAGTGACACAGAATATAATTTAGGTCGTACCATATCTAGAATCCAGGCTGTAACGGGGTCTCTGAGCTCTTTTGACATAAGCCAGTAAGCAGTCACTCACAACATTGTAGCATGGTGAAGTTTTGCACAGGGGAAAAAAAACAGTAAAATGTTTAAATTTAGTTGGCAATTTTTTCCCCCACCTATGTAACTACAGTTACATTCCCAGAAAATTTTTAATTTAGGTTTTGAAAAAATCTATTTCTTTGGAATAGCATGCTTGAATAATCGGCACAAATAGGCCAGGGGCTTTAACAATAAAAAATAAATAGGTATCTATTTATTTTTGCCTTTGCCTTGATATCTTTGAGTGCGTGTTTTTCTATGTATAATATTAGATTAATACAAACTATTTATTAATAGACGCTTGAAAAATATTTTTATTATATTAATAATTGTGTTTTTGTGAGGAAGGTAGATGGGTATACAGGTCAATATACTCTTATGTGAACCAGAAACACTGCCTCTAGTATAAAATGGGCTGTTTAATTTGTTCTCTCTTAATCTGAGTCTCTCCTTGAAATTGATTTGATCCAATTGGCCTTCAGCATAATCTCTTTCACGAAGGCCTCCCATTATCCTCAAGATAAATTCATTGTTTCCGTTGGAGGTAATTTGAGGGGCAAGACTAACTTTTCCAACCAGAGATAACAAGCAGCAGGCGCGATGTTTATTTTTCTGACCTTTGTGGCTCCAGTGTCCTCTGTAATAAAGGTGACATTTCTCTCTCGCTCTGTTCTCGTTTCTACTCACTTCTGCACTCGGTAGTTAAAGGTGATAAAAAATAACCTGGTTCTCTTTGTGTTGTGCAAGCTAATTTAGAGGAGAGGGACAGAAGGTGCTTTCAAGCATTTGGACTCGGCATGTAAAGGCAGCCCTTGCTTTTATTTGAAAGTGGATGCACATCGCTACCAATTAAGCCTGTGGTTTGGCTTGCGATTACCTCCAATCACTGTAGACATTCTTAAAGAAGCTGACAGAGGTTGTTCTGCCACCATTCCCAGCGCTCTGCTTTTGAAGCTGCACATCGTCACATTAGACGGTGTGTAAGCAGTTCCCTTTAGCAAAAAAACACTTTATTTTGGGAATTCAAGGCATTTGGTTGTTGTTATGAGGGTGCTGCTTCACTTCCAGGTGGAAGCATCTCATGGGAATAGAGCACAACAACCACAGCCCACGTTTACACTGGACTTGTTTCAGGAATCAGATAATAAAACTTTGTCTGTTCATTTTCTCCATAGGGATTTCAAAAATATTCAGAATGTTTTAAGGCATGAACTACACCAACAAGATACAAGATAAACCACAGTTTGATTTGAAAAGTATTTGATATTTATAGTTTGATTTGAAACTATAAAGTATTTGAAAATCTGAGAAAAAGGCAAAGCACATCCCAAAAGTCTGTACCTCCCATGAAGCATTGCAAATCATGTAGTTGATTCAAAAACGATGGTACAGCGTGAGTTTGTCTTATTGTCATTGATTATAAGTGTATTGGTAAAAGCAGCTTTGCAGGTTGTTTGATCAAGGGATTATGGGAAGCGTAGCTTATCACTGAAATCATCGTCTGTTAAACAAAATACTATAAACAAAAATAAAGCTGTAATCGCATGTGACTTGTGGCTTTTACAGAAGCACGTGGTAACAATTTCAGAGCTCCCGGCAGGTCTGTTGTAAAAGGTTGATATTATGTTATTGTAAAAAATGAATTTCTCGGTGGAGAAAAATGAATGGAATTTTTACTTCCCAAACCCAAGTTGTTGCATTTTACTGAATAGACAGTGTCTGTTTGCCTTAACATAATGTTCACATTGGCCAAATGTGAAATTAAAATCTCTCTGTGTTGTGCCTTTAAACCCTGCACATTGTGGTTTAAAATGAAATGGAGGTTTGGATGGTTTGGAAGTGATGAGGTCAAGCCCGTGCTGTCTTCTCTTGTCTAAGCCATTAAAGTACATGGGGGCGAAGAGATTGAGCTGACAACTTATTGATTTGTGTGCCCATGTCAAACATGTTCCTGAAATTCTTCTTTGTCTTAGCCACGTCTTAACAGTATTTGTGTATCAGTAACTGAAAAAGGAACATGACAAGAAGGGTTGAACTCCACTGATTCAGCTTACCGTTAGCTTTGATATAATGACACTACTGAAGGCTCCGCCTACAGTAAACATCATTTATCATTCATCCCTTTGCACGTCTTGTCTGATTGGTTGCCTGGTTGCTCTTTGAATTCCACTCACTGTTTTAGTTGTTTATCACAGGATTGCCCAGACCCTGTGTAATTAGTTAATTTTCCATGATTGTAGGCTCATTTGGGTGACACCTGCCGAATGATTGCTCCTGGTAATTGCCTTTCGCATTTTAGTTTTGAATCAGAAATGCACTCTTCTGTCACAGCAGTGAGTTTAAACAACAGTCAGGAACAGTGGAGAATTAAAGTTCTTAAAATTAAATATTAAATTCTATAAACAATAAAATTGGTCATTTTATTTTAAAATGTTTAATAAAAATGACTTTTTAAAAAATCATAATATCTGCATTCACAAAACTAGTATCAGATTTTTTTTAATAGTAATACTTAATGTTGCTAAATGATGCTTTTAATTGGTTCACTGGTTCATTAAAGGTTCATTTCTGAATGACACCTTATGGACGAATCATTCATTTCTGAACCCTGAATTCCCAAAAGAGCTTTTACATAATAATGGAAATGGTTTATTAAATTATTGATTGACTTTACATCTTATTCTTTTATTTGTTTGATTTTTCAGAGTTAATTTTGCTGTTACCCAGTTGCCTTTTGGCCCACGTGCATCACCGTCATTTTTTGGGGGCGAGCCTCCTTTCCCATAATCCCATGTCCCCTGTGGTGAAGACAGTTGGTTGACAGTCAGTTGGGTCCCTAATTGTGTCTTTATTGGCCGGTTACTCTGGGTCAATTCTGTCCCAGTGAAACAGGAGGTTAGGCCCAGTGATTTACATTTATGCATTTGACGCTTTTATAAAGTGTTACATTCATTTTATACATTCTGTCAGTTTGTGTGTTTCCTGGGAATCAAACCCACGGCATTTGCCAGTTGAGCTACAGGGACACCTTAAGGACGGACATTAGATCTGCAGTATGGAGGACACAGATACGGCTGAACGCGGCCCATGTTGTGCGTGGGGTGGGGAGGATCTTTTTTGGCAAGTCAGCTGGTCCTGGAGCTTGGCACTGGCATCAGAATGGTGGCAGCACACTGTGTGCAGACAGGCTGGAGTGTTTACCCATACAGTTGTATCAGAAGCGGTGTTTGTGTGAGAGCACACAGGATGGAGCTTAGCACACACACCGCCTGGCTTGGCAAGGGCAATTGCAGTCTTACGCCGCAGTCTGAGTGCCCTTGAGATTGAAGCCGCCAGCAGGGAAGATTGATTTGCCGATCTCTGCTATATCCACTGTGCCTTCATACATAACACCAACTTCAAATGTCTCCTTCATTTCTGCCACAGAAGAAAGCAAAGTGCACCTGTTCAGTCCTTACGTCTTAAGAATTTTGGCTCCGTCAAGATTTCTCGAACCATTAACTATAACGATAACTGCTTAAAGTACAGCTGCTTCCATCTGCTGTCTGTCTATTTTTCATATTACTGGGTTTTAGCCATGTATATTCTGTAATGGCCTCTTTTACATTAATTTTCTGGTCATTTTTGGTCTCGGCAATGAAGTTTCAGGTTGCATGGCGTCCACTCAGTGCGCATTCGTCTGCCATTTTTGTTGGCACATTTGGTCCTGCCCAGATAAACAGGATTAGGGATTTGGGATTAGACTTCTCCGACCTTCTCCAGATTGTGCTGCGTCTAGGCCATTTGGGTATCTAATGCTGTTTGTCACTTCAGCATTTAAAGCCCTGAGGAGTTTGCCAATCATTTGTCCCTGTTGTCTCTTTACCCTTTGAACCAAACAATCTGCTCAATGGAGATGACTTTATGTAGCTCTCGTTTGCCCTTATCTTATCAGACTCTGTTTATCTCATTACTTCAATAGTTTTTCTGACTCTCCTTTTATCTTAATTCTTATCCTGGTTTTGTCTGTGACAAAGTACTAGTAAAAAAATTTCTCTTTTTTTTGCTATTCACATCAGTAAAAATTCATTTTAAGAAAAACAATTACATTTTAAAGTATACTTTTAATGTTATTAAGTGTTTCACCCATTCTTTGACCGTTAAATTCAAACAGGCTGATTTTGAGTCTGTACCTTTAAGACTTCAGTGTCAGTGACCTTTGTTACAATTAGCTAACCGGTATCTGTCCTTAAGGTGGCCCTGATTACTAAAAAGATATGTAAATATGGGCGGTCATTATGTTGCATTATGTAACTACCATTTTCAGGCAATTGCCTATAAATAAGGAACATATGTTTCCTTTAATTGTATGTCATTGCATATTTGTATTAATTAATTATAAAGCCAAAAACTGGGTCTGGGTCTACTTTTGAGGTTTTTGTTTGCACCCCTCTAATAAAGATTTCCGCCTCCCCGCGTCTTCAGTTTCTGCTTTGTTTTCTGCTTTACACCCTGCTGATCCTGAAAATTATTGGCTTGGTGTATTTATGAGGCAAAAGCAAGAAACCAAAACATTAAAAATTGAGTAGATATTAGGAAGATACCACTAAAAATGTCATTTGTTGTGGATTTTAATGTATTTATAAAAGCATTCCTTGAGTGCTGAACAGAGCTGTGGAAGCAATTTACTGCTGCTTGTTTTTTACAGTCTCTTGTGGCTGCCGCAGTGCATCTTAAACACTCTTGGATCTTTGGCCGGTCGTCTGCAGGTCACGTTAGTTTTGATAGCTGTGATTTTTGTCTGGGCAGGGGTTGTTTTGGCTCCGTGATGAGAGGCACTACTTTAACAAAGCAGGCACAAGCGGCGCAGGTGCTTTGTTTACCAAATTAAAATGAGTGGACTTGGAAAACTACCAGCATATTTCACATGAAGGAAGAACTTTTGAAACCTCCCTGTCTTTTGTCTAACAGACACCATTAACCTCGGGTCAGGAATGTTTTGAATGTTACTCATTTACTAAATCTGAGTTCATTGCTAGTGACCTGCAGCTGCTGATTTGTCTCATTTACAAATTAGACAAGTTAGCTTTATCTCCTGGATAATGTTTTGTTTTCTGCACTGTTTTTGAGTTATATATTTCGAGGCTCATAAGAGCCTCATATAAAGAAACCTCATAAATTAACAGAATTGCTCATATTTCTTTGACAAGTACAGCGTGTTTTATTCATTCTTGTTATGAAATGCACAAGTATTTCACTGACAGGCGAAAGTCAGGCTCTAGACTGTTCTTGTTGGACATCATGCAACAGAACAGGGGTGGTCAGAGCCAGCATTAGTTTCAGTCTGAAGACTTCTATTCATGAGCAGGATTGGACCTCACAGCTGTCATCATCATGTGCTGTAAACAATGTCTGTCATTGTGAGTGTTAAATGGCACTGTACCGGTTTGGGTGGGGTTCTTTTGATTTTTAGGTCTGCGTGCGGTTAAAGCTAGAAAGAGACTAGTCCTGTGAGGCAAACAGTCCAGGGTGAGTGGCCAGTCATTGTCCCACAGTCCTGGCACGCAGGCGTGTGGCAGTTCCTCCAGGAACTGTTTGATGCGTCTGGAAGGCTGTAAACATGGCCCCAGTGTTTGGAGCTGTTCAAGCATGCTGTTCTTTTGATCGTCCCATTCTTTCAGCTGCAAATCAGTACCATCACTTTATGTTGACATGAAACAAGAAATAGAGTAATTGAGGGGGCACAAAGAGATTTATATGAAGATTTGAGAGCTCCAGATCCTGATGGCTCCAGATCCAGATTTTACTCATTTAATTATGGGGACTCAGTAGATCTCTCAAACACCTAAGCATGTCAATAACCACTCCATATTCTGATATCATGATATTCATAGCCCGCCTTTCCACTCCAGACCTATATTTTATTTTCTTTCTATATTTTTTTATTTAGTGTCAATTACTTCCGGATATGTAGATGCTGCTGTTCTGATTTGTTTTCCAGTCTCTTGGTTTTATTGCACTCATAACAGGGAACACATGCATCTTAAATATTTTAACAGTCTAGCCCGGTAGCATTACAAGTGGAATAATGTGTGTAAAATACTGTTATCTTTCATCTTTTGTGGCTATGTTTTGAAATGTGACTTGCTGTTGTTAAGTATCGTCTGGGCTAACCGTTCACTCACTGTAATTTAAAGGAGTCAAAGCTAAGCAGTGTGAGCTGTTGGGAATGAAGGTACGCTGTGCCCTTGAGATGGGGAGGCTTATGGAAGCTATCCTGCCATCACAAAATGGCTTTTGTGACTTCCAGGCAGGGTGCATTTTTTTCACACGTCTCTGAGACTGTGGAAAAAAGATCTGGGACAGAAGAAACTTGCTGGCGTGAGTAAGATGGTGACAGGTTTCCAAGGTCCTGATTTTTCCATGTCTTGACAGTTTTGTTTTCAAAGCTTTCTTCATCTCTTTTTGTGCTGACTAATCAGCGTTTTGTTTGTTTATTTTTGTTTTGCCGTAGTTTCAGAATGTTTGTACAGCATGTTTTAGACCTGTTCTTGACCTGAAATCTAACTCGGCTGTATAATGTAGAAATTTATTACGGCCCGGAGCAAAATATCTAAAATGATGAATGCATATTATTAATAAGTGGATATTTCCATTGAATAAGCCTTTTTGTAAAATAGCTAATATATGTTTTGCACACCCAACCTTTAGAGATTTCGAGTTCTTGTGTGTTGGGTTATTTCTTTCACACATTTGCTTAACCAGAAAAAATACATTTTTAAATAGCAAATAGTTTGCAGCTTCCCCTTTCTCTGAAATGAAACTGTATTGATACTGTATATCACAAAGCAGTTTCATGTCCTCGCTATGTTTTCTGGGTGTTGGTTGCTTCACCTCATGTCATCCTTTTGAGTCACTTTTGAGAGCCTGCAGAAAATAGTGGGTTGCTTCAATCAACTGAGACTTCTGCATAATAAAGAACTGGACTCTGAATAGGAAAACTGTCTGCCTGTAATCTGACCTATGAGGACACTGACTGCAGTTGTTGAATGTTTCTCTGCTGGGCACAGTGGAAGCCCAGTGACAGGTGTTGTATTTTGAGTAAAAGATGGGGATGTAGAGCTACTGTGTGCAAGGACATTATTCTTAAGTATTCCTTCTGGAATAAAGCCTGGATTTGCTTGTTTTTTTTTTCTTAAAACCCAATGTCCCTCCACCCTCACTTCATACACTTCCCTAAACGTCACCGGATTGTGCATTGGGATATTGGATCCAAGGAGCTGGTGAGAAAACCAACAGCTGTAGATTGTGAATGTGACAGGTTTTTTACATGCTGTAAAAAAGTGATAAAATTGCTTTCTTCTAATGCCTTTTCTCCCTCGTCTTTCTCATCCTCATAGAATCATACTCTTGTGCCTCCTCTTTCTTTGCTGTATTTGTTCATCTTTATCCCTGTACTCCTGCGAGGCTTTGATATATATATTTTTTGTTCTGCTCTCCCTTTTCACATAACCCATACACAACATTGCTCTCAGATGCCTTTGAAAATTGACCTGTGTTGCATCTCAGACGTGCCGGGTCTTGTCGCTTTGCTTTAGTCTTTCCTCAGATGCCCTGTGCTCCTCCCTCTAGTTAAACAATATGTTTGCCCATAGTGACGGCCATCTGTAAACCATGCATCCTGAAAATATAGTTTTGGAGGTAAACAAAATGAATGTGCATTTAAACAAAGTTGTTGTCCAGAGAAGTGAATGCTTGTTTGTTTAGGTGTTTGTTTAATGGGAGTAAATGTTGACAAATGTACCTAATGTTTGCTGACCTTTCTCGTCCTTTTGTCTAAAACCTTTTTTTTTTGTAGTTTGAGATGTCTTTGAAAATTGCATGCAAAAGTGTTTCAGAGGTTTATGTATTGAGCGCCTTTTAGCAATTTGGCATATGATGTTTACAAACTCTTTAGGGATTTTTGCGACCTTTGCTGACCAGTGCAACTTCAGTCTTGGATAGTTTCAGAAATCGCCAGGACATTCACCCTTATTCTGCAGTGCTAGTTTTTTAGTGCTAGTTTGAATCCTACTCGACTCATTTACCTGTGCCACACTTTACGCTAACACCATTTAAGATGAAAAAAAAATGACTTTTGGCCTTTGAAGTGTATGAAGGATAGTGGGGATCACTTTTTAAAGCCCTCACTAATCAATACAAGCCTCCGCCATTATCCTGTAATCCTGGCATTGCCTTTGTAAATGACTCTCTAGGCGCTCTTGGTATTCAGTGAAAAGATACCCAGGTTCTAGTGCTCCCACGGCATCACGTGGGTTTGGCTTTATGCAGCAAACTTTCAGATATTATTAATAATGGGAAGCCGATGTGGTCTGTGTGGTCCAGTCAACAATGCATTGCTAATGCATAATGTTGCATTGTAGTTTTTTGGTTATGGAATTTATAACTAAGATGGTGTGAAGGACATATTTTGATCTTATTTGATTGATTTCTTAAATTAACATTGTTGTATTCTCGTTTAGGTAAACTGGAAGCCTTGGCTACAATGCTTTGGGCATGATCTGTCCAGAGCATCCAGCACCAAACATCAAGAGCCTAACATCAACGGGTTTGAAGACCAGAATCTTCTCCACACGGGATCAGAAGATAAGGACTCAGAGAGGGTAGAGAAGGGGCATCGGGTGTTGGGCAGGGGGCCGCTGGTGCATGTGGGGGCAGTGCACATCCCTTGCTGGAGAGTGGAAGCCCACCTCACCGATGCCGTCCCCTGCCCAGACTAGTTCTGCTAGCCTCTGCAATGGTGACATGAGGGCAGAAATTACGGAGGAACCTCATTTCAACCCATCTTTTTTGGTGTCTTTCTGTAAAAAGCATTCAATAGACTTGACTGTTAACTTGTGAATAGAGGACTGTGTCTATACCAATCGGAGCAGTTGCAAGGTGATGATGCTGATGTTTGGGCGTATAAGGCGGCTTTTCCGTCAGCTTACGCTGCAGACCAGCCTGCTGTTGCTCTTTCTTTTCTGCATGGTCAGTGTCCTCATCTCGGCTTATTTCCTGTATGGTGTCAAACGGGAGCTTGAACCAGCAGGAGTTGGAAGTGTGGTGGTTCCAGAAGAAGGTACTGCAGACTGGGAAGATCCCCGGGCTACTCCCTCCCCGCCATCAGTGAGGGTGTTGCCCGCAAGAACCTCCAAACCAGCGGATACGTCTCGAACTGACCCTGTGGTGCTGGTCTTTGTGGAGAGCTTGTACTCTCAGTTGGGCCAGGACATCGTAGCCATCTTGGAATCGGGACGATTCCGTTACCAAACCGAGATTGCACCTGGTAAGGGCGATATGCCCACACTTACAGACAAGAACCGGGGCCGTTTTACTCTGGTCATCTATGAGAACATTCTGAAGTACGTGAACCTAGATGCTTGGAACCGAGAGTTGCTGGATAAGTACTGCGTGGAATATGGCGTTGGCATCATCGGCTTTTTCAAGGTGAGCCATTTTGTGTTGTACTGCTAGACCTTTCATAGCAAATAGTCTCACTAATGGGTGTTAATTTGACTCTAGTTCTGGTGGGTCAGTCACCCCACACTACATAATCTCACGACTGACATTTTACAGTCTGATTTGTGGTTAGGGAACAGAAATGTTGCCAATAGAGGGTGGTTGGGGCATCGTGCTAAATATTGCAGAAATAGCACATTACTGAATGCGAATATCTTTGTTGATTGACTGTGTTAATTGTCTTGCCTCTTGTTTTATGAGGACACTGCTTGGCGAGATCAGTAGAGTGCAACCTGTAATGCTGATTTGCTATTACTCATTGCTGTCTGCCATTGCCAGCTTGTAACCCTCCTCTCCCAGTTATAATGTAATGTTTGCCTAAGGCCAGGCCTGCTTTTATTACCCTTGTGAGCTTGAGTGCAGCCCACTAATTGTTACTGGAGGTTAACTCGGTTGATGAGACTGTTAGAGACTCATTCGCCTGCAGCAGAAGGGCGAGGACATCAACACGTCTTACAAAGAACAGCATGAAATTTGCGCTCATTAATTTTTATTGACTCGGGCTGCTTCAAGTCTCCTCAAAGCTGTTTTTACCCCAGGCTCCGTTGTTTACACATTAACCGGAACGATTCTGCATCCAATGAATTTTTTCTTGTCCAGGTCATTAACATCCCTGCCTTGCTTGGTTATACTTTTTCATTGATTTCAGAGCCATGGGCATGTCTGATAACAGACCCCGAGGGGGCACGGTTCAGGAGACTTTCCCCTTGAAAGAAGAAATTGTGTGTCTAGTTCACTCCAGTAACAGAGCATGCATAATTACCTTCACACCAAGCCTTGACTTGCACCTATCAAAGCTGAAGCAAAGTCGAAAACATTTATCCCTCCACAGTTGATGTGAGCCTGAACACACGCATACAAACACAAACCAGCACAATGGACACCAGGCTTCACTCTTTAGTTACGCTTGGACACATCTAAAAGTTTAAGCTCTTGTTTGCTTTCCTATTAGTCTTCTACCCTAATCCCTTATCCATAGAGTGAGTGAGTAATTGGACTGAACTCTTGGTTTCCTAGCCAGCACTTAAATTGGCGTAATCTCTAAGGGCTATTTTAAGTTTTCGTTACCAACCGTTTAGACTTGCTCTCTTGCAAAGGAAGATGAGCAACTGTTGGCCAGACTCAAAGGTCTATGTGGATAATGCAATTGTTATAAGCTTGCAATTAAATAAATACACAACAGATTTCAACCAGTACGTACTGTGCATTTTGTTGTTTAGTGAATCAAGATGCTTGCTTATTAACATGCTAATGTCTTGAATTTATTACAGTCTTGTGCCTCTCATTGAGTTGCTGCCTATGTAGCAAAATTAGTCACCCATGAGATTTCATTTCTGTTAGAATGTGCCCTTGGAAGGTAGCATTTTTTTTTAACCTTACTTGAGGTTAAAATAATTATTAATCACAAGTCATGAACTGTTCCATGTCAAAGAAAGTGAAATAGTGAATCGCTTGGAAAAAGTCTTTGGTTTGGAAGTGCTGCTGGAACAATAGCTACAGAAAGATGGGATTAGAGAGAGAGGGAGAGGATAGGGAAGTTATTGATTAAGGCCACTGGAATGTGAAATTCTTTCATCCACCCAAGTGCAGAGTGACATCACCACCCCCGCATGCCGTTTCAGCTTGTTTCAGTGTGTTGCCACTGAAAAGAACAGATGAAAATGCGCATGAATCATCCGATGTCTCTTGTGCATAATGCATCTCTCCAGAGGGTCTTCTGTTGCTACCTCTGGGGGCAGAATAATTGTTGTTTTTGGAGTTGACTTGGTTGTAGCCTCACTCTAAATTGTAAGGCTCATTGTGTTCGTTCCACCCAGTGTGCAGTTTATCACCAGTTGATCCAGCGGGCAGCAAGGAGAGGACTGCATGTAGATGAGTGGAGATTAGAGATGCGCGGATCAGCTGAAATGTCACCCGAATCCGCGGCCTCATACTAATCATCCACCCGCCACCCGCCCGCACATATAATTTTCTCTAATATAGACATCCGCACCCGACCCGCAACCGATCGTCACTTTAATCATTCTAATTCTAATGATGATAGGTCMGCGTGGATCGTTCGTTATTAACAGCAGATTCAGTGAGCTAATCTGCGCATTTCTGATAGTAAAATAATACGCTAATCGTAAACTGTTTAAATGAACATTTATTTTAAAAAACAAAAGTTTGTCTTTAGACAACATTTTCTTCATTTCAAATAGATACACAAAGTAAAAATAAGAACTTTTAGTTTTTACAGATACAGGAAAAAGATAACAAAAACGGTGTCACTTCAGCCTAAACGCCAGCTATGTTATGTTTACTTGGCGTTTTTCTTTGCACTGTGCGATTCCGCCTCGCCTCCAAAACGCGGCCAGCTGCACTGAATGAGCGTTCGCTCGCACCGCTTGTTGCAGGAATGAACAAGATTCTCCTTGCAAGGCGCTGCAGTCGTGGAAATAAGCGATCTTGTTTCTCCCAGAACGAAAAATACAAAGCAAAAATCATTAATAATTAATCGCATCCACCCGCRACCCACCCGCAATTAATCATAATGTATTTTTTTATTACCCGACCCGCCCGACCCGCGGATTATCCGCAGCGCCCGCGGATATAACCGCCATCCGCGCATCACTGGTGGAGATGGTGTTTAAACAAACTCGGGCACACGTGGTACCACAAGGCGCCTCATTCAGGATAGCAGTACTTTACTTCAGTTAAGATATTCAAGGAGTGAGCAGTAACTTACTGATATATATTGACCTGGACAAATCATGGAAAAAAAAATTTCTTTGCTCTTTTGAAATTAGTCAACCCAAATTCTCCTTCCCTAGGACACCCAGATGATTTATAACAACTAATTCTAAGAACAGATGATGATTTCTGTCTCCATAAGATGCAAAATACACCATGGTCATGACAACACAAGCATGTGCATATTAACATATGACTGCCCAGCTAACACTGATAATGTGAACTACTAAAGATTATTTAATCACAGATGTGATGTACTTCTTGGAATTACAACTATGTTTTTGCTGTATATGTAAGAGGTCTGAGTGATAGAAATAAGGTCATGTAAAAAGTTTGGTAAAAGTTACGACTTAGTTTTATAAATACGTGGATTTTAGGAAACAAAACACGTAAAACTTGTATTACAAACCCTTTAAAGTGAATTAAAAAATTTCTTCTGATCTCATTTTCCTCCTGAAAGGCTAATGAAAACAGTTTGCAGAGCGCTCAGCTGAAGGGCTTTCCACTTTTCCTGCACTCCAACCTGGGTTTAAGGGACTGTAGCGTCAACCCCAAATCTCCACTGTTGCTCATTACTAAGGCCCGCGAGGTGGAACGCGGTCCCTTACCTGGAGACGACTGGACAGTCTTCCAGTCTAACCACACCACGTATGAGCCTGTGTTGTTAGCTCGTGGACGGAGTTTGGAGGCTGGTGGTACCCCTGGGCCCCTTCACGCAGCAGTGGTCCAGGATTTGGGCCTTCACGATGGCATCCAGCGGGTACTCTTCGGCAACAACCTTAACTTCTGGTTGCACAAACTGGTACTGGTGGATGCAGTTAGTTTTTTGACTGGCAAGCGTCTGTCACTGGCTCTGGAGCGCTACATACTGGTGGATATCGATGACATCTTTGTTGGGAAAGAGGGCACACGCATGAAGGTGTCTGATGTAAAGGTGGGTATTGTTTGAGTCAGACAACATAAAACTTTGTGTCTGTGAAAATATGGTTGTGCACCATTCAGCGCAAGATATTAAGACTTAACTGCATTGTTTTTATGCTTGCGCATGGCTCGTAAACAGAGACAGAGAGTATTTGGATACTTAAATCACACTTAGAAAAGAATTAATGTAATTGCAATTGATAAAGTAACTGACATTTGACATTTTTAAATAAACTTGTTTTTGTTCGATTAAGTCCAAGCAATTGGACACTTTCTGGTTGCCAGAAGTATTGGAATGTATTGCATATAGACATTTAGGCACCTATTGTAACTGGAATAGTTATTCACTTTTTTCCTACCCCTGCTGTGGCACTTTTTGGAGCACATACTTTCCCTCTTTAAGTGTTCCGATACTTTGTAGTTACACTGTGTATTTGCTTTTGTGTGGTCTGAAGGTGATGACAATGTCGACAGTTAAGCTATGTAAGGTGTTCTGGGGTTACAAACCATGGAACCAAAATATATACACAAATCTGAAACAAAATCTCTGCTCCAAGCTTCTCTTTCATATTGCCTCTCTCTCCTGATCTCTTTTGTGCCTTGTCTACCAGTCTGCTCCGCATATGAGCCAGACTCATGCAGAGAGAAAGACAAAGAGCTGAGTAAAGAACCAAGGAATTTAAAAACACAAAAAAAATATATATGGAAGAAAAGCAGGAGGGCCACGAAAAAGGCAGGGATATGAAGTCAATTGGCAGCATGTAAATAAGGCTCTCCTTTCTAAAGTGCCTCAGAAGCAGAACATGAAGAAGCTGGTGTGTTAGATCCATATTCACCAGGCTCTTCATGGTATGACGGCACTTTTCCTATCACCATTTCTCCAGCTGTCCATTTTTCAATACACCAAATCTTTCCTTCTCTTCTTTCCGTTTGCCTTTAAGTATTTTCATACGACTCTCTCTTCAAAGGGCACCCAAAGTCTTGCCGCGAGCATGAATATTTCAAATGCTTTTTTTTCCCTGCGTCGTCCTTGGGAATCTCTCGTCCTCTGAGCCCCCAATGCAGATGGGAAGGAATAGAAAGCAAACATAATCAAAGCCGTCGTGTCTGTCTGCAGACCTCTGAGCAGTTAAATATGAATCAGCCTTTTGATTGAGTCACACTGGAGTGACAGACAGTCAAAAACAAGTGCGGTAAATAAATCAGAAGAGAGGCAGATACAAAGCTAAATCTGGGAGTGGCAATGAACCAAACAGTGGAGAAACGCCGACATGAGACATGCTTACACTGTCCCTCCGTCGTGAAGTTACTGCTATACTTGTGTGTGTGTCTTTAGTATTTTTATGTCTGTCCACTGAGTGTCTTTTATGTGTTTGATATCATGGGGTGTTTCAAGGCCTTTTTATTATTAAGTTGCTAAACTCCTTCTCACTTATTGCAAAGGCCCTGCTGGAGACGCAGAACGAACTCCGATACCACGTGCCCAATTTTACCTTTAACTTGGGATTCTCTGGGAAGTTCTTCCATGCTGGTAAGCAGTTGACACACAGTGACATGTCCACGCGTTTTGGTAGCACACATTGAGACCAGAATTCTGTTCTAAAGCCATGTGAGTTATCTACCTAGAACAGCGTGACAGCAGTTCTGAACAGTGGGCAACATGGCATTGATCGAAAAACATGCATGTTTGTTAGCTTAGCAGTATGATAATATCAGACTCTTTTCAAATCAGTTGTGTGCATTGATTGAATCTCACAGGCATTACCTGTGTGATGAGCAGAGCCTCTTTAAGGAAGTCCCCTCCAGTCAGTGGACGTATTTGATAATTGTTGGCGTTTAGCGATTGACAATTGGCTCCTTCTATTAAAAGGTGGTACTTGCTTTGCTAGAGCGGCCCTATTTAGCATTGCACTTCCTCAAATATAGTAACAGAACTGCGTCTTAATCTTAATATCTGTAGTCTTTGATTGAAAAAACCTGTCTGTGTAGGCTTTTTCAGATCAGACATTGTCCATGATTGTTAGGATAGTGCCTACATAGACAGCGAGATAGCTTACTTGGTTTTTGACTCAAGATGTTCACCACGGGTGGGTGCGATTGGTTTTCAGGCACGGATGAGGAGGATCTTGGAGACGACCTGCTTCTGTCTTACAGTAAAGAGTTCTGGTGGTTCCCCCACATGTGGAGTCACATGCAGCCGCACCTCTTCCACAATCAATCAGTGCTGGCAGAACAGATGCTGCTCAACCGCAAGTTTGCAGAGGTGAGTCCTAATGTGACATCCCCGGGGTTGAATGTTATTAATGAGATGGGTGCTCTTAATGTTATGTTTGCGAATAATATTTCTATGAGTTTGTAGATCACAGTATTACAGTATTACATCTGTGGCCCTTGAAGTCAAAAAGATTAAGATATGCTGTTCTAATGTATAGTCTGTGGTTTTCCCATCAGGAACACGGCATTCCCACAAACATGGGTTATGCAGTGGCTCCCCATCACTCTGGAGTGTATCCCATCCATTTGCAGCTATACGAGGCCTGGAAGAAAGTGTGGGGCATCAAGGTTACCAGTACAGAAGAGTACCCCCACCTCAAACCCGCCCGCTTCCGCAGGGGCTTCTTTCACAGCGGTATCAGTGTAAGAGCACTGTGTTCTCACATGCATTCCTGGCCCAACACATCAGTCACTGTGTGTAACATGGAACATGAGAGCAAGAGTCATGAGAATTCCACAATAAAAAAGTGTGACTATTAAAAATAAACATTAACAAAGGCCAGCAGATCTGTGTGCATATTATGATGGAGGAGAAATTGGGAAACTGTGCAGGCCAGATTCGAACCCGCATCTCTGCGCACCCCACAGCTTCAACAGATTCATGCTTTATAGAAAAATATTAATATCATATTTCAGATTCCAGGCTGTACAGTTCTACTGGTTAAATGATGGAATGTTGCAATCTTATTCCGTTTGGAATCAGCGAGATAAACCCCAGGCTATTTTGTTTATAGTTTGAGCTTTGAATCCCAGCAGGGGGTTAAGGGCAAGCTGTTGTTTGTGAGTACAATTTTATTATTTTTTTGTGTATTGCTTCAGGGGACAACATGAGTATGACGACAGCTCATTGAATCATGACAAAGCGGTTTGTGTGTGCATGTGAGTGTATGAGCACTGCTGACTTGACCGTGCTGTAAAATATTATCTGAGAAATAAAAGAAAAACATGTTTTAGGCTTTCCTGCATTTCCTTGTACTTGCATACAATCTGTCATACAGACATAAGTTCTGTAAAGGTTATTTTAGAACGGCCAATAGACTACACCTAGCTATGTTGGTAAAAGATAAACATGGATGCAAAACAGGCATTTTCTCATGTAGTATTTAAAATAAAGATGTTAATGATGATTAATCTCTAAATTAACCATTGTGTTTTGCTGACGTAGGCATGACGCTCCTGTTCTATATTCTTTTTTTCATATTCGTTCAGATGGATTTAATGGAAGCATGAACGTCTGAACTTATTAGCATAGTTAGCGTAAATTGTCCATTCTGCCATCTTGCTTGTCAAATCAGATCATGTGTTGAGATATGTGGACATTATTATTAGCTATAATGTTCTGTTAGCGGAAATGTTCCCTCAGGTCATTGGAGGTCATCTGTGGTGGAGGGTTCTGCTATTATTGTGCCTCAGCACATCACTGTTTCCACTGGAATCTAATGTGACTCCTAAATGAGATTACAAGTCATGTCTGAACGAACACAACATTATCTGAATTTGTATTAATGACAAGTTTGCATGTGAAGAACTATGAACACTGGAACTAATTTGTGTTTAACCAAAACTGAAGGTTGTAACTTTTTCCTTTTTTGGTAAAGTAATTAACCACAAACTCTTTATGTAACAATGGTAATTCAACCAAAATCATTGTAACCCGTGACTGTAAATTACTTATTGCATTTATTATATACAACACTGATATGGCAAATAGGAAATGACAAATGTTATATTAAAACTGTATTAATCATTATTTCATTAAATGTAGAAGCACATTATGCATTATTTATAAAATTCATTATTTTCAAACAGAGTAATAATTACATTTCAAGTCTTCTGTAAACTAACATAATGCATTAGTGTAACTGGAGGCGTTTTAGAGTTGCCAAGCAACTCGGCATATCAATATAGAAATCAACTGTTGTGCAATCACAGGATTGTGTATTTTAGCGCTTTCAAACTGCTTTGAACTTTTCGTTCGCTTGTCGGGGTTTTACAGCCAGAGCGGTTTGTTTTATAGTTTATGTCATTAAAAAAAGATAAATCATTCACTCATGAAACAGAATTTGAGGTTTCATACTGAATAGAAACGTTTTTGTTCTTCAGGTGTTACCCAGACAGACGTGTGGTCTCTTCACTCACACTATTTTCTATAATGAGTATCCCGGAGGCTCTAAAGAGCTGGACAAACTCATCAGTGGAGGAGAGCTTTTTCTCACCGTTCTCCTCAACCCAGTAAGTGTTTATCCACTCATGTCTTAATAATAGACTAATTTATATGCCGTCTTTTAAGGGAGTTATCCCAGAATTTCATTAGTGACGTTTTATGCTAAACTTTTCAAACAGAACAATAATGTTTAGGTGATATACACGTTTATAATGAAGTGACAATTTTATGGCAATATTGGCAAGCATACAGGTTATGAGATCTTCAAACTAGCTTAAAAATAGTTTAAAGCCATTGTTAAAACAGTTCTTTTGTAATATGCACTGAATATGTAATACTCAGTATATGCACTATTGTAATATGTAGTATAGTTAAAACTATACAGTATGCTCACAAACCTCCCACCAGCCCTTGTTTTAAGATCCTTCTTGGTCTTTTTTTAGGAGTGTCAGAATGAAGTCGTACTTTATTTTAAACCTAAGCCCTTCAATAAAGAACTATTTGATGATCTTACAAATCACCTGTCAAAGGAACTTGAAAAGAAGCTTTTGCCTTGTGACTGGGATCAGCAGTAGTTTTAAGATGTTTCTGCTACGCTAGGCTTCTCTGAACTTCTTACACTTCATTTTAAACCAGATCAGCATCTTCATGACCCACCTGTCCAACTACGGGAATGACCGTCTTGGCCTGTACACCTTCAAGAACCTGGTGAAGTTCACGCAGATGTGGACCAACCTGAAACTCCAGACTCTCCCTCCCGTGCAGCTGGCACAAAGATATTTTCAAATTTTCCCTGAGGAGAGGGACCCCATCTGGCAGGTAAAGCAGGCGCTCTGTCGGGCTCTGTTGGTCTGTTCCGTTCCGAGATCATTAGGGAAACAAATACAAATTTATTTTGTGGGAGTGCATCACTCGAGGTTGAGGATGTTGTTGCTGTAATATGCGGTGAAGGGTTTCATATGGTTGTCTGCGCGTTTACGCTGATGTACAAAGAGAGAAAATGGTTTTCCGTGTAGCATGCCAGAAAAACAGAGAATGCTATTTTTGAAATTGGTTCCTATAATTCAGTTGGAAGTCAGAGGCAATCTCTCTCTCCCCCCTGTCTGTCTGTCTCTCTCTTTTTACCCATTTCAATTTTATTTCAGTCCAGCTACTGTATTTCTTCTCACTCTTTCTGTAACTCTGTTGTTAGGTTTCACCCTGAGAGAAAGAGAAAGTTGGAGCCTGAAAGCTCTAAATCCTCCTTTGATCCTTCTTGTTTCCTGTCAAGGTTGAGTTCTCATCTATTCTGTTGCTCTGCAGCGTTCCACAGATTGCCCGTCTCTTCTCTGTAGTTGTTTTCCCAAGAAATCTACAAGCTGCAGTTACACGCAAGAAAAAGATGCAACTTTTCAAGAGTTTCTTTTTAATTTAAGACTTAACACAGCATGTCCATGGCTATGTTCCAAAATCTAGCTAGCTGACTTGTCATCTGCCGCCTACATAGGCAGTTGTCTTCCGAGGCGGCGTCCTAACTGAGGTGAAACCTTATATGTGACAGATTTGGAAGGCATGGCAAAAATCGCCTCTTCCTCCATCATGAATTCGTTTTTTGCAGAACTCTTAATGTAATGCATTTTTTGCATGTTTGCATATCTGTGAAGATATTTCAAGAGATTGAAATTAAATCAAAATTAAGTATGAATGAGAGCGCATAATTAAGATGCTTATATCCTTTGGATAATGTCTAGGTCTGTAGCTCACTAGAATTTGGACAGAACTGTTGTTACTGATTCAGCTAAGAGAGAATTTTTGTTACATGAACGAACTGGGGAAGATGTTAAATTAATGCAAAATTCCATTTAGCACTGGTGTGCATTTAGGCGGGACTCTGATAATTAGTGTCGTGATGCTGGCTGTTAATCCCCTCATTAAGATGGACAGGTATTGGACGTGATGGAGCCTAGCGCATATTTTACATACAATTTAAATATGCTCTACTAATTCAGATACCCCAACCAGGACTGCAGGCTTTCATGTTAACAGACATGGGTTCAAACCAGTGGTTTATTCCTACTGTTACACTCATCTTCAACTGTGATGGATGGGGGATAAAAACAGCAGCTGCAGAGTCGTTTTCTCCCAAGATGCTTCAGGGCTAGTGAGCGAGACTGGTTTATGGTTATGCCTTCTGAGTTTATTTGGCTAATCCCATAAAGTGGCCACCTCAGGGATATTAATATAGCAGGTTTAAAGGCTAAGTGTGAATTGATATAAAACCGAAAATTGTTGCTCTCTGTTGATATCTTTCAAGCTACTTGACATTCCAAAATACTTTGTTTTAACCTGACCAGATAACAACAATCCCCCATAATGCATCTCTTGCTGGTGTTAAATTCAAGTCCAGTTATTGAGTATCACCCTGGGAAATATTAAACGACGGCAGGTTTCCCGAATACACGTTGGCTTGATGAATGAAAACAATTTCTGTGTAATTTCTTATTGGTTAATGAAACGGTGGACTTACTGCTGTTTCTGATCGCTAATGTGTATTAGTGTATGAGTAATAGTTCTCTGTATTACCCTTACAGGACCCCTGCGAGGACAAAAGACATAAAGACATCTGGTCTAAGGAGAAGACATGCGACCGCTTCCCAAAACTGCTTATCATCGGACCTCAGAAGACGGGTGAGCGTTGGGCACTCGCTACACATCCACACGCATAACAAGCGTGTGTGCACTTGCGCCATCTAGCTGCATTGGCCAGACATAGATTTCAGCTAGTCTTAGTTGCATAACAGGGCAAGCAGACCTACCAGAGACAAACAGCTTTCAGACACATTTCAGAAAATATAACTTACAAATAAGAAACATCACAAGCGATATGTCCTAAGAGCTGACGATATATCTAAGATGCATTGAAAAGCTTACAGCAGTTGTTCTCACTTTTTGGGGCAAGGGACCCCTTACAGGGGAAACAATTACCCAAGGACCCCAGGAAACACATATTTCTTTTTTTTAATCAATATATTTATTATTTTTGCATCAACAATTTACAAAGCCATCTTAACTAAATGTAAATTCTTCCTTTGATCAAGTTGAAGAACTGATTCATCCCCCAATAACATAAATCTTGAATCAGGTGGAAGGTTAACATTATTAATTTTGTTAATAGTTTGTCAAAAAACACATTTCACCTCAGCATGTTATCTGCCGGTCATTTTGTTCAACATCAGTTTATCTTAAAAGCTTTTAAAAAATATAAACAGTAGTGAGACTGACATGGTCCTATTTATCCCAAGCATTAAAATAAGTAGGTTTAAGGTTTCTTTAAGTGCTTTAAACATTTCAATAGTATAACACTATTTTATAATTTAAAGCAAATTATTTGATCAAGAGCAGCATACCCACTTTGAGAACCCCTAGCTTAGAGTATGAGTGAGATTAATACACAAGTTGGGAAATGCAAAAAGAGAGGTTTTTAATAAATGCTTTTGTATATGGTTGTGGATCAGTCAAGTGTTCGTGTCTTCAGCTGTTTCTTGAACGTTATGATGGTCTCAGCAGATCAGGTGAAGATCGGAAGCCCATTCCACCATAGGGGAACAGAAAGGGTCATGGTTTTGGAGAGCAATTCATGTTTGTTAATGGCATTGGTTATTTAAAACAGCTATTAAAAACAGTCAGCCTCTAAAACTGAATCTCACTTCAAGTTATCTCTTTCTTCTGTAAATAGTTTTAACATTTGTGCTGATTTTTTTATCACATTTATCAGTCTCAACTGTAGTGTGAAATAGTGCTGGGGTCAGCAGGGAGTGGGTATGTTTGTTGGAACATGAACGGGCTGGGCGTAATGAGTTTTATTTCGTGTACGGGCTCATAGCAGATAAAGGCATGCGGCCGTTCCACCGTTTACACGGCAAGCAGCCGTGACTGCTCGTCTGTAAATGTGAATTTCAGTTTTACAGCGTTGACCAATTAAACTTCTAAAGATGTCTTCAGGGAGCAATAGCCCACTCTTAAGAGCGGGTAGTAAAATGACTGTGTTAATCTTCTCAATAAAAGTTGGATTAGTGGCCGGGCTTCAAAGTGAGTTTATTTTTTATTTTATTACTTTTATACATTATGACTTGAGCCTCTAGGGCTTGTGTATCAACTAGCAGCATCTTTTCAGTAAACTTACCACCTCTTTTAATCTCATTTTACATTGAGACGTGGGTTTGTGTGCTAAACGCTGGGTTTGAACTCTGTGTATGAACAGCTTGATTGTTTTAATAGCTCAGCAGATGAATGTCAGAAGAGATATGGCTATGATTTTGAACACAATTAAAAATATCCTTCCTTTTTTATCTTTGACTTGATAGCTGTCCCGGCAAAAAATACAAAAGCAATATTTATAATGAAAACAACAAACCATTCCCTCTACCGCACAAGTGTAATGTAGGCAGGATGGTTCAGTTAAGCGATAGTTCATCCAAAAATGAAGTCTGTTCACCCTCATTTTGGTCCAAGTACATACAGTTTTCTGTTATTTTTTATGTTTTGTGAAGGCAGAATACTATAAGTAAATAAAAAGATTTATGTTAGACGAAGCAGAACTATCACTTTAAATAGGTTATTACAACAGCAGTATATTTAATAACTTGTATATATAATATATATAACTTTGTGAGGAAAAAACTGATCTGGATAATATGAAGTAAAATATGGCTTCTGTTGTACCTAGCCAACGTAGAAGTCTGTGACTTTGACATTTTACAGACGGTGTTACATGAAAATATTGCTCTTAATATTGATAACTTCTTTTGAATGGGTAGGAATAAATAATTCTTAGCTGCAGCTCTGACGAAATATGTTTTCAGAATGCAGCTGTAATTCTGTGTGTTTTTCTGTGTGTTTACTCGCTGTTCTCTGATGTTTATTCAGGAACTACTGCCCTCTATCTGTTTCTCGGCATGCACCCCGACCTGACCAGCAATTACCCAAGCAAAGAGACCTTCGAGGAAATTCAATTCTTCAATGGCCGAAATTACCACAGGGGCATTGACTGGTGTGTGATTTGTTTTTTTTCTTTTCTGTTGGTCTTTAACTTTTCTTTCTTATTGTAAACATTACCTCCCCCCTAAAACTGGTTCTGACTAACAGTATCTCGCAGTAGCAAAAGCAAATCGCATTTCACGGCTGTGACGTAAGCCGAAGGCTATTGTACATTTAAAAAATACGTCAACGCGGAAAGTAAACTGTCCTCATCAAACAATTTCATGGGGTTTTTAAAATTCAATAGCTTGTAAACTACTGTGAAGTACAGGGATTATGAAGCTCTGGCAAGCTTTGAAGGTAATAGTATTAGAAGACATGGAGGCTAATGTTCCCCTGAGAGAAAGGCATTATGGGTCATTTTAAAACACAGCACCCAAGTTTGAAATGTTACAAACGGAAGGCTTGTGTCTGTGTCACATCATCAACCCTGTATCCGTCTCTTCCTGTCGTTCTTTTCATAGTTGTTTCTTGTTTCGAAGTTTTGTGGTCGTTAAATAAGAAAAAAGCAAGATCAGATTATATGCATTATAGTAAGAGATACTTCATTCAGCAGGCACAACAATGCTGTGACAGGTTTCTGACAGGTGTTGACGTATGTATCTTAAACCTTTCATTCTCTATATATTTCTCTCTGTATTTCCACCTGGTTTGTGTTAAACAGACATATAAAGGAATTGAAAGCTGGCTAACTGTTTTTATTGTGTGTGTGTGTGTGTGTGTATTTTATTGTCAATCCGGTAGGTACATGGAGTATTTCCCTCTACCTTCCAACACTAGTTCAGATTTTTACTTCGAGAAAAGCGCCAACTACTTCGACTCTGAGGTCGCGGCCCGACGAGCAGCTGCTCTTCTGCCCAAAGCCAAAATCATCACCATTCTGATCAACCCAGCTGACAGAGCCTATTCCTGGTACCAGGTCAGTCTCAGACTGCTCGTGTGTCAGCGTCAGGATTAAATAAGGCCATGATTCCAGCCCCAGACAGCAGATTCCATCTGCACGGTGGTGGGGTTGTTTCTCAGGCTAAGAACACAATTCTGAATGCGTTGCAATTAAAAGAAACGACAGATGTTTAGCTTATGGCACATTTAGGATAGCAGAATGACATGCTACCCTTTTGTTGACCTAAAGGGACCACTTTTTACACTTTTTTTAAATTTTCTTCGTTAAGTATGCTTGTGATGTTATTTGAGGTTTCCTTGCACCAAAAACTGTGATTATTAGTTTGAAGAAATAAATTAGTTCTCCGTAACAATTTTTCACCCTTTATTGACTGTTAGAAATAAACTGTAGTTTCTTAGATTTCTTTATGTAAATGAACTGTATGTGATTACACAAACAGCTTTTCTGAACAGAGTTTTGCATTATTTGAAATCTCCTTAAATTGGATATGGATTGTCATTGCTGTGTTGCAGCACCAGAGGGCCCATGACGATCCCGTGGCTCAGAAATATACGTTCCATGATGTCATCACTGCTGGCCGGGACACGCCCATCAAACTGAGGGTTCTCCAGAGCCGCTGTCTGGTGCCCGGTCTTTACGCCACACATCTACAACGCTGGCTCACCCATTATCACCCCAGCCAGGTGTTTACCTGAGTTTCTCATTAGTTGTTCTCTCTAGTAGTTACCCGAGTATGTGCAGATGTATGATGGTCAGAGATGGGGAAGAATAACAGCCTATTAACAGCCAAACTTTGTTGATTGTCAATCAGTGCTTGACTTGTTTCTTGTTGGCTGTACAGCTATAGACAATGTTTAAGTAATTATTTTGTCTTTGAAGCACTATTGCGCAATATGTTGAAACATAGCCGGATTGACTTTTACCCCTGTTAATAAACTATCATTTTTATACTGATTTGTATGTTGTCTTAAATTTAATTCATACTAATAACCTAATGACCAAGATCAACTCGTCTCTGTCTTCTCAGATCCTGGTTTTGGATGGACAGGTGCTGAGGACTGAACCGGCTTCAGTCATGGACAAAATCCAGAAGTTTCTAGTCTTGACGAACACACTCAACTACCACAAGATTCTTGCGTAAGCATCTGCGATGAAACATCACCCTGTCCCTAAACACAGCCGAGTTCCTCATTTCTTTTTGATGACTGACAATTAAGAGTCTTCGGCGGTCATTAACATGCAATGTATTATTGAGCTCCTGAGGTGTGATTGGTCGACAGCTGCTTTGAAGCGTTCCACAGCAGTCTCGTCTCGCTTGTTAATTACCTGCCTTTCTTACCACCTCACCCTTCCTCTTGACTCTCATCCTTTTGTTTTCTATCTCGTTCTATACCACACAAGCTCATAAGCAGAAACATCTGTCAGCAATGTGTCTCGATGGACAATGAAGATACTTTGTCCTGTGTCAGACTCTCAAGAGACCTCGCTGTGCACCATCTGTCTGTTATGTTCCTATTTGATTAGACTGTTGTTGAAACATACTTCTGTTTTTCCTTGTCCTCCATTTTGTTCCTTCCTTCTTACCTACTGCAGGTTTGATCCGAAAAAGGGCTTCTGGTGCCAGCTGCTTGATGGAGGGAAGACCAAATGTCTGGGGAAGAGTAAAGGGAGGAGATATCCCGACATGGATGTAAATGTGAGACTGTGATCCATGTTTTAGAAGTCATCTCGTATACATATTTTAGTTAAAACCATTTACAGTCATTTTGAGTTGGTTGAAAAACATGTAGTGCATCTGTTGTTACAAGAAGAAAGGGAATCAAAGAACATTGTTTACTTTCTTAGGCTTTTCTTCAGACAGGGAGATAAAATCAAATAATTTATCAAATCTCAAATCTGTTGTTTGTAGTGTGAACAGAAAAACTGTGTGAAAACTAAACTGAAACTGAATTTAAAACAGTCAGTGTGGACTTCAAAATACTATCAATAAATATCAAAATATTATCAAATCCCTTTAAAAAACAAATTTGTATTAGTTCCTTCAGGGTCATTTCAGCTGATTTATTTTCTAGAAGGGCTCCTCTCAGCAGTTACTTTTTCCAGTGTATGATAAAAAAGAGGCTCAGTCGGATGCTGAGGACCTTGATGTTACCTTGAGGCTTTTTGGCAGACACATCAAAGTTAATGAGGGGTGAAAGAACAGGCTGATGTCGCCTGGCTTTGCAGACAAAGTGGGAGTAGCAGCAGTCCTGAGAGAAAGAGCTGTAGACTAAGCAGTACACTGTCATTACAGACACACACAGCAGTGGCTGCCGGTTCATGGCTCTTTCTAAGCCTGAAGCATTTCATCTAATAACCAGTCAGAAATATTTAACTGTTATTTCACTGAGGATTTAGATTTATTTTGTACATTTATTTAACAAACTAATAGTATTTAATAATACTGCACAGAATCAGAGTTTTAGCCCATTTTAAGATGGAATTTACAATAATTTACAAAAATGTTTTTAAAAATCAAATCAATTAATTTAATTAACTAATTGATTTGTTGTTTCATTCATTCATTTAAAAAATTATATAATTGTGTTTATGTGGTCAAAAGAAATAAGACATTTAGAAACAGGAACTATTTCATCCTAGGCGTGGCTTTAGCCATTTTCTGATTAGCTATTGTGTGCCATGTCACGCTATACTTTGTGTTATTTACAGGTATAGAAATAAGTGTTTAATGTGTAGAAACTGACCCCATCCTCTTGCTTCACAGTCTCGGAACTTCCTGAGAGAGTACTACCATGAGCACAACATTGAGCTCTCCAAGCTGCTGTACAAAATGGGCCAGCCGCTGCCTAGCTGGCTCAGAGAGGAGCTGCTCCACAGCAGGTAGCCTGAGAATGGGGGTGGGGACACATTGGTCAGACTCGGACACCCCTCTGTTTACTTTTGAGGGGACTCACCCTCTTGTCCACACCTGTCAGCCGCCGGCCACGCGGTTGGTCAGATCTTCTCCTGCGACCTAGAACCCCAGTTCAGGAGACTGAGCTTCTAGAGGACGAGATGGAGAGGTAGCGAAAGGCAAGAAAGATGCACTTAGTTGTGCTTGTGGTTCTGTTCTATCTTGGAGAACAGGAAGGTGCCTAGGACATACACATGGGGTATGCCCGCCACAAGACCTTGACATGGGAGGCTTCAAATGCACTACGTCCCATGCACTACGGGAGAAGAGGGCATTTATCTAGATTTGATGGAGCTGTAGATGTTTGCCAGTCATCTTTGTGGACAACACACAAGTCAGTTACAGATAAACAAGTGCCAGGGTGGAAACGTCAGACTTTCTTTGTTTCCTTTGTTAAATCTTCTTTTAACACTCATTTCATGTGTTGCACAACACAAGGTCGTTCACCTTGTACTTTCATTCTTCTGTTTTTAAGCTTTTATTTCATAGGCTATTGAGCCCATTCATTACAGCTGCACCCTCTGGGCTTAACATGTGACATTTAAAGGTGAAATTTCATTACAATGTATTTATGGCTATTAGTTGCAAATCCACAGGACAGCTTAATAATGTGTGATTAATTGTGGTACTAAAACACAGATAAGCTACATCCATATTTAATGTGACTGTAAATATAAAACTGTAAAAAAGCTGGGTATGTCGTTGGCCCATTATGTGTGCGGTAACTGCCTTAATGCAACTTTGTCAGCCAATTACGGTTAAATTCACAAAAGTATATGAGCTGATGTGTTTTGACATGTCCTGAGGGGCCTGGTCTTTTCATCTTAATTTTAATGATGAATGTCAAGTACTGGACCTTTGTGTTATTTTGACATTCTATCACAAATCTCACTGGAGCGTTAAGTTTAGTCAGTAAGGGTGCTGCCATTTTAATGATGATTCATGAAATTTGCCTTTCTATAACAGTCTTTTATCCTCTTTTTATTGAATGTTTTACCCTTTTAATTTTATTTGATTATTTAGCATATCGCAGCATCAAATTACTTTGCGTTCAGTGTCGTCATCAGAATGTGTTAGGAATGTATTGCCTCTGCCAAGAGATCGTTTAAAAGGCCGTTATATTTGTTCTGTAGTCGGAGCTGATGATTGCTACTGAACTGTATGAACTTCATCCATGAATGTAAGCGAGGAGACTGTAGAATAGACGTGATGCCTTTCAGTGGCAGGCAGGCCAGTCTGTGGGAAAACTCCACAAAGCCCTGTAACCCAAAGCCGGGGCTGAATTAAACCACTGCGCTAATGGATTTTATTTCTCAAGAATTGCTGCTGAAATGAGAAGCCATGAAACGAGCCCAAATCTCATTTTATGTGTAACATAAAATTAATTGGATTTAATTTTGTCCCACCATTTTTCCGTTTGTCGTCTATTGCACTTCCGTGCTCAGTTACGTCACACTGACAGCTGTGTGAACAATCCGTTCATCCAAAGAGACCATTCATTGTCTTTTCTAACAGTCCCTCACCAGGAGCAGCTGCATCTATGGCCAAACAATAATTGGCTTTTGATATTTGATGGCTTCCCATTTCAATTCAGGACTCTGGTAATAAGTGCAGCTTGAGGTTATTCCATTTCCCAAATTTTATATAATGCTTGTGGATTCTGCATAACAGGACATCAAAAGGAAGTGCGGATTGAACCGTGTTTAATCTGGAATTGCCACAGATATTCCTGCTTTAGGAGGAGGACATCTGGGTAAGGGGTTACGTGCTGGACGCACTTCCGCAATGTTACAAACAAAGAACAGACAGTATCAGAGAGCGTTTATTTTAGATACAGATCTTATTTGTAAAAACCTGTACAAACCATCAATTTCTTTATTGACCTCAAAGTATGATGCTTAAGAAGCACAAAGTTTGTCGTGTTGTTGACCAAGGAGCATAAAAAGGTTTCAATGCACATCTCATGCGGAAAGATATCACTACACTTAAAATATTTTGTCACCAGTCCAAGACTTTTGGGTCCATGGAACATTTTGTATTATCAGAACCTTTTACAAATCGTCTAACTGGGTCTTGGTTTCAAATGTTAGTTTACAACTGTCTGCGGTACAAAACCAATGCACCCTACATGCTGCTCTTAGATTGTCAATCACACATCTAATATTCTACTTCTTCCATCGTAATTTAGTATTCATGCTCCTTATAGCCGACAACTGACATCTGATAATGCAATATTGTGTTTCCTGGTAAGATGGGAAGTTTTGCACCAAGCACAAATGTTTAAATTAAATATCTGTTGCAGTGTACAGAATCCATTTATGATGATTGAATGGAACAGAAAATATAAAATGTTTTTTATATTTTGACCACACACACACACACAGATGTGCAGAGAGGTCCTCATGACTTTCACACTGCCAATATTGTGCTTTCTGTATCATAATATAGAGCATCACTAGATAGAATAAATTAACTGTAAGGAAATAATCATCTGGATTGTACAATCAAACCTACCGTTGTTAATATTTTTTATTGTTGGTAGCCAATATTTTTGTGATTAATTTGCAAATAAAGAAACCACTGTCTTTTTAGTTCTTTGTCTCTGTTTTTTGCATCAAATACGTCACCATAGTAAATCTGTGTTTTTTTTCTCTGGTAATTACATGGTGTCACGGCAATTTCCGATGTTCCAGTCATGGTTCAGAAGTACAGTGGAAAAATGAAAGTGAAATGATATCTGGTGCAGGGCAGCAGTGAGAATATAATGCTGTTGCATATTGTACTAACAACATTTTCTGAATGTACATTTTGTAATTATCACTTGATTTATAATGAGCTGCTTTCTCAGTTTGCTCATATTTCTATAGGTGAAAAATGTGTAGACAAATCATTAGGTAAGAAACATATGAGATACTAATATTTATGATGTATTTGCATTATTCATTAAACATTATCTAATTATACAATGTATTACATTAACACTTTTATAATATGAACCTTTTTTACTAATTTGTAAAGAAAATCTGCTTGCTAGAATCACTGAATATCTGAACACATATTGCAAGCCTTTGTATATAAAATGTGAAATATAAAGAGAGACTTTAAAAAAAAATGCATGAGGGAATTTTTATTTCAGACTAATACAGATCAACTAACAATTACTCCCTTAATTGAACCTAATTTAACACCAGACCAGATCAAAAAGGCTCCAGAACCTTGTTGTAACACCCCCTACATTCAAGAAACACAAATTTTCCTAAAAGAAGCATCTGTCTATATGGGCTAACAGACATATAACCAGATATATGTATATAACACATAACCTTGTCTCATTAAACAGTGTTATGTCACTCTTAGATGATTTAATATTTATAACTGACATAAACTACAGCTGCATCTTATTCTGTCAGCAGCAGGGCATCTGTGCGCATGGCTTGCCTCCACATCAAAGCAGAGTGCAACACTATACACTCCATCATTCTGACACTGCCAATGAGTCGCTACATTAACCTCAAACTGTGCGTTTACATTTGAAAGGCTGAGCACTCTTTGTCTCATACAAATGTAATGTAACAGTATACGTGATATGGTCCGAGTGATTTGTGCTCAGTATATGAACGAGCAATTAACAAGCATATACTGGTTCTCAAGAACGCAATTGTAGTTTTCATGTTATTAAGAATTGTCTGATTGCGGTACTAGGCAGTATGAAATAGCACTGGAAGATTTTTTCAAGGGGTGTAGGATGGTGGAATTGTTGAAAAACTTAAAAGTACATGAGGTTTGAAAATATAATTTTTTTCTATATATATAATCTAATTATATAAATATAAATATAATTACAAACATACTGTTGCCTTCACAACATCAGACTTTTTGACCCTTTCAAGATAATTGTTTTAATCAAAGGAAAAAACAACAACAAATAACATAATAATATACAAAAGTGACATAATAATAAATAATACTGCAATAATAAATATAGACACAGTGAAAGTTTAATTGTAACTTTTGTTATTCATGGGACACTTCTGTTGGGGCTGAAAGTTGTTTTAATACAAACAATTGTATTAGCAACAAACTCATTATAAAAACCACAAGAATTGTTGTTTTTGTACAATAACAGATATTTAGAATTGAAAGTATTATTATTATCATACAATTTTACATTTACATTTATGCATTTGGCAGACGCTTTTATCCAAAGCGACTTAGATTGCATTATACTATACATTGTTTCTGAGTATGTGCAATCCCTGGGCTCTAACCACTGAGCTACAGGAAAGCTTAAAAAATTATTTTACAATTCTATTATTAGAAGTTGTATTGTGCATTTTGTTGTTGCACTTGAAGGGGCGATTTACGTTACCGTTGTCGCATGCGGGGACTTTTATTATATATTACTATCAATATCTCTTCCGCTTTTGAGGACGAACTTTCAACCCGGTAGCATTTTTTCTTTCCTTTCCTGTTTCGGCCTCGATAAGAGAAACACATAGGTGAGATATTAGAGTTTGCAATCCTTTCAAATCCTACTGTTTAAAAGTACGATGCATATAAAATCACACAACGACATTGTTCTCTAACACTATTCGTGCCAGGATAATAAGATATTACTTCAGCACAACGTGATAAATACCTTATTTTTGCTGGATTATCAGTGCAAGTTTAGCTGAATCCTGCCTTGTATCGGTCTGGTCAGAAAAACTGCATGCACAACAGTACTGGAGTCGCAGCGTGTAGTGATGTGTGTTGAGAGGTTTAATACTTGTACAAAACCTTTGGTTTTGTAAAGTTGTGATCTCGGATCAGTTATTGGTAACATTTACAAAGTGTACTTTATAATTATAAACGTATACTAATGTATAGTGTTGTTTGCAAGCACACCTAGCATGTTGACGATGGTGTCCATTTTTTTAACATGATTTACAATTGACTTCAAATTTCCTGCAAGTTAACAAGAGATTCTTACTTGTATTATTTGCAATATATGTAATTCAAAGACGCATGCAATAATGCAATGTTACCGAAGTTTATTCCTCAGCTAAATACCTTATGACCCTAAATGTTTTTCACAATAAATGGTAAAGTTGATCAGGCTTAACTTTGTTTTTCTCCCAGCAATGGCACCTCGCAAGGGTAAGGAAAAGAAGGAAGAGCAGGTGATCAGCCTGGGACCTCAGGTTGCTGAAGGCGAAAATGTTTTTGGCGTCTGCCACATCTTCGCATCCTTCAACGATACCTTTGTGCACGTCACTGACTTGTCTGGCAAGTAAGTAACCTGACAAGAGCTGGAAGTTTATTTAAAATTCCTGTGATGTGATGTGCAGTGAATACATTGTATTGAGTTTGTGTCATACTACCCTTTTCACTGCAATTTTATCCATCTTGCATTTTCTGTAATATGTGTTAAATTGTTTACACAAAAGTGGCAGTTGCAATTTACCATCCCTCATGTCATTCCAAACCCTTAATGGCTTTCTTCCATTGAATGGGAAATTACAAGAAAACAAAACACTGTGGTCTTGTGACACAACACATTAATTTGTAAAATTTGTACATCACAAATTAAATGTTATTTATTCGTCCTAGAATCATGCCCTTTTGTGTAGTTCTCTAAATGTCATTTTTAACATTGGTGTTTATTCATATACATGGTCATATGCTAAATGCCTTTTTAAAAGATGCGTGTGTTGAACTGTTTGTCACACAGCTGTTGTGAACGCTGTGGAATATTATGCACAAGTTGTGTGGAGCACCTCTGTAAAAGCATTTGATTTTAGAAGACTGGACTGCTCTGGTTCTCATTCTCTTCAGAAAACAATTGGCCAGGATATTTTACAGATTTTTTTTGTGTTTCAATTAACCACGCATGTTTAAACTGCATGAGGGTTGGTGAACAACAGTTAACATATTAAGCTATTCCTTTATATGATTTTGCTTTTGGCCTTTTGTCTGGGCTGTTATCCTCTTTTAAATGTCTTTTTTCTTCATTTTCAGAGAAACAATCTGCCGTGTGACTGGTGGGATGAAGGTGAAGGCCGACAGAGATGAGTCTTCCCCCTACGCTGCTATGTTGGCAGCTCAGGATGTTGCTCAGAGGTGCAAGGAGCTGGGAATCACCGCTCTGCACATCAAGCTGAGGGCCACTGGTGGCAACAGGTGAGATTCCCAAAACACAAAACTTTGGTAATCAAAGTGTCTAATGTAAAGATACTGAACTTGTATCTGAAAGAAACGCATTCAACCCCAAATCACTTCCTGTGGCTTAAGTGTTTAAATATCTTTGTCCCAATTGCTGAGATCTTACTGTTTATCTATGGGAAGGGAAGTAGATGAATTTGTAACTTTTTTTCACCACTTTCATTCCAATGTTCTTCCTTTTACCCCTCGTTAGAACTAAGACACCAGGACCAGGGGCACAGTCTGCCCTCAGGGCTCTGGCACGTTCTGGCATGAAAATCGGCCGTATTGGTAAGTTTAATTCAAGTGTCATCAGAGCCTGAAGACTTTTATTGTGTGTAATAGTTTTCAACAGTGTTTTTATTTTACGGTACTTAAATGCACTTTCGTTTTCTCCTACAGAGGACGTCACCCCCATTCCATCAGACAGCACCCGCAGAAAGGGAGGTCGTCGTGGACGTCGTCTGTAAACTTGGATTTTTCAGAATAAAACATCAAATTATACTTGGTCTCATGTCTTTATCTTTTAGCTTAAGTAAATGGCATGATTTAAAATTATTGCTGTGTCAGTAGAGGCTGATTCTGGTGTGTCCGGTATCAGCTGATTATACATGGCTAACCGGTTTAATGTTTTAACTGACTGAGCTTCAGGGGAATACCAAAACATTCTCATTTAGATTATGCAAGAACAGTTCCTTCATGCAAAACCTTGAAGTCACGATTCCAGCTGGTTATAATAAACTGATGAGAGACAGGATAAACTAACATGAACCTGGAAATTAAAATGCATCATACAAAAGGCTGAAATCAAAACATTTACATTACATTTATGCATTTGGCAGATGCTTTTATCCAAAGCAACTTACATTGCATTATAATGTACAGTGTTTTTGAGTGTGCAATCCCTGGGATCGAACCTATGACCTTGTTGTTAACGCCATGCTCTAACCACAGAGCTACAGGCAAAAAAAGCTGCATATTTTTGCCCCTGATAGTTAAAGCTTGTACCCCTTAATATTTTATCATAAAACTAAATTCTTGTAGAACTGTTAACTCTGAAACTTGTAATGCAGAAGTTGACTGAAAATAAAACTGCTGCATATAAACTGTTTCCAACTGATGAATTTAATTTAAAAGAGTACAAACTAATTTACGTGTCGTGTAACATTTTCGGTTGTTACGGTGTTTTGACTGGGAACGTCAGTCAAATACACAAAATGTGGTACATTTCTTTGTGTTACTAGTGTATGAGATATGCAGAGCTGTACATTGAAGTTCGCATCTGTCTGACAACTGATGACGCCTTATGTTCTAACCAATGAAAAAATCAAAACGTCGAGTTTTTCAATCGATATTCATTAGAGAATGACTTTCTGAGACTCACTTTCGTATTAATGCGCCGAGACTGCAACTGATTGGCAAAATTGTGAAGTCTTTCTAATAATAAAAAATGTCTGAATCAAACGAGGCTCCGCTTATAAACACTCCAAGTGAGTCAAGCATTAATGTGGGATCTCCAAGAGGGTGAGAAAATATTTTTATTAACGTATTTTGAATTTCTATGTTTAGTTATGTTGGATGTAAATAAACTGTATATGCTGACAAACTGAGTGTATTTAGTGTAAATATTTAATGTGATTTGTTTTAAAAAGTTTGTTGTAAAATGTGTAGGTTTTGAAATAAAACGTGAATTTACAGTTGGTACTATAAGACAAACCATGCGCAACAATATTTGTGTCATTGCAACGTTTTATAATACAACGTAGTTCATTTCACAGCAATACCAAACATTTATATTTAGGTCATATCTTTGACATTAATGATTAAATCCAAATAAATGACTAGACATTCTGAGTTTCCTAGTACAAAGAAGAATTTTTCTAAACCTGTGAGCCCACATTATGTATAAAATGTTTTTAAATAATGAGTGTTTAAACGCATTTACAGTCACGCCAGCTTTGTTATTAGTCGTTATATTCTGCTGTGTTCCTGTCTCAGAGGATCCAATAAGCATGCGCTGAAGGTGGCAGGAGTGACTCTGCTGGCATGCGTACTGATCGCAGGTCAGGCCCTCACCGCCTACATGGTGTACAATCAGAAACAGCAGCTTAGCACACTGGAAAGACGCAGTGACCGCCTGCAGGAGATCGGCAGCAGATATATGGGTCAGTTGACTGAACGTCTTCGGCTTGCCTTCAATGTTAATCTTTTTATATTGGTATTGATAACCATCGCACGCTCTACTTTGATCATCTCACTAACTTTTAAAGCAATTTCTGCTTTCTTTTAATTTTTGTGTTTAGCCATGCGCGCCCCAGTGAAAATGAATCTCCCTATGAGCTCCATGCCTCTGGCGTTTGAGGATGTCCCAAAGGATAAGAAGGTAAAACTCAATTGTTTTTCATGTATTGCAATATGAGCAGAAGGCCGCGTGGTGTCAGAATAGAGTCGAAATCAAATCAAGAAGGAAGTTTTACAGTAAAAACACAACCTGTAAAAACTTTGGACACACCTGCCTATTATTTTCATAAAGGCATGTGAACATGAATAAAATGTGATAATATAATAAAATAGTATAAATAAAATATACAATTATTTAAAAAATGTAATGTATTTTTGTTCTATTTTCCAGGTTCCTTCTTCATCTACCAAACCAGGTACCAAGATAATATCATTGTCAGAATATATGATTTGACCAGTTTTTTCCTCAAATGTCTTTACCTCACTCAAACACACACAGACACCCATGTATACAAACATTCAGAATGTACTTTATGTTCATTAGTCATTTGTGTCTATCACACAGCGTCCAGTGTTCAAACCCAGTGCCAGAAGGAGGCTGCTGGTGAGAGCAAGACCCTGCTTCCCACATTCCGCCCTAAATGTGATGACAAGGGAGACTACCTGGCCCAGCAGTGCTGGGATGGGACTGACATATGCTGGTGTGTGGACAAGAATGGTGCTGAGCTCCCTAACTCTGCATCCACGGGCCCTGCTCAGTGTGACACCAAACTCGGTAAGAGTTCATCTTAGCCAGTGTAAAATGGTATGTTGTGGCATATGTGACTTACTTATGCTAAATGTCAAGTATGGCATGTTTTAAAATGAAATATAAAGATGGTTCATTCATTTCTAAGACATAAAATGATTTACTCTTTACACAGTTATCATGTTTGGATCATGTTCTTATATCATTCTTTATGGACATTGTCCATGGATTAGTGTATAAATTATTTAGCTTATATTATTAGTCATTGTATTACTTTCAGTAATGCATATGGTATTTCATTTTAATATAAATGTTTTGCATGTCTTGCTGTTCCTCAATGTAGCTGAGCCAGTGGCAATGAAGCCTCTGCTGGGGGGAGAAGAGAAGCAGTGAGGAGGCGCAGTGAGGAGGCGCAGCAACGGCTTGCTCTAGAACTTCATAAATATATATTGGTGGCTATACCTTAAATTATTTCTTAGTTACTTTTAGATCTCTAGTTTGGTTTGAGGTCTATACTATAGAGCTTGCCAGATGATTTTCATATACGATTTCATATAAGTTGCATATGTTATTTTTGCTGATAATAATTACAGATTATGTTAAATCAGCTTTAGCAGTGTTGGGCTTTTATGAGATATTTCTCTTTAAGGCATTAAAAACCTTACTCTGTATTTTACTAACCTTTTTAATTTACCTTTAGTTTTGTAAACATTGTAAATACATGGATGAAGAAGGATGTGTAATATTGAAGATGACTAACATTTTCAAAGATGGAGAGCTAACAAAGATGGAAAATAAAATGAATTACTAACATTATACTTCTCAGATACTGAGTTGTGTGACAGAAGCTTAATATGAATTGGCATGAAAATTCTAAACATAAAACATTTTCCATATGTTGTTTTGCAGTATGTTTACAGCACTTTGTTAATCTGATCAATACAAAGATTTGAAACTGATTACTGTGTTTCTTGGCCTGTAATGGCATAACATTACATTTAATAAACATGGTAAGATGGTAAAAATGTTCACTTGTTTCTCTGTTTCCTTTTCAAAACAAATTACAAAAACGTTTTTTATTTTAACTTTTTATTCAGTAAAATAGAACATTTACAAAAAAATTGGCATGCAAGATGCATAACAAAATCTCTCCAAAATATATCTTTTTGACAATAAATGGCAATAAACAAATTTTCCCAACTATGAAGTATCAACACGACAGTCTCTTTTGTAATTTCTTTTTTAAAGATGATATACATTATAACACTTGGCTTCCACTAATGTTTACTGAAAGCAGAAATCCGGTCAAATATTACAAGAAAAATATAAAAGGCCTCAGCTACTCAAAGAAGTCCAGCAACCTGTACTTGTTCCTGGAGTTGTTCATGGCCAGACATTGGTTACAAAGTGTGTGTTCCACTTATTTTAGTCCACATAAAATAACTTTTTTAATAAGGATTGTATGTAACAATGTATGTAACAGAACATAAATGCATACAAAATAGGATCATGATATGACTCAACTGATAACATCAACAAAATCAACAAATATGAAAGTGTTGGCCAGTACACCAATCTGAACTGTGTATGTATTTTTAAAAGGGTGCTGAGATGAGCTGCCAATTCTTTAATATACATAAGCATCAATTAAATACGTCCAGTTAATTCGGTGTGGTCTGGGTAAGTGGCATCAGTATGAAACCACTGGATAAAAATAATACAAATGGCACCTTCATGTAAGAGGTACGTGATCAAGTTTCTGGTCAGGCATCATTCCGCTGAGAAATGTGGCTCCCTCTATCGGCCTTTAAATGAGCTGAAATAGTTTTTCATGGTCTGCTCAATGTTTGGAACTCCATAGTTCTGAGCAGCGTAGATGCCCGTGCACGTCCCTACGAGAACTCCCAAAACAGCAGAGGAGCGCAGCTTTGCCACCACATACCCAGCCAAAAAGCCCTTGAGAAAGGAAGAACTGAGTACACTTCCACCCTAAATGACGAAAAAATTACGAATTAAAAGTTGTATTAATTTGCATTGATCATATTGCCGAGTTTGACAAAAACAAATCCTGCCTGTGGAACCCCAACCTGAACTTCATTCTCCATCCTGCGCTGAATGTCTTCAAGCTGATCTTTAAGCAGGGACAGATCTTTGAGCTGCCTGAACGGATCCTGTTCAAGTCACATACAAAGAAAATACTGAGAAACGCATAACACTAAAAGTAATACTTCTGGGATATGAAGATGTCAGCAATATGAGTCATCACGGGTGTGCCCACAGAAATTGTATTTTATTTCGATGTCCTTCACCATAGCAGCATGGCATGAAAGTTATTCTTTTACGTTTATTTAATGTAACATGTGAAAGGATAATAATAGTATAGGATATAATTATACAATAACATACACGTTTTTTTTACATTTGCAAACACACCAACCTTGTTATCCGCCATAACTGCTTGTTGGCGATCAGAGATTCTGATATCGATTGTGCAGCCTGAAAGACAGTAGTAACCCTGTCACACTCACTTGATTACATCGGTCTGACTCCGATTACTGCGACGCGTTTTTAAATCATTATTTTAGAAAGCAGATCTAACTCTCTTATCTCTTAGATTTATACACAACAATAAAAAAAAATTTAGTTGCTTTACAAGAGTCTAGCTGAAAATGTAATATGTTTTCTTATATGCGTAAATGTATGCTTATTTTACTTTGTATTTATATAATTCCTATCGGTGCTTGGTTAATAAATGAGTTAATTTTAAATCGTGTCATTGTTTATCACTTTATTGTAGATGTACACAAAGTATTTCAGAACGTTTATGCAGTTGTGGTTTTTTTGTAAAAAAAGGTGGTTTACTTCAGCAACGGTGTATGCCTATTACATTAGCTAAACAATCTGTGTCTTAAACACAATTAAAACACAAACAAGTTAAAACACAATTTTGTAATTGTACTATTTTAACATCAGGTTATAATAATGATTTTGGAAACGCTTGAGTCCATCTCTGTTACTGCAGAAGACAGACGCTCGCTACAGTGAAGTCGTTGCCACAGCAACCCAAGAGATGATGCAAACGGAAGCTGGACGATGACGGACTTCGCTTGGCTTCATGACGGGGGGAATTAAGGTGGACCAACACAACGCAAACCACAGACTATTAAACATGCAAACATCTTTACCACAAACATTTCATGAGTCTTATTAGATTTGTGTTTTTATGTGCCTTAACTTATCTGTACAATTAGTTAGATAATCTTACTCGAAGCTCGAAATTCTTACGAATGATTCCCAGACATCTTTTACGAAGTATAATAAAGCTATGGCAATGCATTTGAATAATTCTCCTCCAAAAGCTGATCCATGTTATTTAGTAGCAGTAAAACCACGAGCTTCACAAATAGAGCTTCTTCACGCACAGATGGATATTTTCTGCCTTGGAACAGGAGGCACATTGTGTGGAACAGATTGGAGACACTAATTCCACTGAGAAACACGTCATTACTAGTGCCCGATTTGCATAATTTACAAAAATCCCATTGCCCTGTACACTGACTGTGTAATGCTGTATGTATACTGTATGTTTACAATCTTTATGCATGCATTATTGTATATATAGTTGGCATTTTGTTTCCTCAGCAATTTGCTTTCATCAACTGTATGCTCAGCCATCCTTAAGGCACCACCATGAGCTGAGGGGTGGGGAGGGGGTGTTGTGATAACTGCAGGCATTACTGAATTACAGAATCCACAGAGAGAGAGAGACACCAGCAGTGACAGAGAAAGAGGGAGAGAGAAGTGATCGCATAAACAGCATCACTATCAGCCAGACGTAAAGACAGAAAATAAGAACATGGTCTTACAGCAAGCGATGAGAGAAAGAGAAGATTGAATTGAATGGCTTTACTCAGACAGCGGTGAAATTACCTGGCAGTGCAGTATAGAGGAGATTGAAAGACAGAGAAAAAGAGGAGCAGGTTTTTTAATCCCCTTGGTATGCGAGTTGTATCCCTGCCTGTTCGGCGCTGAGTGTGGTGGTCTGCTGTGTGTGTGTGCTGCAGAGTGTGTCGATGGTGTTGGGACATTTCGAACTGGAATGTATCTGAGTTAACCTCAGGAGCCTTTTCTGAAGACACCATGCTGGGCAAGGATTACATGCTGGCCATCATCATCGTCAACTATGACGGTAGGTACACAGATACATCTGGTCTTTTCCCTAATCTTTGTCCATCTTCTACATGTCTTTGTGTAGCTCTAGTTTGGGTCGCTATAGTGTGCGAACGGGAGGCGTTTGGATTGGCGGAGGAGTTTTCGTTCATCTACAGGCTTGAATGAATCACAGTCTGTAGTTCACATGCTCCGCTGCTGACTTTTTAGTGGACTTTAAATACAGGTGCTGTGTCATACTAGACCTTCCCGACAGACTCGTATAGCACCTGTATAGCAAAGTGTTAATTCTTTTCTTGAATAATTGTAACAATATGCCCCTGATATTGTTACAATTATTTACAGCAAGCACATTTGGCATTGATTCAGTGTTGATTTTCACACTCAAAATGACACAAAAAAAGTTGAGTGGTTTGCCTGTTGATTTTGTTGACGGTTTTTATTCCCAGAAGGCCAGGAATATATTTAAATCATCATTACCTGCGGGGTTTGGTGGGATTATGCATCTGTTGGAGGATTAGATTATGGAAACACAGGAACATAATTTGCCCACATGAGATTACGCGTCAGATAAACTCCTCCACATTGTAAGTTTGTGTGTCATAGCTTGACATTGATATAGTTCTGGCACAGTTTATAATAGTTACTTATATACAAAGAGTTTCAACCAAGAATATTTTATGTTTATTAAGCATTCTGATTATTAACCCACCTGACCATGTAAGGTCAAAAATTGACCTTATTGAAAATGGTTAGGACGTTACACAGGTGGCTTGTATTCAGGTGTGCCAAAGTTAATGGACACAATTAAACTTCCCAGCTTCTTAATTTTTGCCAGTGGTGGATAATGATGCAATCACATTGCCCCAAGGTACTGATGTTCTTTAAACTCAGTTGAAAACAGCTTTTGGAACACAGATAGCAACCTTACTGCATCCTCTCGACGTCATTGCTCTTAAAATAACATCTGGTAAATGCAGAGAGGACGTGTGTGAGAGAGTGTGTATGAGTTTTGTCTTTGTACGAGTATAGCGAGTATTGTACGAGGATAGCCTCTCCAAAGCTGTTGACATTAAAGACATTCTTAGATACAGTGGCATCACCTGGATGTTGCCGAGCATTCTCTGATGGAAGAACATGCAGGGCCTTCTGCAGATGTACAGGAATCAATTGCATTTAAGTCAAATTCGACCCGCCTAATCAATTTTGTTGTACATTCAGTGACTGAAATACCTCCTGCCTCCTTGCAAGGATGTGTTCTTAAGGGCTATTGAGGTTAAAATAAACGCGTCTTGCCTCTTGATTTACTGAAGGCCTATGGGTTGAGTCCCAGATGAATGTTTTGATTCACCCTGAGTCTTAATCCTCATAGTCTGATCTCACACGGGCATAACGCCATTGGGATTATCTGGTCATTGATTTAACACCATTTGGATTATTTTTCTCCATATGTAGCTGCTATTGATTCTTTTTTTGTCCTCTCTTTCTCTTGTCCCGAGAGAGTTCAAACCTTGACTCTATGTTAGATCTTTGTTTTCTCCCCATAGTCTCATTTAGGCTTTTAAATGTGTTGACCCAATGGTCATTTTTAACCCTGGGTTTATATAATCCTGGGCTATAATGTTCCATGTTTTAAACTGTTCATACTTTATTGTGGGTTGTTAATTCATCTTTGGTTTTGAGATTTCACACTTTAAACTTTGCATATTTGTTTTTGATTGGACAAGTTCCACACACAAAGATGAAACCTGTTTCAATATCTGCTTGTCAATATCTGGTTTACATTTTTAACTGTTTCTCTCAGAAATTAAACTCGTAACTGTACAAAGGTATACATACTAATATAATTAGTTGTTTAAGCCTGTCTGAATTCTTCTTACGTCAGTCAGAGATTTCATTACCTCACACTTTAGCTCACTTTTACTTTGAAAGTGAGGTTTTATCATAAAGGATAAAAATCTGTTGACTTCAATTAGTGTGATAATGGTTATTCTATTACCATAGTTTCAGTGGACTCATGGGAACCAGGAATGGCCAGTTCTAATTGGCCACATGAGAGCTTTCTGGTAAGAGGCCTAATTCAGACAAATCATTGGTGCTGTTTAGATGTCATTGCCTACAATTGGTTTCGGAGCCACCAAGTGCATCAGGGAAAAAGTGATTGTCTGTGGTACATTTCCCACGCTTTCTATTCCTCTAACTTTCATTTATTATAAAAGAGCTTGTGGTCTTTCTTGAGAGTGACAGGGAGTTGAATAGTGTTTATTACTCACTTTAACTGTTTGGCTGAACTTTCCAGAATCAGTTTCCAGACATAATTAGTAACCTTGCATATTCAAAGTGAAGGATTTGAATGTGAATCCAAATCGAATGTGAATCCGAATTGTGTGGCTTGTTGATGAAAGATTTGCTATTTCAGAGTGTGCTTTTCAGAGTGAGTCACTCCTGTTTGAAACACCCCAACACAACCGGTGTGGTTGTTCTTCCTTCAGAGTGCCCTGCGAAGGCGTCTGTGCCGTTTGGAATGCAGTATTAGTCAGCCTGGATGCAACAGTGTATTCTGCTTTCTTTCTACACCAAACACACACTCTCCCTACAGCAGCTTCTATAGACTCATCTGCCAGTGCAAGTTTTCTTAGGGGATCATCAATAATTCACAAACATCCTCTCCTCAACCCCCCCACACTCGTGCCACATGCCTCAGTTCTAGTTATTGCTCCATCCTTATGACATAGCCTTGTACCAGAGAGTGGGTGCATGATGCTATAATTACAGCGCCACCTACGTGCATAAAGTGATACCACAATTACAGGAAATAAAGAGATATCTTACTATAACTGCAATTGGATCTGTAGGACAAACTGGTTAACCAGCCAAAGACCATACTCATACTGGTTGACCAGGCTTTTATGCTGGTAAGCAACATGTCCATAAACTAGCAGAAGTTTATATGCATAAGTTACATAAGTTAAAACCGGCACAGACCAGCATCAGCCATTTATAACCTGCACCAGGGATTTATTGTATTTGAGATTTGCTCTTTTGAAGTATATTATTTCATGCACGCTACACCATTCATCATAACGTTCGTCTTAATGCTTTCAGTCTCGAGACACAAAGCAATAACCAATCAGATGTCTGTGCTTTAGCACGCATTGCACTGTTATTAAAATAGCTTCTCAGCTCCAAGCACAGACATAATTTCTGGGTGACCAGAATTAGAGTTTCTTCTTCCTGCAGCCTTTCTTCTGTCTGTGATTTATTTCAGCCAGCTGACAGCACAGCTAGCCAGCCCCAACACTAAAAATGTCATGGCAACACATTCCTCTTATTATAGCCTGTCAGGAGTGGAGGCGAGAGGGGCGGCAGGAGAAAAATAGAGGGGATCGATCTGGGCATGATTGATCGCTGGGGATGTCAAAAGACACACACACCCTCACGTAGACACTTACACCCATAATCCATTGGGCTGATGTAAGTAAGAGATTATGTGAGGAAAGACAGTCCAGGTGACTCTTGTACTCCACCCTGAGCTATTGTAATTGGATTTGCGATATAATTTGTTAATGTAGAATGTATAGAATTAATATTAATTGTTGTGTCTGTGAATGAATTTGTCTGTTTATTTTTCAGTTTGTCTGTTTATTGTTCTTTCAAATCAGAACTCTGTCAGAACCATTTTATTTAAAAAAATGTAAATCTTTGCGTTCTATTTTGGGCATTTAAGCAGAAATAATGTCTAGGTCAGCAGCTCTCTAGATCTGAGCCAGAATCTACTGATGACTGTGTGCAGTTAAGACTTTTAATAGATCTACCAAATTGTGTAGCCAAAAAAAAAAAAAGTACTATACTTGGAGTATGTACTATATCCAACATGTACTTGTGGCAGACTATTTTCTGGGTGATGTTTTTGTGTTGTCGGTTGTGGTTTAATTGACCATAGGTTTAGGTTTAAATGTTAGCAAAGACTGTCGTGTGACTTATTTTGCGTGCTGGTTCTTTTTGCCTAGGCAGTGTTGGCTGGTTTTTCAGTCTAATTGGTTTTAACACTTCTTGTTAGGCAGCGCATAAAAACTCATCAAATGTCATAGTGATAGAAAGGGCATTTGGATTCTCTCTCTCTCTCTCTCTCACACTCTCTCTCTCACTATCTCTCTCTCTGTGCCCGGCTGTGCGTCACTGAGATTCAGAGGCTACTTCATCACCCGTGCCCAGCAATCCCGTGTCACTACTGACCTAGTTCTGCGGCTCTTTAACGCACACACAGGTTTACAGATGCTACAGTGCTACGTTCTCTCCAAATGTCCCCTCAGGCCCCCTGCATTGTGTTATTCGTGAGAGTGGACAGATGCGTTGTGTTAAAGGATTCTCTCAAGCTAGAGATTCATTCAGGCGAATGTAATTCAGCACACACAGCTGCCCTTTCCTACAAGCTGTTCTGAGCTCAGTCTAATGCCTGTTTCTAAGGCTCATCAGGTCGCTGCATAAACAGGTGACTGAATTATTTTGAAGTACACAAATGCTTGACATTTAAGCAAATATATTGAAAAGAAATATATTATTTATATCCTCATATTTTTCTGTGGTTTTAGGGTAGCTCATGTGGTAGGGCAGGGTGCTAGCAATGCTAATGTCACGGGTTTTAGGGAACACACAGCTAATAAAATATATCTTGAATGCACTGTAATTCACACAATGCAGAAATGTAACATGCATCAAAAATCAACTTAATTTGTGTTTGTGTTAAATTTTATATCAGTTCTAAACACATCAGCATTCGTTTCATAATTACTTAAATTACTTAAAATATTAAAACGGGAACTTTATGATACAGTGAGTCAAAAATTCTTACGCTGCTTGTAGACCATTTTTTATGCCAAAGCTTGTTAGTAAAATAAAGCAGAAATAAAACAGGATAAAAGAAAACATCATTTTACTGTTTTCAAATCAAGTCTTGGTTCTTTCTATTTAGTTCCTCCCTTTTCTGAGAACATCAATAATTTGTCTCCTGTGCTTCCACATGATCTTTAAACCCCTGACTTTATAATATTTTTCTTATAATATTATGTCATGTCACAATACCCACCCACTTGTTATTGTGAGTATTTTACATGCTATATTAATGGGTGTGAGACAGAAAGGGCGAGAAAGAAAACAATAATGGGTATGAACAGTAGTCCAGCCCTTTCTAATAACACAGAGCCGATTTTAGTTGACCTCATTTTTGGCTGAAGAACATGTGGCCAGATGAGGGCTTGATCTGCTGTCAGTAATGAGTAGATCTGCTCGCAGTGACCCCACCTTAGGGTGTACGTGCATCAGAGATTGGGTGGGTGCATGAGTGTGTTTGTTCACGTGATTTGACCTGTTCTAAGGACAGAGATGACCAGCTAGCACATCCCACTAGAAAAGAAATTGCTTAATAAACATATTAATAGGCGCTGAAATTAAGTTTTCTGGGATAGTTTGGTTTAGAGGTGGAGTCAGAGGATAGGAAATTTGACTAGCTCATTATAAAAATCATCACATCTATGGAGAGTCCCGTGTGCGTGTTTGTGTGCAATGCTGGCTGCTGGCTGTGGATTACTGGGTGAGAATCTGTGTGTGGCATATTTACAAGATAGGATTAGTGTGCATTTCCCTTAAATCAGCATCTCATGAATATGCATGTGAAATGGATGAAAGCTCATATAATATGGTAATTATATATTAATCCAGTTAGAAATTAAGCCAGTATATAAAATCCAAAGGCAAACAGTACATGACACCATAGAATTCTATTGGAGCTGATTACAAAGCAAGTATTGCATAGTATCGCATTACTTTACAGTGTCTAAAATGTTATGCGGCGATTTATTTCTCTTTCCAGATAACATCTGGAATGATCAAAGTCTGGAGCTGGACTCAGATCTGCCGCCAGGATGGCGCACCATACGTGACACCACCGGCACCTATTATTGGCACGTGCCCACGGGCACTACCCAGTGGCAGCATCCCTCCTACAGCGCAGAGGAGGAACAAAACTTCATCAACAGCACCACGGCCGGCCAGTTAAAGGTGAGAGGCTGTGATCAATGTGTGTGCGCGTATGGTGTGTTCACGTGGCTCGGCGTGTGATCGCGACATCACATCTCCACTCTTGATTTCCTCAGAGCACCACAGATGGCAGGCGAGAATCGAGAGGGAGGCTGACTGAAAACCCGCTGGCCTCTCTGAGTGAAAGGTGAGGAAATCACATCTGTGCTGTGGTCACAGGTGTTTCTATCAGCCTGCACATTAAACACATTGTGAGGCGTAGTGCATACAGCTCTTTGTGGTTTCCTGAAGCACAAGATGAGGTTTCACCATCCTGCAACTTCTGTCCTTTTCAACCAATCAGATGTTAGGATTGAATTCAGCGTTAGGGTTTTCAGCCAATCATTTCCCTCTAATTTAAGAATATAATGTCTTTGGTAAATCATGTTCTGCTGTTTGTGAACTTTTGTTCCAGTGTTGGACTTATGGAACAAGTCTCACATATGGCATATGTCTCGCATATGACGTATAATCAAATCAAATAAAGCCCTGACAGGTTGTTTGGGGTTTGGTATCAATTTGCGGGGGTTTATTTTGCAGTAATGGCTGACTAACAGCATGTACAGCATCCTGCTTATCACATGGCTACTTACCAAATAAATAAATGGATATGAAATATTGATTTGAGTTAAAATCATTTTATTATGTGAGAGGAAAGAGCCCACAGAGTGATACAAGAGACAGGATAATTGCACAGCTATGTAAAAAAAACGGTTGCCTGGACAACAGTTATTATACTAAAATATCTTGCCACAGAATTCTGTGACACATCAGTCAGTATCACATATTCCAGAGAGATTCTATGTATTTAATAGCATCTGTATTTAATAGCATCCTAGGCATATATAATGTATCATGAAAGATTAATTGTTAAACAGACCTCCCCACCCACACACCAATAATAATATATTTTTATATAATTGAACAACTTTTTGTGTGAGAACTATTTATAAAAGCAATTCATCGCAGCTGTTTTAATGTGTTGACGTAGTAACACCTCACACTCCTCATGCAAATTCTAGCACAACCTAACACAAGCCAAATTCTTCCTCTCTGAAAATCTGATATGCAGACGAAAAACATCTTTTCTATTTGTTTTTCCCATTTGTTTACCCCTCTAATGAACAAACATATTCATATGCCTGAAGGCAACACAACAGATGTCTTCTCCACTGGCTGCTGGTGGAAATGACAAGGAATCCCTGCTTCAGACAGCCAGTCAGATGTGTGGCCTGTAGAACTATGAGACAGGCAGTTAAACAGGCCATTTTGTCTTTGGCCAAACTCCAGACAGTGTGATATCAGGATGTGAGGTCATACTAATGCTTGAACATAAACAAGATATCACCTGGGAATTCATTGAGAGTTCCTCCAGATTCTGTAGTGCTAAATGTGGTCTTTGCCATGAAGGACAAAATACTGTAGCAGTTTCCACAAATAGGTTGTAAAATAAGTAACAGTGGGTAGCTGGGTTGCCAGCAGCTTTTGATATCATATTATTTACATGTCCCTTTCATCACAACATTTATGTATAATCATGTATTTGAGAATAATCATGCCATGTGAGTGCCATGCCAAATGCATGTGCGTACAAAATGTAGAACACAGCTATCCTAAATGTTCCATTTTTGGTTAGTTATTAAAGTTATTAATTAAAATATGATTTAAAACGAGCTACTTTCCCTTCTAGGTTAATTTACATTACATTATAGTTTACTTAAAAGTTAATACAGCAAAACATGAAATTTGTGCATTTGAAACAAGTGTACCATATGTGTGTACTGTAAAAGGCTTATGTCAGGTTTGTCATTGTGTGACCTTTCTACTGACTTTGCTGGCAGTGCTGGGATTGGATGCTTTATGTTGTTTAGGGAGTGTTGACAGCTATGGAGAATTCAATTACCTTCACTTACTTCAGCACCTTGGGTAACAGTAACATGGGTAACAGGTTGTCACGTTGAATTTCTCTCCTCAGACACCCTCAAATAACTTGTTGTGCATTTGAGCAGAATGAAACGTATTTATTTTATCATAAAGAATCAAAATGTTCCCGCAATATTAGGAAAACACATAGAAGGTTATTAGCCAAAGTTCTTACTGAAATGAGATTAACTTTACTGATAATTAATAAGTCTCCACCAATCTGAGTAGTAGATCTTTCCTCCTGGAGGAATATATATATCTATATCTATATAAATAAATATATATATATATATATATATATATATATATATGTATGTATGTATATAAAATACATATTATACGTAACTGTATGATACATACTGTATATAAACCCAAAGTTTTTAGTAGGACACTAAACAGAAGACTAACCATATGTTCAGCACCTCAGCACTTCATTTGTATTTCTTTATTTTCAGCAGTGAGTCATAATCCTAATGAGGTTCTCTCTTGCTCTGCCACAGGCCCTCCTGGCAAGAAGAATATTTCTGCACTAACATGGATCCTGACTCCAAGGTAATGTCCTGCTGCGTGCTGTTCCATTACTGTTCATCACCTTCACTGTTTATTACTGTATTCTGTGCTATTAGTCATAGTGTCCCACAAATATCACTCACAAGCAATGCAGTACACATTCTGAGGGAGCATATGGATGTCTTGCGCACACCACAGAGAAAAAGTCGAAGTTGTACAGGAACATTGATCAGGATATGTTTACCTATGTGGCATGGTTTATGTGTGTGTGTGTGTGTGTGTGTGTGTGTGTGTGTGTTAGTGAAGTATATAGAGGATGGTGCTGTGTGGCTATGACCTCTAAAAGCAAATATGAGATGCAGTATTACACCACGGCTTTATTGAGTCTGTGTAAAATGATCCCAGACGGGATGATAGATAAACACTCTGTATGAAACATTTTGACTCATCTGTGGTCAGGCAGAATCCCGGCACCCTCAGGCTAATAAACAGAAGGTTGATGACTGGATTTCGGAGTGCACCACAAATGATGACTATAGTGCCCTTGATCAGACCCTTAAAATTGGGTTGTTTTAAGGGAATTGTCCTCGTAATAAGTGTAAGTTAGCGTTCTAGAGGAGATGTCACATTTGTCACAATACCAAAACCTATAATTAAACATAGAATAGTAGAAGTATGAAGTATGAACACAAAGTATGAACATGAAATCTCAAAAATATATAAATATAAAAAAATATATGAGCAATGGTACTTGAACTGCAAACACTAGCAAAGTATGTGATTGTTTATTTGTAAAAGGACACTAAGGTATCAAATACAACACTCCACTTATGATATTTGTATATATTGTAATGTAAATAGATCTGAGGTTTAAGTACTGCTTGGACAGTCTCTCATTCTGTTTTGCAGTGTTTTTCCGTGCGCTCTCTGGGCTGGGTGGAGATCCCTGAAGAGGACCTGACTCCTGGCAAGAGTAGTCTAGCTGTGAACAACTGCATCCAGCAGCTCTCTCACAGTAAAGCAGAGGGCCGAGACGCGGTTGGCGCCTGGGGAGAGGTGAGAACAGCCTGGGCCTTACTGGGGATCATCTTCCAATGTCCTCAGAGGTCTGTTGAATGAATTCAGACAGGCGTAAAGCCATACTAGCGTGCTAATAGCGTGCTAGCCCTTTGGTAGCACAAGTGAAATTAACCAGGGACGGCTGAGTGTATTATGTGTTCCCATTAGGAAGTATCCTAAGGTTTACAAGCTCTTTTTATAATGCACTTTGAATTATATTAAATCACCATGGTGACCGTTAGCACAGTTAGCCTAGCTCTCACAGAAGGTCATGGCAACTATACAGCATGCATATGTGTATTCAGGGTCAGGATATGATGATGGTGCTCAAGAAGGACACACTCAGTCTAATGGACCCTGTGGACAGCAGCCTCATCCATTGCCAGCCCATAATCAACATCCGTGTTTGGGGGGTCGGCTGCAACAACGGCAGGTACTAAAGGCTGATCGTTGTCATCACTGTTAATCTCTTTTGTTCCTAAGTTTGTCTTTAACTTTTCTCTAGCCCATTTTGTACTTTTCAGTGCAATCATACACATACAAATCAAATATGCATTTGCTCAGAGGCTCCATTCAGAATTTGATTCTGATTCATTCACACCTACAGATTAAATCTGAATTAGCGCAGAGGCTCCAGTCAGAGTTAAATAGGAAATGTATAAGCCTACTGAATGACAAATGGTCAATACAGCTCCTCAGTTCAGTCATTTTTCCTCACTTAGGAACGTGGAGTGGCAGGTCTTTGATTGCAGAGGGCTTTTTTAAATTTACTGTATTTACACGGTAACTGAAGCCCAGAGCAGCTATTTTGAGTGCAGTAGCACCCTTCCTGGAAAACCACTGATGATGAATATTTGCAATGTAATCTGTTAAAAAATATTTTGCATGATATTTGTCGCTTTTGTTTTTGATTGATGGCATTAATTGACTAGAGGGTAGAGAAGTTCCTTAGCTTGCCAAAATCGTTCCTCGCTTTTTTCCACAATTTTTAAAATCAATTATTAACCTTTGTTTCTTTTTCTTTTTGAAACCACCACTCGTGAAAACAGAGACAGGTAATAACTGCACTTTTTTCTTTCTTTATCAATTAGACCTAGCAAACATTTCTGGTGATGTCTGGGTTCCTCATGGTCCATGGATTAGACCTTCTCAGTAGATGTTTTCTTTCATTTCTTTATGTTCATGCACCTCAATTTCTCTAAATGTGTTTGTAGAAGTTATATTGACTGAATTTTGTCTACCCGACTAACTGATCAGCAGCAGTTGATGTATTAAAGTTGCTTTGCTCTGCATGTCTCTGGAAAACCCTTTTCTCAGTGTTCAAACAAACAATACATGCACGCATTCGACCTACAGCCTCCTCATGCAAATGACTCTACTAAGATGCACCAATCAGAATCTCAGAAGCAATGACTAAAGGCTAAATAGTTCAGACTAGCTTAACAGTGGAACTCTGAGTTTTATCATCGGGTGGTAAGGGTACAATGACTCTCACCTCATGTTTGTCTGTATTTTAAAGCACACACACTATGAAAGTTTGTTCTCTTTACCAACCAGACACGGCCATTTTGTTATTCCTTTTGACTTCGAGAGTCTCCCTTAAACATTTGAAGTAAATAAGAGGCTAGATTTCCCAAGCATCATTGCACTGTATCCATAAGCTGCATGCTGTTTGAAAGACTGCTGCTCTATAATGTAATATTTATAAATGAAATATTTCTTTGCTGAGGGAAGTAAAAGAAGCAGGTTTTCTCATCGCTGTGTGGGAAACAGCTGTAACAGTATATTGTCTAGAAGTGTGTCTATGCTCAGAAATGCTGACCACTTAGAAGACCATGAGCTATATTTATGGAATATTGACATATTGAATACTGATGCACACGGTTTAGGGTTACTGTACAGAGGTTTAGCATCACTAAGTAAATGAACTACTGGTCCTTCTCTGCTATCGATGCTTCCTGTGTCCTATTTTTTAGCCTTTTACAGCCCTATTCTTAAAATAGTTGCTCACTGCTGTGGCCTTCCAGCATGCTGATGGCAAAGTCAAATGCAATTGAGTCGTCATGGTGCCACAACACATTAGACAATTGACCGTGTCATTCCAATAACAATCTATACAAAAGTATATAATGCAAAGTATATAAAGCAAATATATAAGGATATATAAAATATAATGCCTTATTTGAACAACAACTGTTTTAATATATTTGTTTCGGCATATATATTTTTGTTCTGTTGCTTTTTTATTTTTTAACACCATCATTTTCATTCATCTGTAAGTGTAGTTATATACATATATAAACCAAATCAATATTTACAACGATGTATCTGTGCACCTGTTCTCAGTGTGGCTAAGACATCTGCACCAGCTTGCTAGGTTAAGTGTGAAAATGTTTTCTCAATACTGTGATGGGTTTTAATTTCAGTCTCCTGATGCTTTGCAGGGACTTCGCCTTTGTGGCCTGTGATAAGGACACCTGCATGCTGAAATGCCACGTGTTCCGTTGCAACGCTCCAGCCAAGACCATCGCATCTGCCCTGCACGAGATGTGCTCAAAAGTGAGTTTTGCACACCTGCAGTTTTACTCTATTGTCTAACTTGATTTCAAGTTTGCAAGCTTTTTCTTTAAAGCTGAACTCTGTAACTAGTTTTGGTTAACCATGAATAAAATCAGTTACTGAGCAAGCACATAACAGACCAGTGGTCAATATGGTCACCTTACCTTAACTTATTTTAACTTGCCATCCACGTTAAGAAAATAACTTGCAATTTTATGCTTTTAAAGAGAGATTGCAGCTTTAAATAAAGCTTTGAATAGGGGCTAAATGCACCACATGAAAATGTTACTGTACATTCTTAGGATTCTGCTATCATAACATAGGCCATGTTTATACCTGGTACTAAAATCTGTCACATGATCTGATCACCCAAGAACTTAATACCAGGTTTAAACAGTACCAAGGACAGTATATCTCGAAAAAGTGTCCTTATGGCACAAGCTCCAAGCGGTACTGAAGGATGACAGCTTACTGTATAATGATCGTATGTCCCCACAGATTATGGCAGAGAAGGCATCTCTGCAGCCCTCTATGGCCCGTTCTCTCACCATGGAGAGCATCTCTCCAGAGGACTTACCACGCCAGGGTATGAGACCTGTGGGCTTTCTGTCTCCTAAAGCCAAATGACTGGATGAATTGTAATCTTTAATAAGACTGTTATGTGTATTTTACAGTGGACTTCCTGGAAGCAGTGAGACAGACGGTGCAGAAGTTCGAAGTGCAGTACATTGGAAACCTGCCTGTCTCCAGGGCAATGGGTAAGCAGGATTTGGGCCATCAGTATAAACCCTTTAACCCTGTGTAAGCCTGTGATATGTGCTGAATGTACATATCTGGTATTAAACGGTATTAAACTACCATTTAATACAATGGTATTAAACTACAATACAATGGAATTCAACTACCATTGCACAGTACGTTAAACTCCAGGCTTGGCATATACAATTATTCCTGCCCTCATGTTTAAATAAAAATATTACATTAAAGACATTTTGAGTGACAAGTTCTAAACCACATTAGAGTTTGAACTGAACTTGGATCTGTACCAAACAGTTTTATCTACTGAAAAACTGAATATGAGACTATTCAAAATATAATTATAAAGAGTTTGCAATTATTTGCTTTTTATTTTATTATTATTTGCTATTTACTGTAAGTGGTTGATTGTTGAAGTCTTGAGATCTTCAACTGTTCAATTGTGTAATTTTATGTCAGATGTGGAGACTTGTATGTATGTATGTGTTTGTGTATATGCCCACAGGAATGGAAGTGTTGAACAGAGCTATTGAGAGCATCATGCACTCCAGGGACAGAGATGAGTGGGAGCCAATTGTCATTCATGTGTCTGATACTGTTCTGTCTTTATGGAGAGGAGAGGTGAGAGTAACTTCTAACCAACACTGAGGCCTTTTTATCTAATATAAACACTCCATTCAAGCTTATTGTGAATGAGCTATAGAGCTAATACAGATTATGTTTGGAATGGAATACTATTCTATTACTGCTTACTACGTACTGTGCAGTATGCACTATATACTGCCTACTGTATACTGAAACAAAGAGTATGATAAACAGTACACATTATGCAACGAAAAAACATATGCTACATGATTTTACAGAGTACAGTAAGCTCCGCTATATGCTGCACATTTTGTTGAGTGTAGTGGAAAAACTGCACACTATCCAAAGTATACATACTATATACAGCAGAAGTAGTATAGAAATATAGTAGGACGCTATTGAGAATGTAACCGTGTTATTTCAAATGGGTGCTCCTGTAGCTCAGTTGGTTGCATTTGCGATGCAAAGGTTGTGGGTTCGATTCCCTGGGAATACAAATGTATACCTTATATGCACTGTGTGTTGTAATCGTGGTCTGTCTGTTTTTCAGTCATTCTCCTTTTGTTTTACTTTAGGATGGCGAGGATCCATTTTGGGAATGCCAGGTACGTTACCTGACTTTCCTGGGCGTGGGTCATGACACACGCACTTTTGCGGTCATAGTGGATGCCGGGACCCAACGCTTCGAGTGCCATGTGTTCTGGTGTGAGCCTGATGCTGGGATCATTTCTGAGGCAGTTCAGGCTGCATGCATGGTGAGGAAATCATTCACATTTGCTTAGTGTGTTAGGCCCAGTTTTGGTGGCCTTTTAGAACAAGATCAAAACCAAAATTGTGCCTGATTTGGCATTCAACAAATATGAACTTTTATGTTCTTTTTTTTTACCCTTTGTAACATGCTCTGTTTCTCACTTAAGTACTAATATACAATTCATTGCAAAATATATCAAATTGGCAGACAGGTTTTTGCCTGAAATTGTCCAGTTGTAAATGACTTGTGCATCTCTGGCGCCCCCTCCAGGTCCAATACCAGAAGTGTTTGGTTGCGCAGACTCCTCCTGTGAGGTCCAAAATGTGGCGGGCAGGCTCCAAAGTCAAACGAGCTAATTCCATGGACGGCTCAAGCTTTCCACCCAGGCATCCAGGACACACATCTTCCAAAATGGCTTCTCCCAGTGTGAAGAAGGGAATGCTGGCATTTTTTGAGACGTTCCGCAATAAACATGCTGCGGTACCTGCACCCTAGCAACAGAGGCAGGGGAGGTGGGCGGGGCCTAATGGGGCTTAGTTGGAGGGGAGGGTGATGTCAGAAGATGAGAAAATGATAGAATTAAATAAATATATACACTACACTTAAAAAAGTCTCAGCGATATCTTATGGATCAATTTTTCCAATAAGGCTTATTATGACAAATATAAACAAGCTACCTAATTGGCCTTAATAACAGTGTTTTAGAGAATTGACATTTCGGAATGGTGTGTGCTGAACAAAGTTTAAATGGAAACATTGAGGTGCTGTGCTCTCACATTCCAAACATTTACAGTGGAGCTCTGCGATCTGCAGTCGACATGCTAATTCAAACCATTGTGGAAAAAACAGGAAAGCAGAACTGACATGGATGAGTACACTGTCGTCTCAACCTTAGAAAGTTACACAACCGTAGAATAAAATAAAAAGATATCAAAATATCAAGAAATATTAAGAGCCCAAAGTTGTAGGACCAACAGCGTGTTGTGCAATAACATGTCTATTGCAATTGAATCAAAATGTATGATTTTATTTTAGATTTTTATATCAATGTGCAAAACTCTGATAACTAGTAGAGGGTAGAGAGTTTCTGTTTAGGTCACAATTACAGTGAAATGCAGATATATTTAGATTTTAACACTAGGAGTGTCCATATATTAACAGTAAACTGTTTGTGAAAGAGGATGATGTTTGCGGTTCTAATACACGTCGCAATCCAATGATACACAGAATACTGATGGTTAATTCTTTATCGGTATAACTAGATGTTGTCTGATCTGTCTGCACCATTTTGGGCAATCTTAAAACAGAGCAATCTTCACACACAACAAACAGACCTCAATTAACATAGTCATGTCAGTGGAATAGTCATGCTTTTGTATCTGCAGAGAATAAACCTGCTCGTGTCAATCACATTGTGATCCTATTGTGTGCTTAGAGATGCAGACGAAAGGCATTCGTGAGCCCATGTAGAGACAGTCATTGCTTCTTGTTATAATCCTTCTGGTTTGTGGACATCTCAATTTAGTGCCACCGTTGCATGATTTTGCACATGCTTTGCTTGGGTACACAGGTATAGAGGGATTTAGAGCTTTAAAATTTAGCCAAGTATGTACTTAACATTTTTAACTAATTTAAACACTGATAGACTCTGGTGGGAACATGCTAAACGTGTGATTCACTTTCGAAGGCGATACAGATCTGATGTTGTCATGATAAAGATTACACAGTGCTTCACTGCAAGAAAACCTTGACCCCTTTTTATCGCATTCAGCTGAATGTACTTAAACCTTGTTTGAAAGCACCTGACCTCAGTGCATGTTGCTGTGAGCTGCCCACGGGCACTTTATCACCCACGCAAATGCCACTGAAGGAAGTCATGTGATGCTATAGCTAATGTATGTAACTGCTCCTTCCCTTAATTAAAAAAATAATAACGTTTATCATATCACAAATGAACTCAGGTCTCCTTAATGCTAAAACAATGGAGCGGAAAGCTTAACAGGCATAGAAACGGACGATTCTTCAGCATGTAAGATTATAGTTACAAGAAGCTTTGTAAAGAGAACTTAAGATAGTCTTGGCTAATGGTCATGTAGCACCTTGTGTTTATTATGTTTTTCCTATTTATAATCTCTGTAAAGAAATACCTTTCTCTATATTTGCAGTATTTCTGCACAAAACTAGGATGTCATGTAAATGGTTTTGTATTATTATTTGTGTTTGTTATTCTTAATATTGTGTTTATTATTCAGACTGACATGCCAACCTGAATTCCACCAGTGGGTGGTCTGTGTTGGGACATTAAACTGCTTGAGTCTCTTGCTCTGTTGTCATTAATTTGGTACGATAGAGTCCCTGTTTCCCACTTTCCTCTTGTCTTTTGTCAAGAACCTGATACAAATCTTTAGAATAGAGCACAGAGAGGTAATTAATTATTAAGCAATTGTAACAAAACAGCATCATTTAAAAATACTTTCACAGGAAACACTTTAAAGGTTTCACAGATGAGAACTTTTGGTTCCTCAAACCTTGATTTTAAAGGAGATTAAGTACTCTTGTCAGTACAATACTAATGCTTATCTTGTCAGTGCAAAGATCATGTGCTTACCCTCGTTTCTTGCATATCCTGTAAGAGTTTCATAGTGGTCTGTTGTTTTCAGTTGCCCAAGCTCTGAGGAACATAAAAAAACGATCTCTTAAAACATGTCACCCAAAATTTACAATATTTACTACAATATTTATTTATAATATTTACTTTCATTATACAGTATGTAAATTGCAGAGACCACTGCATGCTTGGACATGCATGTGGTATTAATTTGTCTTGGTTTCTGATCATTAGATTTCAATAATACTCTTAATATGGTTTTATATGGTAGTTGTTGCTTGCCTTTAATGTCTGTATGATCAGAATCTTTTTCAGAATGTTCACTGATCTCTTGAGTTTGTGAGTTACGCTGCTGGAAAATAAGGGTGCTGGAAAATGTCGACAATCAAAAACCGAGTGTTATAAGAACTAAGCAGCTGTCATTTTTGTAAAGTAAACATAAAAACGTCTTGATATTGGTGGAATTTGTTTGATTTCCTATGTAAAATAAGTGAGGGAAATTAGCAATACCTTATTTTTAAATATATGTGTCTCCAGTACAAATAGAGAAAGAATAAAGATGCGATGACAGCAATCCACAGGATTATGGCAATACTGATAAGAGGATTTTTGCCAGAGCAATTGGTGGTTAAGTTTTTATCCATGCCAGTCAAATTCACTGTCTGCGCAAGTAGCATATTATTATTATTATTATTATTATTATTATTGTTATTAATACATTAAACATTATTAATGTCATTAAGAAAACAAGCATTTTTAGCATTTTAACATTACATATTGCATATTTTGTTTTATATACAAAGACATTTAGTACACAGAAATACACCTTAATGATATTTTCAAACTTTAGATGTTAACATAAAAAATGCAAACATATAATGTAACAGACTTTCTTTTGAGAAATTGATGGCAAAAACACATTTCAGATAAAAATTATATGCCCAGATCTGTAGCTGGGAATAGAACCAGTTTATGAATTCATATTATGTTTAAGAGAAATAACATCAAAGTTATATTACCTGAGTTATCCTAAGAAATAGCTCCTGTTGTGTGCAAAGAGGGGAGAATTTGTCACATGTGTAAATCAATCAATTCTGACTTGTGATGGGTGTTAATCTGCAAAGAGAAGGAAATTACCAAAAGGAAACATACAGCCGATCTGTTTTACATCAGCCTTTGCTTTTGACTTTTCTGCAAAGTATAAACCTCAGAAATCTGCAACTAGTTTCCTGGTTTGTTTATCGCCCATATACAAGTAGGAGTGAAGTAAAGGAACTGCACAATTTATAGAGTCCATAGCCTAATATATATATATATATATATATATATATGGCTTTGTTTGTACCTTGACATCAAATGATGCTTATCCAATCATGCTTATCTAATGTTTATAGAGTTTCAGCAGTACAGCAGTTTTTCCTGTTGTACTTTTTGCTTTACATAAACAGAATTAATCATATATATATTTATATGTATATGGCTATATATCTGTTTCATCACTACTAGATAAAACCACTGTCAAATGGATAAAACTTCCTAAGCATTAATCTTTAAAGAGCGATAACTGAGGTGTTGTCTGTGTAGCCTTCGGTCCAGTTTTTTTGTGTGCATCATTTGCCATCAACAAAACAATTCTGTTGAATCACAACTGAAAAGCAGCATCCAGGGGGCACCCGGATTTGAACCGGGGACCTCTTGATCTGCAGTCAAATGCTCTACCACTGAGCTATACCCCCGTTCGTCTATTACGAAACCTATATAATTAAAAAAGGTACTATAAAATTTCAGTGTTGTTAATATGTCTGTTTCAGTGTATTTTAGTATGTTTGCATGTACTGCATGATATACACTTTAAAATTACCTTTGAATTAATAATAATATGGTTTTAAAAAGCGACGACAATATTCATACGTAATGATCACGTGGTAGCAGCATTTCCGGAGACTGTGCGGAAGTACATTTATGCTTGTTGTAAAGACGAGATTTGCTGGAAGATGGTAATGTAGAGCTCTAATTTAGTTTTATCTTTTATTTGTCTTTGATGCATACTGTGTTGAGATGTCGAGTATGTAGATCTTTCGTGTTCTCTTTATGAAAGCACTTGTTTTTACTATTAAAAGAACGCTCGTTTGTGCTGTACCGGTGTTTAGCTAGCTAGCTAGCTATCTAGCGTGTAGCACAGTGTAGCACCTCAGTTCGTGTGTATTTGTGTAATCCAGGACATATCACTTGATCAGAAATAATACTTTTATGTCTCGGTCTATTCTTATTTGTCGCGAATTTTTAAAGAAATTAGAAATTATTTTACCAGTAAGCTGTTATCTTATAGATTTATAGTGATGCGTCATGGCCCTACTTTCGCTTTGTATATTTCTTAGCTGTTAACCCTATAAACATTAATGTAGCTTGGCAGTTGTCATAAACCTTCTAGAGTATTATTACGGTCATTTCGGGTTTGATCAACCTATAAACACTCACATTTCACATCAGCGTCATTATATGCGTCTCTTAAATGATGTATGCGTTTTGCAGAATACTCGTGGCCTGCGATCTCAGCTAAAGGATAGTGTTCCTGTGACAGGTCTGTGTTCACAGGCAGGTTCTTATGGGGTACAGGACACACTACGTAGAGGGTAAGTGACTTTATGAACCTTTATAGACCCTCATTTCTGGTTCATGTATGTTCTAATGCTTGTTAATTGCCATGATCTTAGGTTCTCTAGTGTGAAGAATGAGCTGCTACCAAGTCATCCCTTGGAGCTCTCTGAGAAAAATGTAAGTTTAATGTAAGATTGAATTATTAAATATGTATGTATTCCTAAAAAATATAGTCTGAATAAACATTAGTCTTTTAACCCACCAATTTTTTTTAAGTAACTATAGGTCATGTCATGTAAAGATTTATAATCATGTTGTATTGTGTAATTCCAGTTTCAGCTTAACCAGGACAAAATGAATTTCAACACACTAAGGAACATCCAGGGACTCCACGCGCCACTCAAATTACAGATGGAGTACAGAGCAGCCAGACAGGTATTGTCTTACATTTGCAAATGTATAAATGATTTAAAACATCCTATAAACATTATGAAGGATGTAGTTACATTTATACAGAGGTGTACATTTCTTTGTTAAAATGGAGTTTGCAAATTCCACTTTACAGTCTGCCTATCTCTCAATAGATATATTTTTTACCTTTCTCCTAAGATTCAACGTTTGCCCTTCCTGCTAAGCTCAAATCTGGCCCTGGATACTCTGAGAGGTAGCGATGACACCATTGGCTTTGAAGACATCCTCAGTGGTATGAGGAAACTTATATTTTATATAAAATCTATAGTAACTCACACATTAGCTTTAAATAAGCTTAAAGCTATATTTAGCATTATAGCAAGCTGTAGAAAAGTATGATTGCTGGTTGTACTACAGTTGATTTTGAAAATCTCATGTACACGTTTATAATTTTTTTTTTATCAGATCCTGCCCAGTGTGAGATGATGGGTGAGCCTCACATCATGACTGAATACAAGCTTGGTCTCCTGTGAGGATTGTTCTTCAGCACTATTTTCCCCTTAGCCTGACAGATTATGTTATGAAGTGTGACCCATTTCTAATAAAAATTAAGAAATTGAAGTTTTTGTGCTTCTGGTCCATTTACATTTAGTCATTTAGCTGACCCTTTTATCCAAAGCAACTTACAAATGAGGACAAAGAAGCAACTTCAATTACAATAAGAGGCAACAGTAAATAAGTGCATGATCCACTGACCTTTCTGCAGAATTTGTTTTGAAAGACTGAACTCTTATGAGTGTTGTTTATTCTAAGTACATACTTGTTTTAAACTTGTTTTATATAAACAGAACAAAGATGTATACAAGGTGTAAAAATTCAACTTGAGTCAGAGGTCATTTTTGAAGCATTATATTTAGAACTGTTAAATCCAATAATGCTTGGATCAATGTAGGTTACAACTTGTGCAGATACAACAGAATGCTGTTTGCATGTTGAGTATTGCAGACTACTTTTTCATCACAATCATGCAAAATTAGCAATAACATTCACAATAATCAGAGTATAAAATTGAAATAAAGCTGGAATAAATGCTTAAGGGCACAAGCGTTTGAAAACAACTTTAGTCACGCTTTGTATGATGTAACAAAATTATTTACAGAAATAAAAGATAAACAGGTGCAGTAAAAACAATTATTCAGTCCAGCTTTTCTTCCTGGAAGAAATCGGCAGAATTAAGGTGTTCTTGAAACTTCTCGTATTGCTTGATAAATGGAAGGAAACAGGAAACAATTAAGGAGATGGAAATGCAGTATACTTTACCTTAATATGTACTTTCAATTAAGTAATGTGTTATGCTGGACTGTTCAAGCACATTTTAGTTTAAAATACCCATACATTTGAAACATGTTTTATATCAATACCTCACTGATCCAGCCTCCCTCCTGCAGTTTGGTGAACACTTTGTTGACTGTGTCCTTAACTGGCTCATCATCTTCTCCATCCTTACCCCCTTCCTCTACTTCCTTCTGAGCTTCTAAAGCTGTACGACACCTTTCAAACAGATGGAACTTAAAGTGCTTCAGGCCGTGGTAGACCTCAGTACGACTGGCACAGACAGAGCCAACGAAGAAACACTATTTTTTTGACAAATGCAGAAAAACAAATCAGGTAGCCATCAACATCTTGCATTCTAACAGTATAGGCTCCATACTTATAAGGGGCTTGTATGGGAACCAGCAGACCTGTGAATCATCAGGCATGAACTGGTCCTCCTGTAGGGTGGTAGTGTGATACAACTGCCCAGAAAGCCGCACAGTGAAGCGCCCTGTTCTGTGGAGCTCACAAGCTTCACATCCCTTTGAAAGGGCCCTTGTCGCCATAACCCTCAACTTGGGGTAACATTCCACCCGTTCCTGTTTAAAAACATAATTATTTGCACCCTCCATTTACAATGGATAGTCTTAACAGTAAAGCGAGCACTTATACTCGACCCATAAAAACATTCGCAATGCTCTGTCTTACTTTGTAACGTTCTTTCCAGCGGCTCCTCTGCTTCAGGTTCTCCAGGCGGGGGAGAACCAACCTCTCATCAAAATGGTGCAATGACAACTTCATTTCCTGGGCGTACCGTTTCGTTCGCTCGCCACCTGCAGTCAAGAAGAGAAGCGCTAATATAGCATTTTTTATTTTGAACAAGCCCACATGCAGAGAGAATCAAAGTTCAATTAGGCAGAATGCAGAACAAAATGGTGTCCAATCAATGGTGAGTTTTTGCTTAAGGCAGATATTCTTCGTATATTTTAAACTTAACAAGTTCTCAAACTTAGTCTAAATCAAACAAAGAAATAATTCCATAAACATACTATAAAGTGACTTCAGGAAGGTGGGATCCAGTACATTGATCAGCAAGGCTTTGACCACCACCTGAAAGTGGGTGAGCTGAGATCCTGTGATAACTGTAAAGCAAACAGATATATATGAAGTTATGTATGACAGAATTAATTCAACAAAAAGTGTTTGTAACTTTTACGGTTAACACATACAAAGATTTTAAATAGCACATAAAACAACAGATAGAACCAAAGGTCTTACATTGGCGAGGAAGGTGAGAGAGAAAGGCCTTATCTTTTTCTTCCCTCTCTTCCTCTTGTCCTTCGTCCTTCTTTTGTTCATCTTCCTCCACAATAAAATCCTTCAGACTGTCACTGTCTGCAAGTTTTTCTTCGTCACTGCTGTTCAGAAGACTGCCATTCTCATCCACACTAGATTCATCTCCAGGATCATCTGCTTTACTCTTTTCTTCCAGTTTATCCCCTTTATCTCCCTCTCTCTCCTCTTCTTCTTCCTCCTCGTCTGAGCCCTTTAAAATACCCAGCAATTAAAAAAAAACACTTTTCTTGACTTTGGTACTACGTTTGTTAACTTACCAATGTTCTGCGCCTGCGCCTCGAGGTGCCTGACATTCTCCTCTTGGACAGCTCCATGAGTTTATTCTTTCTCTCTTTTCTCTTGGCTGCAGCTTTTTTAACCTCTGCCTCTCTCTTTTTCTTATTCAAAGCCTCGTCCTCTGAATCCTCCGACAGTCTGAGTCGTTTTCTCTGCAGCGCTCGTCTGAGCGGCTCTCCGCCGACGTCGCTGGACGAATCGCTCGAGTCGTCGTCTAACGCCGTCGCGCTGGCGGACCTTTTTCTCTGTCTTCGGGACACGGCGCATTTCTCGTCCGTCTCGCTGCTGTCATTGCTGTCGCTGTCATTCTTCCGTGCTTGGTACGAGCTGTCAGAGCTCCCAGGCTCATCGTCGGAGTTGTGGTATTCGCTTTCTGAACTGACGCTCGTCGTGCTGGCGTACGAGCCCTCGTCGCTGTCATCCAGCATTCGGTCAATGGGATTGACGCGCGTCTTTTTCTTGTCAATGCGAGATTTGGGAGGCGCGGATTTTCGCCTTAGCCCAAAAAGCTTTCCCACGCTTTTCATCATTTTGACGGTGATCGAATGAACCTTTGAGTTAGACGCTCGGAAAAATGTCGGTATGTTCCTAAACTTGACCTATAGTTACAAAAACGCTCTGTATCTATAGCGACATAATGAACATCAGAATGATGCCTTAGCTTGCTGTCAGAGACCTGTCCAGTCTAGTGAATGGTTACTCCGCTGTTCTTCTAATAAAGCATTGATTCTAGCATGGCAAGTCCTGTCACGCTGTTTTAAAATCGGTTTTCCACAAATGATTTTAATAAATCTGATTAACAGAATATGTATTTTTCTTTCAGTCTGCGACACGAGCCAATAACATCAGGGGGGCGTGTCTGTGTTTTCTAGATACGCACTTCCGTTCTCAACTTGCTGTAAGATAAGACAAATGCGCCACCCAAAGACGAGGAGAATTGCTGCGTCTATTACATTTCATTTGTAATCATGTTACAGGTTTTTGTTTGAAGGTTTACACAATATTTGCAATTTGCTATGGCGAAAAGGGATTTGCTAATAAAGTAAATTAATTTGGGCTGAAAATGTTTTTATTTCAGAAAAAGAATAAATCATTTTCTTTAATAAAATAATAAATTAAAGGCCCACATATGACTTGCATCAAAATCTGACCCTGCAGATAGCATGTATTCCGTATTATGATAAAAACCGGCAAAGCTGCATCAGTTGCAATCAGTGTGACCCTGATTGACTTTGCAAGACTGGATGACTTTTTAAAGGGAGGCATGAGCTTTGATTTGTGGCGAATATGGATCGACAACTGCTCACTGGGAATTCAGAGTCTTTGGAGTGTTTAGCTTTTCTGTATCTCAGTGGTTGGAGCATGGTGTTAACAATGCAATTAACACTTAACAAAGGTCATGGGTTTGATCCCAGACATACTCTGAAAAAATGTATAGTATAATGCAATGTAAGTCACTTTGGACAAAAGCGTCTGCCAAATCCGTAAGTGTTTAGTGCTTTTGTTTGTTTCTTTACCTGTATCATATTATGCAATATCACAGGGTGGTTTTCCTCTTCTCTGTTTCCTGTGAAGAGTTGGCAGCGTCTGCAATTGTTTGGGATCCTGGAGAATAATGTGCAATAATAGGATGAGTGCTGTCTAGATTTCTCTGGACTTGGGTGAAAGCTAGTCTCTCTCTAGACTAACCAGCATCTCCTGTCTCAGAGCTGTCAGATATTTCTCATTTAGCTGTCTAAGAGCAGGCTCATAGGATGCAGAGTGTTTCTTTAGCTTTTCTAAATCCTCAATAAGTCTGTTCTCCTGTTGAACTATATGCTTGTACTGCATCCTTAATGGAAGTCCCTTAAAGTTTCAGCATGGTCTGTCCAGCTTTAAACACAGCCTGTTTGTAGCTATCTTGTTCTCGTTGTGCATTCTTTAGCTTGTTTTCAGGAGCTGGTTGTGTATATAGGCATCCAGGACGAATTCCGTCTTTTTTAATATGCCTTTCTGTAGCGTCTCTGCAACCACTCGGTTTGGGAGCAATCTAAAGTCCTTCCTTCGCATTTATTAACAGATAATTTAGAAACTGGATGTTTTGCCGAAGGGACCCTCTGTGTTCGATTCGCTCCCGCAAAGTTTAACCACAGTTTCCAGGTCCTCTTCTCACTTAGTTCTATTCCCGTCCTCGGGAATAAAACAATTTTCATAATGTTTTATGAATTATTTTTTGTAATGTTTTACGTATTTACTTTTGTTTTACTTTTGTAGTTTCACATTTTTCCATTTCCTATCAGTCAAATGGGAAATGGACGATGAGGTGGTTTTGCCATGTATAACGTCAGTATACACAGCAGATGGCGGTCAAGGCGCAGTGTATGGAGAGCGTCCCGCACTTTAACTCCACATAAACCCGCTAATACACCAAGATGTACATTTACAAATCTAATACCTTTGAAACTGTGCTAAAGAAAATTAGCTTAAAATTACACTCTTCTGTTTTATTATTTTGTTATTACTTTCTTTTAATTCATTTTTTGGAGGTTAAAAAACGTCAGTGCAAAATTATTCTTACTAGGTCAAAAAACTCCATAAGGTTAGTTATTATTCATATATATATCCGTACCATCAGTACTACTATATAGACTATATTAATGTAGTCCCGTTTTTAATAAGATATTATATACATGTTTATATGTACTGTATATACATATCCATGTGATCTACTGTTATACTATTACTATTTTAAAGTAGTCTAGACTCTAATGTCAAAAGTGAACAAGTTATTTGTGCGACACACGCAATGGTACATTGCCAGAGAAAGCGATAGGGTCTTTAAACCGGAGCACACAGCGCCTTTCACAGGATAACCAATCAGATGTTGTGGATGGGTTTTGGAAGCTGAAGCATCAGTACAAAGGTCAGCGTGCGCGAGCCTCCACTGCTATCAGTCAACGAGAGCAGTACCTTCATGAAAGCCAGAGATATGAGCAAAGAAGCAGATGGGGATAATCCCGATCAAACAAACCGCAAATGTAAATTGCCCGCTCTGTTGTCTTCGTACTGCATCGACAGCATTCTTGGTAGGAAAAGTCCCTTAAACGTCAAAGTCGTCAGAGAACCAGGTTTCGCAGGAGCACGAGAGTGCGTCTTGGCATCGGAACGTAAGTTCCTGCACTGTGATGTGTTTACTTTTTGTCAAAACAACTGCTGTTTGCGTGCTCGCTTGGTTTTGCATTATCTTGTTGTTGTTAAACTCAACAAAGCTAGCCAATACCTTAAATTAGGATATTTAAACACAGTTCAAGCGACTGACAGCAGAATTTTGACATAGACTTATCCTTTAATGACGTTTGGTACGCATATGTTAGTTTTCATTCACTTTATTAAGTTTTAAATTCATTAACCACGTCGACAGTTGTTTAACAAAACCCTCTTTGCTGACAGCAACACCAAACAATTTGTGGCCCCTTCAAACGGACACGCACCTGCCGCCTAAGCTGCGCCGCCCCTTTGCCCCGTTGGGAAGAATGCCAGATTCATCGAAAGAAATTCACATAGATGACAGTGAGGCAACGGTGCCACGATCACTGCACAAATGCGCAAACCCAAAATTCAAGGAGGCCTCTCTAGTAAGCACCAGTCGTAGACCTTTTCAGGGACATGCGTCTCTAAAGTCCTGCAAAAACACGTCCAATCCCGCGCAAACACCAGAGGAAGAAACGGACAAAAGGACACTGTGTCAAGAGAAGGATTTGTCTCAGGGACTAACGGGGCTTAAGGAACGAGAAACATGTTTGAAGAACAGTGAGGAAAATACTTTATCAGCTGGAAGTGACACTGAAGATGGTATGTTAAAACGAAAACAGAGGAGATATCGGACTACATTTACCAGCTATCAGCTTGAGGAGCTGGAGAGAGCTTTCCAAAAGACGCACTATCCAGATGTGTTCACAAGGTAACAACACTTGTCCGATCATTAAAATGAATGAATAATGAAAAACTTTTAACCAGTTAATTATTGCCCTAACATGCGGCAATTATTAAATTTTTTTATTAACTTTTTAAAAACAATGTGACCATTCATGCTATTTTACAAATAAAAACAAATAAAATAAGCATACTAAAAATATCCATACACTGACTTTAAATATTATTTTAACCATTAAAAATAGTGTTGTTTTATTTTTCGTTAACACTAATAAAATATTCTGTAATTCAATAATACATTCTTTATGTATTAGAATCGCAAGGACTGTTATTTGCTTACCGTCAGTTATGGTTATAATATAAACGAACATATCAATTTTGTCACAAAATGTAGTAGTACATTAAGAGGAAATATTAAGACACTTCACGTAAATGGTTTTCTTTTGTATTTTAAGGGAGGAGTTAGCAATGAGATTAGACCTTACAGAAGCGCGGGTGCAAGTAAGTACTTCATTATGTTGTCACCTTATTTTTTTACCAAATGACCTATTCTGTTTCACCAAACACGCTACGACAGGAAACAACACACTTTTAACAACAGAAAAGATAATATTAACCAACTTATGTCAACGGAATTCCCCCTCTGTTCCTGTTATTGTCTCTAGAACAAATACATTACAAAGATTGTTTCAGTTTTTTCTGTTAACATTTATGTGTTATGAAGTGGGCAACACTCCAGCTTAAATTGTATTCAGTAAATTGTCTGCGCTGATTGTTTGGAATATTTGTAAGAAATGTTGTGAAGTGGATTTGAAGCTTTTTTTAATGGATTGAATACATTGATTTACATTTATGCATTTGGCAAACTTTTATCCAAAGTGACTTACATTGCATTATACTATACATTGTTTCTGAGTATGTGCAATCCCTTGGATCGAACCCATGACCTTGGCATTGGTAACACCATGCTCTAACCACTGAGCTACATTGATCAAATAATAGACCATCGAATTTTGCGGTTTTCCTATTTTTCCTTAAATATATTTTTTTCTCTAATTGTGAATAATGATTCTTAGCCTATTTAACTTATTACAAGGGCAATAACATGTCCTTTCATAAAAGTGTGACACAATACATACAACAATACAAAAAGGGATTGTTTTACTTACAGCTGGCATCATTTTGCTCTTAAGGTCTGGTTCCAGAACAGACGCGCAAAATGGAGGAAAAGGGAAAAGGCAGGCGTCCCATCACACAATTTAAGCCTCCACTATCCTGGACCCTCTCCCGCTGCACAGCCCTTGTGTCATTACCTGAGTGGGAATCCTTTTGTCCTGAACCCACATCCAGCTATAGATTCAGCTTGGCCTGCTTCACTCCAAAGAGTGGCTCAGCCACCCACAAGCTCTGCCTCTCCCCACAACTTTAGTGCTCTGTTAGGGGCAGCCATGTTTAGACATCCTGCTTTCATCCACCCTACCTTTGGAAGGTCAGCTTCATCTGCATGGTCCACACAAAGCACTATTCTTTATATATATATTAATATGATAATATTTACTGTTACACCCTTATATATGTATACACATCTATATATAGAGTTTTGCATCCTACACATTTTTGTTTTGTTATTCTGTCAAGGTTATTTTAAGTTTTAGGCTGGACTTAATATATTTATATGTTGAAGCACATAATAATATTGTGTTTCTTAATTTCTCCTCAGGCTGTTTACAAGCTTAGGTCCAATGGCACTGCAAAGGATACCTCATCCTTCCATCGAGGGTCCGGTTCAACCCTGTTCCCACATCACCAATAACCTTCTCTCCTCTTTATTACTCCCATCACCTCCCACCCCATCGCCGGACCCCCACGCCTCCAGCATAGCAGCGCTGCGTCTCAAAGCAAAAGAACATTCTGCTCAGCTGACTCATATCACAGCTGCTGCAGTGACTGGAAAGGAGTGTTGAACCACAAACATCTCATTGAGAGATGACAAAAGACCAAAGTCAAGCAGAAGCACTGATACCTGGAGAATTGTTATTATTAATAGATTATTGATAAACAGCCATCAATCGTCTCTGGTGGTTAGTAAGTGCTGAATGTTTTTGAACGGTTGTACAATGATCCATCTAGATATTTACATCATTTTGCATCACAATTTTTAATGACTCCATATTAGTGTATGAATTTATCTGCTCGTTACCTCAAACGTTAAGCAAACAGGGCAAGACGCTTTTAAGCTGACAAATATCACTTTATCAAGGTTTGTTGCGTAGTGAAAACTGAACATTTTTTTAAATGTACATGTACTTTCTTAAATGACTTGTGAAAAAGGCAGCACTTTCTCTGTTGGATATGACTGGATATGGTTGGCTTTACCGCGCATTATCAGGAGCTTTATTTATGTATATGAGTCCTCATACTTCAGGGAGAGAAATTAACGTTATTAATGTTTTTCTTGATGAACCAGGGAATTATTAAGATAATGTAAAACTAATACAAATAAACTAAGGTTAAAGGTTTGTGGTGCGCGTGCGCCTAATTTGTACATTTTCTGGCCCCTTGTCACGTGGAACTGTGGTAAAAGGAAAAATAAAATGTGCATAACCGACCATATTTTGCATGCTTTGTGAAAAAATAAACAATTATTCGATTACATTTACATGCATGATAAAGGTAACAGCACCAATTGATCAGATGCGTTAGCCTATATTTTTTTTCTATATATTCAACATTTTTTCCCAAAACACCTAAGCGCAAACCACGCCCCCTATGCGAGATTTTATTTAGACCTATAAAGAAGCCATCTTATTTCGTCAACGAACTTTAATGTAATCACCTATTTACAAAATAGTAAACCTATTTTGACAAAACAAACGTTGGTCGTTTTTTCAGTTGTGGGAATCACTGCGCAGACGAAATGTGAAGATTTAACGTTTCCATTGGGGGCCAAGTAATCTAGGAATTAATGGCAAACGCTTGTATTCACTATTCATGCAAATTAAGAGGTTTACGCTTACTTCAGCTTCCTGCTTTGCTTTCTTCTTGTCAAAGGCAGAAAATTGAGTTAAGTCTGTTACACAACTCCTGTTTTTAACTCATTCGAACTAAGCGGTCATCCAATTAGTTTGGTGTATATGGTGTTTTGTCATTCGGTCATTGAAATACAGCATAAGCGTCATGTTGTTGGACTAGAGTACTAGACTAGAGCATTAACATTGAAACAATCTTTAACATTGAAAGCAATGAATAATATACAAAAATAATGTCGTACTTAAGGTCTTGAAAGGACATTCAGAAACCACTATTGGGAAGGCTTAACATGTTTAAATATTGAATGGTCGATTTAAATCACTGATTTCCAACCACGGATTACGAGATATTCAATAGAAATTGGAACTGAACATTTTCAGGGGTCGCTATTGTGAGCGTGTGGGGTATGTTGTGACTTGTTGAGTAGTAGGAGGATTATAGTATGTATTATGAGTGCAGGTGTCTTTATAAACCACTTTACACAATAAGCCCAGTCACTAGTTGATAAAGTTTTATTAGCACCCAACGGAGTTCATAGAAACAGTTTGAAAACATGGAAATAAAAGTAAATGTCTGCTATACGTGAAAAGAAGTTTGAACATGTTATTAACATTGTACTTAACACTAACGCTGACAACTGACAGCAGACAACTGATAAAACATTTTAACTGGGCAAGCTTGACCATATACATATTATAGTATCTAAATAAGCAGTACAACAGAGCATACTGCATGTGCACACAAAATTATGAATATTTAAAATCAATCACTTCGAAGCAGATATATACATTATATATATATAATATACAATATATATATATATATATATATATATATATATATTAAGAGAGAGAAAGAGAGAGAGCTAAACAAATCATGTAAGCTAAATCAAATCATTATTTTATGATAAACATATTTACAACCTTAACCACTCATGGAGTCCCTGTAAAACTGTTATTTTTTTCGTTTTTTTTATTAATGTTTCTCATTCGGCTCCTTCTCTATTACCGCTCCACCACATCTGCGTAACTGACCCCTCGGCTGTCTTTTCAAAATCTTTAACCCTGCAGCCCTTTCTTGTTTCCCTCAGTAGAAAGACTGCGTGTACGTTTCTCCCAAAACACAGCAATAGCGGCTATGTCCTCTGGCTACACTGTGAAGGGGAGCAATCAGGGATAATTGAGTGCCTTTCATTGTGAGCTTGGAACATTCACTCCCATTGAACACCCGTCCCAGTCCATTCACCGCATAATCGCTCTTTAAACACGCCCAATTTTCTGGGAAGCAAAGCCCCGTTATAATTTTGCTTAAGTGTATTCGGAAATCATAACCCCTTTGAGGCGAGATAATTGAAATCAAATCCTTTTCACGGCAACGGACATTTTTTGCGCTGCCAATCCTCTGTAATTAATTGTTGAAAATGGATTTTGAATATCGCTAAATAGAAGGCTGTTGCGTTTCGAACGGGGTAAAATGATCTAGCGCACAGCGCGGAAACTTCAACCTGAGTTTTAGTTAAATAGCCTTATTTCTCACACGGTAAATTGACTCATAGGGTAAGTTTCAGTTGAAGGATAACACGCTTTCCATAATTCTCTAATCACTGCAGGTTACTGCTCTTTCTGTTCTTGTTATAACGGGTGCCATAAACGTTTGCTTACAACTCGGTTTTATTTTTCAAAAACTTGTAAATAAGTAAAATAAAACACAATTTGTTCATTTTATAATGATCTGAACGAGTGAAAGCGCTCTCGGCTGCTACAGTTTTGAATGCATTGTAAAGTGTTAAGCAAAATTGTAAAGCAACATATTCCAAACAGCTCTGTTCTCATAAACCTAATCAATACCAGGTCTCAAAGCGTTATACACTTTCTGGTTTATTAACCATAATCACACAATTATGAGTTTCAAGGTATTTATTTCAACAGGCATATTGACACGACTGATTTGTGCATTTGACAGATATACGTCTATCTGATCACATCTTTTGTTTAGCTCTTCCATGGGTCCTTACATCATAAGATGCTTTGTGTCCCTTTTATTTTTTGCTTTAATTGTTTTTGATTGGTCAGAATCTCAATGAGTTTTCTATACTGCTGTATTTTACATTCTGATTGCTTTAAAAGTGAATTCTCAATTTCATCATTCTGCTTTTTTATCTGTTCTCCAGCTCGCTCACATTCTCTCAGCGGTGCTTCTGGAGTCTGTGAATTTTGATGTGACACCTGCTGGGTTGAAACTATTGGCCAGTTGATAGCAAACAGAGCAAAATCAATTCTTCACCATACCATATACTGCTCAAGCCCATGCTCAAATAATGACACATTTCTCTCAAAGTAATTATGGATAGATGACTGTATCTGATTCATGAGTTCAAACATGAGTTGTGTTCCATGTCCTCCTAAGATACATGGATACTCAAGCCTGTGGGTGACATATTAACGCTCCAATAAATTCCAATAAAATGTTATTTGATTTGCAAACATTCAAAATTAATAGCACGGTCAATGACCAGCTGACCATTAGAAACAGAGAGGATTAACATAAGGATGGATTATTAACCGTAACTAATAGGGACATTACTCAGGGGGCCTCTGATTGTCAGGGGCCATTTACTAACAGACTGATGTAGCTGTAAAACTGATATAAATAAACAAACAGAATCTGTATGTGTGGCAGTAATTATTGCTATAATGTGACATATACAAAGAAATGTCTGTTTGTTGCAATGTATAACCTGCAAGACATAATAACTCTACTCACAAAATAACTTTATACCTTGCAGTTGCAACTGTTACCTATTTGCAATGTAATCTTGCAATTTCAATAGGAGCAATTACAGAAAGAGTGGCCTGCAGAACCATAATCTCTTTACAGATAACTCTTGAATATTAAAATGTATAAAACAGAGTATAACAGTTTCTCAATCAATATTTGAAGACATTTATGGTCAATTCTATATCTTATTTTAGCTAGACATTACCCAGAACAGGTCAGTACCTCATCACCTTTATGCAATTGATCCACAGAGAACAAATCTCTCTCTCACCTCCTCTCGCTCACCCCCATCTCACTCTGTTCCATGTCAGTTTCCATTGTAACAAATTACACCACAGCTCTGATATGAAGTCATTGTAACAGTGATTGCTAGCCTTTGAAAATCAGTGATAGCAAGTCAATCAGCTGCAGCACTCGAAACGACTCCATTGTGATTACCTGAGAGTGTGAATTGTACAGGGTTACAGGTTCACTGTTGTTCCAGGGGTAGCTAATGTCTGCTTTTTGGGCCTTTTTCTGTGTGCCAATGAAAAACTGTCAGAAATCACAAAAACGTGCAACCTCATTTAAGATTTTAAAATGCTCCTCATTGCTAAGTTGTTGACGATGATTTTAGCGTGTAAAATGTGAATTACATGCCGTGCATAAAACGTCTCGGTGGATTACTTGAAGAAATGTCAGCTTTTGAGGTAAAAACACAGCCACACTCAAAGAAAACTGGTCAAGGGGCAAATATATCAGTTTAAGCACTGGATCCAAAAATTGCATCACCTGTAACATTGTTTCTAAAATTGAACGTTCATGTACATTCTTAAAGATCAGTCACTAAAAATCACATTTAATAGCTTGCAGTGTCAAACAGAGCTCATGTCATATCTGGTCTGATAGCAGACATGATGAATACACCCAGCCAACAATGCCATCCAAAATATCAAACTGAAACCACAATACATCAACAGAATATCTCCTACATTTTAAGTATTGATCCTTATTACATCTAACAATTCAGCCAGGTCACTTACACAGTGTATATTTCAGTGTATACCTCTGCTTTTCCTTGTGCTTCTCTGCATTTAGAGCATTATCATTTCGATCTTAATTCATGCAATTAGGAAAAAAGGCTTTACAGGTAACATTTACACATCACAGACTTTCAGAGGTTGAGAATATACAGGCTACACCAGCCTAACCACAACGCCCAAGTATTATTTTTAGAAAAAACATCCACTTGTCCATCCTGGTATCTTCATTCTCAAGCCCTCTATTGACTGTGTCATTCATATGGAATTATACATTCTTTGCTAACCACTGCTGCCCAGCTGGTGCCCACTGGCAATTAGCCCAGTAAGCGCGATTGCAGTAATTTGTTAAGCGCTGTGACAACCTCCATTTAGACCTGAGGTAAATATACGTCTCTATGCGTGCAAGAGTTACATCCGTTCAAAGGAGACCTGGCGCTGGGGAATGTACACGTTGTAGTGTAAATTTGCTTCTTCAACAGAGATCTAGAGAGCTGCTAATAAAAACAGTATCAGGGTGTCCAACACTGTTAAAACTTGGGCTGATTAATGAGCGGTTCATGTTTAGACAGTGCACTCTTCAAACCTACAAACTGTCGCTAAGCAAACTCTACCAATGCTGTGAAGATTACCTTTGTCCTCTCTTCAAATAAAGAGGTTGTGCTAAGGCGAAAACAATTCCTTTTAGTCTTAGTGAGGCTAAGCTGGCTGTTTGTTTCCCAGAGTTACTCCCAAGCAACACAATGTTGCATTTAATTTAAAATACTGTCATACTGCATAGTATCATTTGTAAGTATATACTGTATGCTAATAAATAACATCCTACAGTACAAATATAGAAAGCATCACAATTAGATACTTACAACTGGTAAAACCACATGATTGAAGCCACTCGATGAATTGGTCTACAACAACAACATGTAGTGTGTGATAAGGTATAAAACAGCTAACTAACCAAGCTAACTACAACAAAAACAAGTGCAATCAATGAACTGAAGTCAAGCGCACTATTTTGCGAGGTACAGGGACCTCTGGTGGTGAACTCGCACAATCAAATTGTAAATCATTATTTTACACGTAGCTTTGCGAATCAGGGTAAGGAGGCCATTTGGAACACTGTTCTGTTACAGCATGTACTTGCTCAATAACTGATGTATTTTTATCCAAAAAGTTCAGTTGTATATGTTGCGAGGAAAGCACCATGCTACACAAAGCTCAACAATAATCTGAAGTATTCCTATTTTAAAATGGCATGTTGTGTGCGGGTATGTCTGTGTGGTTATCTGTAGAGAAAGCCTCAGATTGCTGTTGACAGGACATGAGAGGTCCGTGTGTCCATTTGCAGGCACTAGATTAGCACCATTATTTCTGACCAAACATATCCCACCTGTCCAAATCCCTCTGCTGCAGAGGTCACCGCACACAAACAAATCACTTCCCGTCTTTAACCTACACACACACACACACACTAAAATACATCAAACACAGCGAGCAAGAACTAAATATATCACTGATGCCATTCAGGATACCCTCTCAGAAATATAGTTACTAAACAAATTACCATATAGATATGCATTTATTTCTGTGTGTTTTGGACAGGGCCCAAACATGGATAACCAGTAGTAGTAGTAATTCATGGTACGTGGACAACATTAAGCATTGATAATTAAAATGTCAAGCCATTGAAAGAGGTCCAGGAGATTTGGTTGTCATTTTCTTACCCTTATGTGGTTTAAAACCATACGGCTTGCCTTCTTGTTTAAAAACCCAAAATGTTAGGCTGAGTGTTGACTGACAGCCCCAGTCCCTAGTCCCTTCACTTTCAATGCATAAAAATAAAAGCAGTCAACCTTCTTCAAATTTGTCTTCGTGTTTGACAAAAGGAAGAACCCAGATAACAATTTTAGGTTGTTGGAACATTTCCCTAACATTTCCACTAAGTAACATAATCGTTAAAATGTTATTTTGAACATTCTAGGAAAAAGTCAATTTTGTTTACATTATAGTAACAGCATTTCTTGGTTATAAGAACATTATCCAAACATTTTTAATTCTGTGACATTTTTAAAACATTCCAACTAACAACTTAAGAATAAAGTTTTTGACATATATGACATATAACGTTAAAAAGTTAATGTAAAAAGACAACATTTAAAGAACATTAGCCAATGTTTTGAGAACATTCCCTGTTAGCTGGAAAAGTCCACAGAAAATTGAATATGAAATTGAATACATAAAATTGAATCCCATTAACAGAATAGATATTGTTTCTCATTATATCAACAGCACATTCCAGTTTTTATTGCTTAAAAAATGTCAATGATTTCTACAATCTGTACATTTCCTTTCTAGGATTAAGCTGTAGAAGTAAATACATATTTTTATACACTGGTTTTGTTGGACTTTTCTATTCTCATCCAAATCAGTGTATTGCAAAATTCAGGAACAGTTTATTAACCGTCTACATGTCTGATTTAATGCCTTTACTGTCCCTCACCAGACTAACACAGTTTGATTTTATAGCCTCGGCTGCCTGCCAGAGCATTGCAGACAGCAGAAGCATGTCAACTTTAAACATAAGCAATAATCACAGAATGACAGAGTGCAGGGGACGATAGAACAGACAGTGGACCATAACCAGTTGTCAGATGCAGAAGGCCCATCTTCCTAAAAGGTGGAGAGGTCAAACAAGGTGATGATGAGTTAGAACATAGACAGTGTTGGGGCTGCCCAATTACTGCTGCTGGGTTGTTTTATTGTAGCCTGAGAACCCTTACAGTAGGGGTGATAAAGAGAGAAGACTTATATTGTTCACTGTTGTGATAGTCTATAGTACATTGTATATTGTAAATAATAATAACAGAATAATTTCCTTTTTGTTGACATTTCTCTTTCAAAACATGATTCCCACAATGCAATTTCGACCACTCAAAATGTTGCATGCCAGATGATGACAGCCCTAACTAGCTATTATCATCAAACCACATTCACAGTCATTATTTCTGTAATTTGTGCCACCGTTATATATGATTAAAAAATATCAAACCACTAATTTAAGGGTAGAAATGACTTTCAAGTGTAGACACATCACAACATAGCTAAACAAAATAAATGGTATATGCTTAAATGGTTATGCATTATACATTAGATGTATAAGGTATCATTAAACCAAACATGACATTTCTGAGAATGAACCACCAATACAAAAGATCAGTGATGGATGTTAGCAAGAAATGGAGACAATCCAGCAAATGGAAGAATGAGACAACTCTCGAATCTTTACCACAGTGAACTTCTCTTCCTTAATGAATGAGACTGTGTTGAGCGACACCTGAATATTCAACATTCCCTGAAGTTTCAATTAGATCCTTCAGTTCTGTAGCTTCTTAGTGCAATGAAGTAAGGCCATGTTTTAACCAGTCCATCAGCTACAGACGGAAACATTGGAAGGGGGAGGAGAGAGACTGAAAGACAAGCAGTTTGACCGAGGCTGGTCCCGGGGGTCAGAGGGTGCTGTTACGCACAACTGACACGTACTCAACAGACTCAACAATCACTGTGAACTGAAGAATGACAGAGAGAGAAGCTCCAAATGTCACGTCCTCAAGCGTGCGTGTCTACACCCACCGGGACACACACACACACACACTCAGCCATGTTTAATTCCATGAAAAGAAGCCGTTTGACTTTAAATTTAAATGTAAATAAAACACAATGTGTAGTAGACATATTAAGAACATGCTTTCGAATGTACTGCGATATTGTAACATTATAATGAACTACAAAGTGCTTATAATGAACTACAGTTACAGTTACAAAGTATTTGATAGTATTTGATAGTCTACAGCCTCTGTCTTTTTTATTTATTGATTTGATAGTCCCAAACCTCATAACTGCCCTTGTCTTCCCTATGTCCCTGGCTTGGCATTGGAAGGCCATTACACAAAGGTACATGCCTAGGCAGTGTGCTAATGGAACTCAAACCAGCCGTGCCTCCACAAAGCCTCAGAAAGCCAGCTCTTATTTAATACAGCTGCCAGGCATAGCCGCAATGGTCATAGAGTTATGCTGATACTGACACCTCAATAAATCGAGATGCCTCCATATTTTACCAGCCTTCCATGTCACCCATGATGAGCTGACACCCAACCACAAAGAGCAAACGTCCACACGATGGGGATGCCACCATGATTCTTTTAAGAACTGTATGACAACTCCAGAAGAGCACAATGTCATAGGGCTATAAACTACATTAGTCCACAACTTTGTGTTTCCATTGACATTAAGTCAGTGGAAACACTGGGAACACTGGGAACAAATAACATGGCACTGTTTAATCCTATTTTCCTCATATGAGCTTCTGTCTCAACCTCTCTTTTAGTTATTTTATAGTTTATAGTTATTTTTTTGCATGCAAAACATAATAATTGAGTCTGTTTATGTATAATACATTTTTGTGCACATTTCTGTATGTGTGTGTTTCATTTTTGTAAACATGTTTAATTTCGATTTATATAGTTTATATATATATATATATATATATATATATATTTATATAGTTCGATTTATATAGTTTATATAGTTTATAACACAGCGGCATGTTAATTCAACCTGCCAATCAAGCCTCTGTTATAAACACATACTTTATTCAGTGTATTTATTATGGGAGATAATGATAATACCTTAAGTGACTTTTAGTATTAACAGCCTGAATCGGTTCCATCTGTAGCAGGATTTCTAGTAAAATGTCAATCAAAGTGATGAGGAGAACAAATGAATGTCAAAAGGAAACTATGTTGTTTGTTATGAAGTAACTTGTGACTTGCTCTAGAACCCCATTTTACTTTCCTAGAACTCAAAGAGCACTGCCTGAGGTTCTGAAAACTGCTGGAACTTTATAACAAAATCTATGGCACTTGTTCCCATAGCAGCATATTCGGTCTTCACATACCTGTGGCAGCTGACCACAGCACTAGACAGCATTTTAACACCAGACCTGCTACTGATCAGTTAATGGGGCTAATTTAACTCTGCACCTGCTCTCTAAGATACTCTGATCTAAGATTGCACATGGCTAACTTGGCTATTAGCATCCTAACATCATGTTATTGCACTAGGGACCTTAAGTGTTTCGTCTATATTGTGTCCTACTTGAGGTATTTTCAAAATTGCAACTTTAAACTACTTTTTGGAAGGTTGAGATCCAAGAAGGACTCATTTCTGTCACAAACTCAAATACAATTGCCAGCTGACTTGATCTGATTTAAAAAAATGTCATCCAGATTTTAAAGAGACAGACTCCCATATTTTCACTGACAGGGTCATGATATTAATGGCAGCATTTGTCTGTCCACAATCCTTTGCAAACTATTCAAGTAAATATCACTCACACAGCTCATATCATTTCTTGTAATATGCACTGGTAAGAACGCATATACATGTAAACTATGATTTTTCAATCACATGATCAGAATACAACCACACTTATTAACACTTATTTAGTCAGTCGTAGTTATTTATATCTTTGGTAAGAAAATTACATTGTCCAGTGGATCCTCTTGGAAAAAAATGTGTGACGACAAAGACAAATGATTCAACTACAAAGGATCAGTAATCCCCATCCTCTGTCACCTTCTGGCAACACACTATGAAACCATTCAGTTCATTCTGATCTCATCATATTCCAGTTCTCTGAAACTGGTGGCACGTCATGCAGTTGTCCATGCAGTCCAATTTCGTCTGTTTGTGATGCTAAATCTAGCTGCTGATTGACTCTGTCAGTAATCAGGATAATCTGACCACTAAATGCACAGTGCTATGCACATGCCATTGAGAAACATTTTGATGGCTGTAGCCAGACAGTAGCCTGCATATGTCCATTGACTGTGTGCTTGAAGTGCTGACTAATATTGTTTTAGACAAACAAGTGGCCTATTTATAGGCTAGCAAGTGGTGAATGGAGTGATTTATTACTGTAACACTTTATTTAATCAGCTCAAAAGTTATTTTGGCAGACATATCAACCAATTGTTGACCTGTCTGTTCAAGGACAAGGTAACAATCATCATGATTAGATTAATCATACTGCTAATTCAAAATAAATAAGCAGTACTTTGTGTTAATTAGTACTAAAACCACTAAAGCTAAAACTGTATTCCTGCTGTGCAAAACTAAAGAAAAACATTAACCAGCTAGGCCATCCTAAACCATCAGCAAGGCCAGCAAACCACTTAAGGTTGGTTTATCTGGCCTACCTGGTCTCCCAGCTAGTTTTTAGCCTGTCAACCTGGTGATTTCCTAGCAGCTAAAACTTCTTCAAAGTCCCCTTTATAAACCATTAAAACAAACCAGCCTCACCGTTTACAGGCTTAATGCCCAGCTAACCATTCAACCTGTATATTAAAAATGCTATACTGACCTCTGCTGGTCAGGATGTTGTTTAGTGTTTGCACACAAAAACACACTTGCAAAACCCTGGCTCTACCCATTTAAGTGTCTTAGTGCTCTGACCATTGGCATGACATCTGGTGTACATTGAAATTTATTCTGGTCTGTAGTTGCCCATTTAGACAGGATGAAGCCTTCTGACATGCACAATGCTCAGCCACAGACTGATTTGTTTGTTGTTGTTCAATGTGATGACTGGGGGCTGTATATTTAAAATTGATACTCACAATAAAAGACCACCACACAGAGTCAGAACTAAACTTTTCCATTGTTAGACAATATTTGATTTCTGATAATTCTACGGCCACACACATAAACACAAACACGTTTATTTTAGTAAATATATATTTAGTATAAATTTTTAAAAAATATAAATTGAATTTGAATCATCAAACTGAAATGTTTTTTTTTTAAACACGAGCACCAATATGCTACAGGTGATGAAAAGACAGTGGCCCCGGAAATGACTGATGGTCAATCAGCACTACTCCATCTTTTCCCTCTGGATTATCCATGCATTGAACAGAAACCTAAAACAAATTATCTGGGGTTTAATATGCAAAACAAACATCCTTCATTTAAATGCTGTTGTACATTTTATCCAATTATCATCATAACACATGGCAGGCATGTATGAATATCAAGTACTGTGACCTACTTTTGGTTGACTAATAAAATGATGCTTGTGGGGAAATGATTCGGAGTCATACGCCACTGTTGCATCTTGAGCCTCAGCGTTATCCACACATTGAACAGGATGCTGAAACATGAGAAAAATGAGCTGACATGCAAAAAATGTCTTAAGGAGTTTCCGGTTAAAAATTTAACGTTGTAATAACGTTTTTGTGAGGTTTCTATTAACATAAATGTTAAAAATGTCATATTGAAAGTTCAAAATGTCCAGCTTTTCAGAGGTTATATTAACATTATTACTTGGTTTTAAGAACATTATTTAAGCATTTGTTCATTCTGTCACATTTTTAAAACGTTACACCAACAAGTTAAGAATGAAGTTTTTAATATATATGATTTATCACATTACAAAAACCTTCTACTAATGTTACTGCAAAAACATTTGTATTAACTTTCAGGAAACTTAAGGAATGTTAGCCAATATTCTGAGAATGTTCCCTGTTAACTGGGTATTTGTTAAAGACTAAACCGTTTAGATGAACCGTTTAGTATATGTTAACAATTAAACCGTTTAGATGAACCTGATTACCTTTAGTAAGAACACTTCCTCAACATCCGGCCAGTGGAGAGTGTAGAATAATCTGTAGCATGTGTTGCCCTAATTTGAAAAAATATCTTATTTTGTAATATTAAAATAAACTGAGTGTCACACGTTGTTAAAAAATTTCTTCTCTTTGAAAGGGCATATTCCTCACAGCAATGGCAGCCATTTAAGTGAAAGCAAAAGTAGAACCAACCTGGCTTGTTTTTGTTATGATCATTGACTAACAAATCGCCATTTCAATAATCTTTTAAATGTAAAATTGAACTCTTAGTCTAGCTATCTTTTATACAATAGCTATACATCTAATATAGAACAAAAGAGATTGGTAATTACTACAGTTCTGTCTGTAATTTAATGATCTTTCACATAGGCCTCACCAGAAAGGCGTCCATTTTAAATTTATGCTGCGTCATTGATAACTGAAACTAAGTTAACTGTTGTAAAATTTCTGTAAAACCTTTGTAAAGTGTCATTTTTAAATGGCTAAGTTTAAATGAAACAATAAACAGTTCAAGAAGAACCGGTTAATACTTTTGAATTCTTGTTACTATTATTGTCTTTATCTATATTAGTGACGGTACGCCTAAATTTCTCTCAGTTGTAACGTTTATTTTCAATTCATTTCTTCGTTTTCATTTTTGTCTGAAAATCTTTCTTTACTCTCTCCAAACCTGTGCTAAGAAAACGCCTTTTTAAAAAGTATGTTTTAACCAAAAACTCCCTTTGCTTCTTTTGTGTTTTTTAAGTTTCTCAAAATTACCCACAAAAAACAATACCATGATAAAAACTAACATTTCAAATTACATACCATACTGTCTGGTGGCTGTTAAATAACACTAATTCTTTGTCTGGTTGAAGTGCTGGTTGATCCACTTAACAATGTGTTTCCGATCGGCGCTCGCTGTCTTAAGTGTTGTAAGTAGGGCCTATTCTATACGTAGTATCAAGCTTACACATGGTTGGTGGAAAAGAATCTTAATCCTACGAGTAAATGATCACACCATTACAAGCCATAATCACACAGACGTCACCAAAAGAAAACCTTTTTTTGATATTTTACTATTAAAAGACATTTTTCATAAAAGCGTGTATCACCTGTCATCTTTTGTTCCTGGTGAAGGAAAGACTTGACATTTTGGAATTATAGTCCATCCGCTCCCCAATTATGCCAAAATCCAAGGAGAATAATTCCATATTGTAAATACTGATGACTGCGTACATGTCCTTCTCACTTTTGACTAAACAAGAACTGAAAATGTTGATCATCACACCCTGCGTTTTACCAATCGTTTTGAAGTCTTTTCATTCTCTTCATTTTTTTCATTTTTTGACAGGCTTGGCTAAAGGAATGTAATTCATAAGGTTTATCAATACGAATCAATCCACTTGAGGTCATAATTCATTGTAGGTTATTATGGTGGAATCTATAATTAGTCCAATTGTCACATCTGGGCTTGACTGAATAAACCACAATGAGAAAAGATGAGCTCATCCAACTCAATATTTTCTGCTATATATCTATTACACATACAGTATCTGACCATTAATTAATTCAACATACTTTATCTCTTCCATCTCTTGACTGTCACAAACAGCTCATATTTTTCCTTTCATCATAACATTTGTTCACTCTCACCATGACCTTTCCTGTATGGGCTGTGCTTGCCTTCCTTTACCAAACCTTTCTTCTCACATAAGGTAAACAAAGTTGCAGACACATTGTGCTTCACGCTAACACACTGCCTTGACAGCACCTGTCATCTGTCTTTTAGACCCTCCAACCTCTGGCTCTTAGAATTAGAGAAATCACAGTCCCACCTTTCATTTGAAGAGACCAACATAATTTTTGATGCATTAGTTGGAACTACCTATATACAGTAAACTATCCTTTGTTTAAGCAATAAATTGATAAACAGTGTTTTATTTGTATTGGAAACGGTTTTTGATAATAAAATACACATATACATTAAAATACACATCAGACTTTTATAATTTCCAGATTCCAGAGTTTTAGAATTCAACTTTATAAATTATATACATTTTAATGAAACATGTTGTACATTTAATTTATCCGTTTTTCCAATTTTTGGCTTAATATCAATAATGAAAGTAAAGGAAAAAAGTTGTTTTAGGTTCTACGTCCTTTTCGCCTGTGGTCTCATCTCAAGCTTGACGTTTATAACGAGCACAATATCGCCATCTACAGGATCAATAACACATTGTCATTAAGATGTAAACTTTTTAACTTTGTAGCATAATTTATGTAAATAAACATTTTCATTTATCCTATTATGCCACACTTTGTTGTATATCAACAGTTGATTATTCACGAATGTGTGTGGACCTAAATGACCTAAAAATTAGCAAGTTCATAAAACCAGTTTTGCCTGTCTGTCGCATTTATGAAAGAGCCTGGATTTCCGAAGGTATGAAACTAGTCATGCCACAGCGTATTATCCCGAAGAGCAAAACGACAAAGAAAGCAACGAGTATTAAACTTGGTAATATATAAATTTGTGACTGGTAGTCGCTGAAAGCTGTGGAAAGTTACTCAGATTTGAGACACACTAATGATTAATATTAGTATTGAATATTTTTCTTATTTATTTCATTTAATCGTTTTAGAAAAACATTCAACAAGTATTCATAAATTCATATCTTAGTCTTATGTGTGTATTTCGACTTTCTTTTTATTATTTTCTTTTTTGTTGTCTTCTTTTGCTTGAGAAAAGCTAAATAATTAAAACACAGCTCAGCTTTACGTAAAGTTTTACATTCATTTACATTAATTCATTTAGCAGACGCTTTAATCCAAAGAGATTTACAAAGAGTTGCAGGTATTCATTTAATATCTGCATACATAAGAACCAACAAGCCTAGTCTACAAGGATGCTTGTTTTTTCCAGGTGGTTGTGAATGCCAAACTGTGAATGCAGGAGGGTCATTGAAAGAGTAAGAGAGAGAGAGAGAGAGAGAGAGAGAGAGAGAGTGTGTGTGTGTGTGTGTGTGTGAGAGAGAGAGAGAGAGAGAGAGAATCGGGATGGAAATCACTGCCCGGCCACACAGAGCACAACAGACGCGACACGCGTGAAGAACTTCTACAGCCTGGACGACATCGAGGGGCTGTCACGTTTTGGGTGGTTACACATCGCCCTCGGGGTGTTGTTAAACGAGCCACCGTAACGTTCCCCCCTTGTTTTCCACGAAGGGAAGGAGGTGAAAACTACCCGTCGCCATTTTTTTGGAAGTGACTGACTGGGAGTGGAGATTTAGCTGTAAGCTTGCTAGATTTGAAGGGCCCCGTCTGATTTAGTTTGTGTTCCCCGTGAGTCATCACTGTCAGCCCGGACGGTTCGGATACTGTAAATAACACCGACTCTTCTTCGCCATTAGCGCTGTCTGAGGCTCTAGGAATTAACAAGAAGAGATTTTGTTTACACATTTCTCCTGTATTCACACTAACTGTTCCACCCAGGATAGCTGGTGTGGGCTAAATTAGCCACTTTAGCAGACACATTAGAGGGTAACTTTCCCCTGGAGTCCCTTCAAACCTGGCCTGGTGGACGGGTAAGTTCGACAACACCCTTCAACCAGCCCTTTATCTGCTCTTGTCAGGACCGCACCGATGTGTTGTCACAGCCGTGTCGCTATTTACTCGTCACATGAAGTGAACTTGGCTAACATTCCGCTCATTGCTCAGCTAGCACGACTCGGTCGGTTTGATTTGGTAGGTCTTATGTGGCTAATATGGCTTAAGTTGGGTTTGCTCCACAGCTTCGCTTTAATAATCCTGTGAATTTGTTGTTTAAACGTATTTGTTATCAAGAATGCCTGTTGTCATTGGTGAGCTCTGCTTCTGGATTGCTACATGTAGTTTTATTTGTGCGCACACGCAGGGTTATCATAAACATGCTTTCTAATGATGGCTTATTTCTAAAATTGATTTGACACTCCTAAAATTGAGTAAAATAATAAGCATGTGGTAGTATTTAGTCAAGTAGCCAAACTTGGACAACTTATGTAGTGGATTGAAAAATTGTATCAAGAGTTGACAAACGTGATGAATTTATGAATTATGCACAATTATGTAACAGGTATAAGGGTTTGACAAGCCATTCAATTGAGTCTTATGATAGATCATCAGCGATACACGTTGTGTTTTAAGAAAATGTTCAGTGTCGCATATTATTGCCACGACACTCCCAGTTTTACTGTACTGTTTCCAACAGCGGGCTTCGAGAACTAAAAACGCGCCTTACGAGGGTATGCAGTATATTGTTTTTATTATATAAAATAACTGATCATATGGATACTAGTTGAAACAATCTGTTGATCAACATTGGTTTATGAACTGGGTATTCCCTTGTTGTAAAGTGCAGTGAGTGACGCGCGCCGCATTCCTCATCTCACTGTGTTGACATTGCGTAACACTGGACTGGCCAGCAGCCCTAGCTCTGCCCTGCGCTCTTTCTTATACCTATTTAAAGCATCGTTTATGATGTATACCTGGCCTAGGGACAATACACTTCGGTTACATGCCCCCTTTTAATAGATCACTATCAAACAACATCGTCTCAGAGATGAGATAAGCTCAGACTGAATACTGATCGCCTTTGGAGAGCGGTTCGTCGTATTAAATGTGGATCCGTCGGTGTGTATTTGTGAGATTTGATTTGTTTATATTTGAGATTCCGGGAACAATGTATGGTACAATGTCTATGAAGTATTTTACATAATGATTGAGTGATGAACGTTTGCTTTTAGTCGTTTCTTTTGTTCTCCTTTAAACAAGGGGCATGCGGTTGTTTGTATTCATGCTTGTGCTGTATGATTACAACCTGATTATTTTATAATGCAAGTAATATTACAGCAGAAGTCGCATAGTACGTTTTAAAGAATGGGATCAATAGTAATTTTAAGAACCAATTTAATATCCCTAAAATTAACAGTGTTTTCCTTGTTGTTTACCTTTGTGTTAAATCTCCACATTAATTCTGTCCATCGTCTCAGACCTTCCTTCCAGGTGAAATTTTGTGCAGTAATTGTACTGTTATTAATTTGATCATATTAAATGTAAACCATTGTTAGATTTCTGTTTGTGGTTGTTATAGAAACACAAAGGTAAAGCTGCCATTTATGATGCTCATTAAAGCAATGATTATAAGCCAGATCTGACAGGCCTTTGCTGTTAATATTATAGCCTCAGAACTTCAAATACTGGGAGTGAATGTTCATAAAGCATAATAAAGATGGCAAAACCACATAAAATGCAATATATGTTATTGTCATGTAAGATGTTGCCAAATACAACCAATTAGGCCTCCAGCGTACATTTTTAACCTATTGTAGGATAAATTAAAGCAATTAACGTTATTTCATTTATATTTAAATAGCCTCCTGTAGGCAACCAGCCAACCTAGTTTTTGCAGCGACATGAGTAAGTAACAGCGAATAATTCTCTGGATCCATTATAAATCGCTCTTTGTTTGGCTTTGAACAGCTTCTGTTCATCAGTCCTTTTTCATTGACTTTTATTGGCTTTTAAGATGACTGTATGTTGATGTCTGCAACTGCTATTTCACAATGTTGTATTTTTCTTGAAACAATGTTGAGCTGTTTTCTGCCCTCTAGTCCTTGTACCACTTACTATTTTCACAGTCACCGACATCAGTTTTTATTATTTATATTTGAAGTCCTACTGGTAATGTGAACTAAAGTCAAATATTTATATCAAGTTTTTATATCTTTGGCAAATATTTATATCAATATACACACTTAGCTATTTGTTTTTTTTAATATGTTTTATATGTTTGCGGTAATGTTTCTGTAGACAAAACTAATACCCTAATACAGTGACTTTAGTCAGTAATACAATACAGCTAATACAGCTTGTCAGTCTGCTATAAGAAAATATGACCTTACCCTGTCTTGAAATCTATATGTAATTGATTGTGTTTGATTTCTAAGCTTCTGTCCACACACTGTAGATTGGGGTCTGGTAGATGGAAATACACAGATTGTGCGATGACTTGGTTAGTGTGTGAATGTCACCTTTACAGACTTAAACTGGATACCTGCAGGTATCCAGGAGGAAAGAGGAACCTTCTTTCATGAGAACAGTTTAATGGGAGAGATGTTGATCAATAAAGAAGGCTTCCAGTGAAGGGCGTTCGTGCTGTTTTACGCAAACAAACCAGAAAGAACACGTCTGGTGTTGTCTGGTATCATTTTGATTTCTGCATACTGCTAAACTATGACATCATCAGAAAACATTATCTGGTAAACAATTGCAAGGGATTTTGACAGTGTTGTTTCTCCGCAATGGCTTGTTGATATGAAACTAAATAATATCGCAAATAATATATGCTGTTATAAGGACAGAAAGTGTAGACAGACAAGTGTAGAATCCTTTTAGAAGACATTCAGCCTGTAAACCTGTTGCTGCTTGGTTCAAAATATTGTTCATCCAAAAACGAAAATTTCTCGCTTTCATGTCAGTCTAAACCTGTATGCTATATTGTTTTCTAAGGCACACCAAATGGGAAATTTTGAAGAGTGTACATGCTCCTGTTTTTAAACAACAACAGTTCATGGTGGTTTGGGCTGTAAAGCTTGCAATGTGTTAAATTATTATAAACATATTGACGAATTATACATTTTATTTATTTATTAAGGAGCCTGACAGATGTTGACAGTGAGAACTGTCGTTTTATAGAAAATAGCTTCAAAAAGATTCAGCACATTTTCTGACGTTTGTGTTTTACAGTAAAGATATGAAAATGTGGTACATTTTTAGGTGATCTGTTCCTTTAAGGAAACATTTCATTTATAAGATCACTTAAAATGCCTTCAGTATTTAAAATGCTTGTACAAGTTAAACGTCACAAATAATTCAAACCTTTTTTTTGACTGTCATTTTTTCTTTTGACAGCTATCGTTTCAGAATGTAATACAATTTATTATTCTACTTGATTAGAGTTGGTTTCCAAACAGACCAGCAGAACACTTTAGCGTTAGTTATGAAATAGTGTCGAAAGGGTATATTAGTGGTATTTCATAACTCCCTGGAACAAACCGATGAATGCTTTCACTCTTTGGAAATCTGATTTAAGTCAGTCAGCATTGCTTTTGGTGTTGAATCACGCCTGGAACTCAAGGTAGAGGTATAATCTCGGACATCTCCACAGCCATTTAAGTGTTTCATCTGCGCACTTCCTGTTAGAGCTGCCTGGAAGAATGTCAGTATGTCTGCATTCATATAGCATGACCTCAGGCCTCTTAATGACATGTTTCAATAGAAGAAAGGTTATTTTTACGCTAGCTTGTTGTTTTCAAAATTTCAAAAATCTACGGAATTTTTATCTGTCTCGTTTCTAACCACATGTCCTGGTAGCGCTGGGCGTCGAGAAGTTAACAGGTTCTGACAACCGTGGTGTGAATTCCTTGCGGGGGTTAAGACCCGGCAAATCCTACTCTACAGTCACACTGCTTAATGGAGATTAAGAACTAACAGATCTCTCTCACTCGTTTTTGTCAAATGTGTTGAAGGGAATTCCCACAGAGACTTACCAGAGAGCAGTGCCAAGTTCCTGTGTGTTGTACACTAGAAATACTAGTTTGTGGCACAGGCTATCTTGCTGGGATTCTGTTACTTACAAGCCTGTGTTACAATGGAATGTTGCTTAAGCAAGACCTAATTTAGACGGGGTCTAAGTTAAGTAGTATAGACTGCTAGTTAACTATACTAAAGTTGTTCCCATTTTTTACTGCTACCCAGCTCACAACCACGCAACAAACAGACACTTTTACGATATATTGTGTTTTCGCTTATGACACTGTACAAATTCTGCCCTTTCCTGTTTAGATCTTGTCTGAAATGCAATTTGCCAGAGTTTAGGTGGAGTTTATTACATCTGTAAAATAGTGAGGACAGTGATTATAATGATAACATTAGCATTTGGAGAAGTTGGGTTACTAACAGCACAGAGTTTGAGGATCAATATTACATTATTAATATTCTCGGGTGCACAGCACTATTCCTTGTGGGTTTATGAATATCGAGCAGTTTTCTGTTCCGTCCCAGAGGAGCGTAAATAGTTTTTCCACAATTTTTCTTTTAGTCTTCACATTAATTGTATGGAATAGGCCAATAGTGTCATGTATTTCTAAAATAAGCGTTTTTTTTATTTACTGAATTAATAAATGGAGTCAGCACAGTTAATTAGTCTTGCTCAGCCAATGTCTTGTAGATCACAAGTGTGTAAGTCATTACTATAAGTCAAAAGTTATAATGTTTATACTATAAGTCAAAAGTTATAAAAGTGGAAATGTTTATTATATTGTTTTTGTTGTCTGCAGATCACCCAGTGTTACTTAATTTTTCTTTTAGTAGATATTAATATACTTTATCCTACTATAGCATAATATATAAGCCTAGTCGGCTAATCCTAGCAACATCTTGGCAACAACCCACAAAACCGAATCACCACTGAGGCAAGCGGGACAAGCACCACTTGTTGTTAAATAGCACGTTTGTGTGGTCACCAGTGTGTGGTCATTAGTCACCATATGACTATCACCTAAAAAACGATCCATATTACCCCTAAATCTTCTGGTAGTCCCACATTGGGATATATTATTGATGGCCATTTACTGCCTATAAAATCAGCGTTCTGGCTCTTTAAGATCCCTTCTGTCTTTACAGCTGTTCTTTGAGGAGAAGTGAAATGCAAAATTGTGTTGAGCATCACCCTCCTCAGCTTGTCTTGTGACTCGTGCTTCCCTTCTGTGTTATCACATGTCTAGGGCAATGGACATTAGTTGCTTTCTTAAAAAATCTCTTTCCTAAATCTGTTGTTTTCAGTCTGTTCAGACTTAACGCAGCTAGTTAACACTGCAGTAGTGATAAAGAGTTGTGAAAAGACTCTTATGGAGTTTTCTTTCCCTACCATTGTTGTCTTTGGCATGATTACTGGTGGTATTATAACACTCTTTCCTTACCATTGTTGTCTTTGGCATGATCACTGGTGGTATTATAACACTCTTTCCTTACCACCGTTGTCTTTGGCATGATCACTGGTGGTATTATAACACTCTTTCCTTACCACCGTTGTCTTTGGCATGATCACTGGTGGTATTATAACACTCTTTCCTTACTATTGTTGTCTTTGGCATGATCACTAGTGGTATTATAACACTCTTTCCTTACTATTGTTGTCTTTGGCATGATCACTGGTGGTATTATAACACTCTTTCCTTACCACCGTTGTCTTTGGCATGATCACTGGTGGTATTATAACACTCTTTCCTTACCATTGTTGTCTTTGGCATGATCACTGATGGTATTATAACACTCTTTCCTTACTATTGTTGTCTTTGGCATGATCACTGGTGGTATTATAACACTCTTTTCTTACCATTGTTGTCTTTGGCATGATCACTGGTGGTATTATAACACCCTTTTGCTTACCATTGTTGTCTTTGGCATGATCACTGGTGGTATTATAACACCCTTTTGCTTACCATTGTTGTCTTTGGCATGATCACTGGTGGTATTATAACACTCTTTCCTTACCACCGTTGTCTTTGGCATGATCACTGGTGGTATTATAACACTCTTTCCTTACCATTGTTGACTTTGGCATGATCACTGGTGGTATTATAACACTCTTTCCTTACCACCGTTGTCTTTGGCATGATCACTGGTGGTATTATAACACTCTTTCCTTACCATCGTTGTCTTTGGCATGATCACTGATGATATTATAACACGATTTTTCTGTTAAGATGCTCAGAAAACAATACATAATTAATATTAATATGGATTTAAATCAACAATGTTGTTTTTACACACAATCTGGACTGGAAACATTGGCTTCATGCTGACCCATAAACCTGTTGTTCTCGAACCAGGAAGGAATAATGTCATTGCCTGAGACTGATATAATATTGTCTGAAGAGGCTGAATGCACATAGTTAACATCGTATTCCAATGTATGTTATGTTAAAAAAATGTTAAATCAGTATTTTGGTCATACAAGCATCTATTCATTTCTTTGGTTTTAATGGTTTGCGAATACGGCCACATTGGCGGCCTGGGCAACACATTGCTTCAGTTCCCTGTAAACCTGAATGAGCCAGAAGCGATAAGAATGAAGCATCACAGGTCAGTGAGAGACGCCGGCAGCATGTCAGCTGTCCTACACTTTTACAAGCGTATTTACATCTTGCAGACAGTGCTGAGGTCAGAGGTCATGTGGAATCAGTGTCCGTGTTTCAGACAGGCACTATGGGAATTTTGTGCCTGTTTGCGTATATTTAAAATGGTGACTATCCAATAAGGTCCAAGGAGCATTTGTGGGGTGGTGCAGGGGAGGGTTTTTATATCTGAGCTGGTAACCAAAAGGAATCATTTTTCAGCATTTCCGGCTTGCATTCCCACAGAACGCTCTGAGTTTTTAGACATCCAACTATCTATATGCATATGTATCTAACTGTCTATCTAACTAGCATATGTAAGGAGTCTGTTTACCGCTACTGTAATTAAAGTTTGCATTTACATATTTGTCTGTCTCTTACTGCAGGTCTCTGTGCATCCACTGCCTACCTCTGGCAGATGAGTAACCAGCGGGGCCTGACGTGTCGCAGTCGCACGGCCAGATAGTCCCCTGCGAGCGCGGCGCGGCCCCCCGCTCGCAGCATGCCCTCCACCAGCCGGGCAGGGAGCCTGAAGGACCCCGAGACCGCGGAGCTCTTCTTTAGAGAGGACCCTGAAAAGCTGTTCACAGACCTCCGTGAGATCGGTCATGGCAGCTTCGGCGCTGTTTATTTTGTACGAGTTTCTTTTGTCATTCGTTTTTAGATGTTTTAGGAGGTCTGAAATATAACCATTCCTAATTAAAGCAAAGGGGTATTCACACTGGCAGCGATTCAGTGTGACTTTTCTTTGACTCCTACTCAAATGTGTCCAGCTGAATCAGGTGATTCAGGAGTTTGGTGAATAAGTTGCGATGTGTATCTTGCTTAGGCGCGAGATGTGCGGACTGCAGAGGTGGTGGCCATCAAGAAGATGTCCTACAGCGGGAAACAATCCAACGAGGTCAGTTCTCCTGCGTTCCGCATGGAATTTTGCTGGCTTTGTCACCTTATGACTTTTCAGATTCACAATCAACAGTGTTGTTTTTACATAATTACAGGCAATCCAATTTCAAAGGATTATCTGACATTTCACCAGCAATAACTCCAAACCATCATGAAGCAAAATGAAATTAAATTGCTGCCGTCACATTTGGCATCTTGTGTAACACGTCAGATTGAAACGGAGCCATTCAGTTTTTCTCATGTCATTTCAGATTAGCAGTAATCAGATTACACATAATCTCTGTACAAAGGATGATGTGCTTTTCTTTTTCAAGAGCTGTGTTAGTGAGTGACATAACCAGTTTGTTCGCTTCCATTAGTGGCCACAGTAATCTGTGTAAATTTATAGTCATTTACTGTGTTCTGACCTTCTGCAGAGCTGTAGTTCATGTACTGAAGAACATCCGTTTCAAAGATCTGATTTTATGCTACGCCCTCTTTTTTAGAAATGGCAGGATATCATTAAGGAAGTCAAGTTCCTCCAGAGAATACAACACCCAAACAGCATAGAATATAAAGGATGCTACCTGCGGGAACACACAGCATGGGTGAGAAATTTTCCAAGATTTTCCAAGATCAGTCACTCAAGCAACCGACCTGTTTGTTTACCTCTATTAAATACAAGCAAACGGATTCATCTTTCTTGTCCTTTTTTTAGCTTGTCATGGAGTACTGTTTGGGCTCAGCCTCTGACCTTCTTGAAGGTAAGATACCAAACATTTGGTTGTATTTGAAAACAAGGAGTTTTTGCTTGCATATCTACACGTTTTTTTAAATATTAAAATGACTATAAAGCTTAAGAATAATTATTTCTTTTGACTTTCAGTTTGTTGAGCATGTACTCTATTGTTTTTTTGCTTAGTACACAAAAAGCCCCTTCAGGAAGTTGAGATTGCAGCAATTACCCATGGTGCTTTGCAGGGTCTTGCATATCTTCATTCCCATAACATGATTCACAGGTTAGTGTTTTTGTTGAGGTTCTGTGTGCATTTTTTAAAGTTAGGAACTGATAAAATAGTTATTCAAAACTTTTATTCTTAAGTCATTTTTCTAGTACTTTTTTAAGAACTGAATGATTTTTGTGACTCTTGGTTCTACTAGTAATTTATTTTTGTGGATTGAAGAAAGCATGTTAAAATACTGTTGACAGTGTTTCCTTCACTGCCGTGTTGTGCTTGCAGACTCAATTGAACGTGATAAGTACTGGGTCCCACAAAATAAAATGAATATATATTTGCTCTCAGATTTTCAGACCTGTTGCATGCAACACTAAGCTTTACACTGCCTGTAGGTGTCCAAAGAGAACTACTAATCTTGACTATTCTTTATTTAAGCAATAAGGTACGAGAGGCCTCGCTGTATCGTGAATAAATCACGGCTGAAGGGCGTTGTTAGGCACGACGCGAAGCGGAGTTATTATAACATATAACATTTATTATATGTTAAAATATATTATAATGTTTTCATCAAGTAAAATCATCATCTGCCTTCCGCTGTAAAAAGTAGTCCCTAACGGCAACAGAGTGCTTCTATGTGCGTCATTTTTCATGGAGCTCAAATAAAAACAGGTTAGGAACAGTTCTCATGCGCTGAATTCATTATTTATTGCCTATATTTATGTTTATTTATAGGCCCTATATTTATGTTGCTAAGGGTGGTTGCTAAGGGGGCTCAATGATACACAGAACCGTTGCATGAAGTGGTTGTAGTCGTGCTGTATCGTGAATAAAACAGCTGCTGACCAATCAGAATTGAGGAATGAAACGAACCGTTTTATAAATCCTCTTTTTCACTCAGGGATATCAAAGCTGGGAACATTCTGCTCACCGAGCCAGGACAGGTCAAACTGGCAGACTTTGGTTCTGCCTCCATAGCTTCTCCAGCAAACTCATTCGTGGGGACACCATACTGGTAAGCATTCTGGTTGCCAGTGCGTATTAATGATTCAATTCACACAGACTGGTGGATCTGTAATACAACTTAATCCTGTTTCTCTCAGGATGGCCCCTGAGGTGATATTAGCCATGGATGAGGGACAGTATGATGGGAAGGTTGATGTTTGGTCTCTTGGGATCACCTGCATTGAACTAGGTGACCGATGCATGAGTGTTGCTTGTCATAAATTAGATTGTGTATGTAAGTCCGTCTCACCTTTCCTTCTCTCTGGTGCTGTAGCGGAGAGGAAGCCTCCCCTGTTTAACGTGAACGCGATGAGTGCCTTATACCACATAGCGCAGAATGAGAGTCCCACACTGCAGTCAAGTGAATGGTGAGTCCTGTCACTTTAAAGATGGGTAAGATAGTTAACTAGTTAGTTGGTGGATTAGCAAAGTTAACTATTTTTTTCTAATATTTGTTGCGTGGTGGTTCCCTGCAAGGGCTGAACTTCTAAAAGATAGTTATTGCATGCTGACAGTGTGCTCTGCTTTAGCAAAGTTCAATGTGTAAATTAATTGTTAAAATTTATACATTAAAATATGTCCTATACAAAAAAAACATGAGTACTTTGTGGTGGAATGTGCTAAAACAACCTAACTATACAGGTTTTCTTTTTAAAACTGGCTAGTTGTTGACTAGTTGACAACCCACCAACTAGACAATTATAAAAATCTGTAGATTTGAGACGGAAACCCCTCACATCTCACATGTATGAAAGAAGCATAGACCAGTAATTGACTGATTAACTTTCTGTGTTGTTCTTTCTTGTTCTCGCTGTGTCGTTTCACAGGACGGATTATTTTCGAAATTTTGTTGACTCTTGCCTTCAGAAAATTCCCCAGGACAGACCACACTCCGAGGATCTCCTGCAGGTGTGTTCTCTGCATTAAACTTCTAAGAGACCCTTTATCCTTACATTCATCCCAATCCAACCGAATACTGTCTCGAATAACTTCCTTGTTTTCTGTATAATGTTTTAAAACCAAAGCATTCCTTCATCCTGAGAGAGAGGCCCGAATCTGTTCTGACGGACCTGATTTTGAGGACGAAAGATGCAGTCAGAGAGCTGGACAACCTGCAGTACCGCAAGATGAAGAAGATCCTGTTTCAGGAAGCCCACAATGGGCCGACCGGCGAGACCCAGGAGGGAGATGAGGTCAGATCCCAAACATTAGTTAGTACATATATACATACATATATATATATATATGTACTAACATATATAATAACATATATACATATATATGTACAATGCTCAGTATCAGTTTAATCAATTAGGTGTTTCCTTGGTAACTAAATTCATAATATTACCTAGCATTATTAGCATTATTATTAGTTTTTTACAGAATTTTTTAAAGCATGTGCAATCCTTAAGTTAAACCTGTATACTATAGATATACCGTTGTTTTGGAGAAAGGAGGTACACACTTATTCAGTCAGTTGATTCTTTGAAAATATGACTTTTGAGTACAGCTGTACTCTGAACTACCGCGTGTATGTTTAGGAACTGGAGCACTGTGCTGGTCGGACAGGTACAATCAGCAGTGTGGGCAGTAACCAGTCCATTCCCAGCATGTCAATCAGCGCCAGTTCTCAAAGCAGCTCGGTAAACAGCCTTCCAGACGCTGCTGATGACAACAAGAGCGACTTTGACCTGGAGAAAGACCACACAGTCATGTCCAACAGCTCGGTCATACACGTTAAGCCGGTATGTTCATGCCCTTTGTGTATAACCCAAGTGATAGATATTTGTGTTATGTATTACGATATGCAATATATCTGTAGCATCAACACTCTTACTTTGCAAACATGACATTTGTTTATCCCAGTGAACGTCTAAATGCTTTTTACTGCATTTGTGTCCCGCAGCAGGAAGAGGAAGTTTACCACGAGGATCCTGAGACACGCACGCGTACCTCAGGGGCTCAGGCGGCGCCTGCGCAGCTCCCACAACGCAAACATCATCGCAACCGCGAGCACTTCGCCACCATTCGCACTGCCTCTCTGGTGAGTCAGTCACAGAAGATCTGTTATGCATTGCGCCATCAAAACCAAATCAGTGCTGTTAAAATAATCATAATCATAATAATCTCTACACTGGACGGGTACATTGTGATGTGTTGCTTTGTTTTTATTGTTGATTAATTCGTATTTGTGATCTAGTTGCTTAATTATCCCAAAGTATTGCAAAAGAAATCATTTTATTTACTTAATTAGCGTATGTCAATGTTTAATTATGAATTTTATTTGCTTTGTTCTTTATTTAGCTAATACACAATTCAATCAATGCTTTCATTATGTGTAAAATAGTTTTCACTATTCCAAACAACCTATGCAGAGTCATTTCTATATTTGCTATTTCTTTTGAAAACAAAGTAGGTTTTTATTTTAATTTTACTGTTGCTGAAGTCTAGCCGTGAACTTACAGCTGATTGGCCCGTGTCAGCGAACATTCTAAGGTGCAGTGTTGCGTCATTGGTCGCTTTCAGTGTACACACAGTATTAACAGTTTTAAAATTCTTCACAAGAATTTAATGTTTGCTCTCAATCCCGTGTTCTTGTAGTGTTCAATATTCATGTCATTTTTCTCTCCTCACATTTCCTTGTGTCTCTTTTCTCTCAGGTGACGAGGCAGATGCAGGAGCACGAGCAGGACTCCGAGCTGAGGGAGCAGATGTCCGGCTACAAGCGAATGAGACGGCAGCACCAGAAGCACCTCATGGCCCTGGAGAACAAGCTAAAAGCAGAGATGGATGAACACAGGCTGAGGCTGGACAAAGAGCTGGAGGCCCAGAGAAACAGCTTTGCTGCTGAGATGGAGAAACTGGTGAAGAAAAACCAAGCAACCATAGAGAAAGATGTAAGCACGCGTAAGACATGTCACATGATCCGCGTAGAATCACATGCTCTTATTGGTTGGGCAGCTTCCATCACACACGACTGTTCATTAGAGTAATTTGTAAGCCATTTGATGCTTATGAAACAGGATTCCTCTCTTCCTGTTACATCACTCAACTTTAGTTACCCAATCAGATAACAGCAGCAGTCCTTATCTTCATCCATCATCTACATGTCTAAAAGTATGTGGACACCTTCTGGGTAGCCATACTATATTTTTACGAGATATTTGTCAGGGCATTTTTGCCTTTATGGCATTGAGTATTGAAGGAGACAGGAAACGCCAAGGGAGAAATCCAGGTCATTATCTGATCTCACTGATGCTCTTGTGCTTGTTTGGGAGTAAATCCCTGCAGTGTAACATATAGAGAAAACTTTTCACACAAGAATGGAATCGTCTATTATTAAAAATGACAGCATTAATCAAATTTAAAAAAATGTCTAATTAATTTTTTTTTAAATGTAGTTCTCTACAAACACGTTTGGTGGTGTGATATTTCAGTGTCTGCATACTTTTGGCCATATAGTGTCACTTGATTTACTTATTTATTCATTTTATGAATGTTTTGCCTGAAGGCCAAGTCATTTACCAACGATGAGAAGAAATTCCAGCAGCACATTCAGGCCCAGCAGAAGAAAGAGCTCAGCAGCTTCCTGGAGTCTCAGAAGCGAGAGTACAAGCTGCGCAAGGAGCAACTGAAAGAGGTGCATGTGTGTTTGTTTACATATTCAAAAAAACAATTATAAAAAAAAAAATTAATTTATTAATGAAAATATTTTGATAACTATAAAACTGGACTACTGGCCCTCAGAAACCTAATATGCGTTAAATGATTATTATTATTACATATTATTATTATTAATATTATTGCATGATTATTATTTCCAGTGTTAGTTACGCAGCACTAGAAATACAAGCTCTATAAGCACTATTACTAAACACATGGTGTCATACATTCTATTACCCACATTAACACACATTTATGGTTTCACACTGTGTTCAGGAGCTTAATGAGAATCAATCCACACCTAAGAAGGAGAAGCAGGAGTGGCTATCGAAGCAGAAGGAGAACTTTCAGCACTACCAGGCAGAGGAGGAGGCCAACCTGCTCCGCAGACAGCGCCAGTATCTGGAACTGGAATGTCGGCGCTTTAAACGGCGAATCCTTATTGCAAAACACAACGTTGAACAGGACCTTGTGCGGGAGGTAACATCACATTAATCAGTTGTACTTTTAATAGTTTTTCATTTAACCATTTAGAGGCCAAATATGGTAGCACTGTGTTGTGTAGTTGTGTAGGACTGATTGGAGGAAAGTGATTTGAAATGTTGATTTGGACTCAAAGGGAACTGTATTTTGACAGCTCCTTCTAATATAGTGTTCCTGTAGCTCAGTTGGTAGAACATTGCGCCAGCAACGCAAAAGTCATGGGTTCAATTCCCCGATTGTCCAAAACGTTCTCAATGCTGAGTTCTTCAACTAAGAACCACCATTTATTTCTTTTTTTTTACTGTTCTGCACCCTAGTTCCTATAGTTCCTCTCAACACTGTCTGTCTGTTTCTTGATTCAGGAGCTGAATAAGCGTCAGACGCAGAAAGACCTGGAGCACGCCATGCTGCTCCGCCATCACGAATCCATGCAGGAGCTGGAGGTGAGGCAGCTGGGCACCATCCAGAAGATGCGTACGGAGCTCATCCGCCTGCAGCACCAGACTGAGCTGACCAACCAGCTGGAGTATAACAAGCGCAGAGAGCGCGAGCTACGCCGCAAGCACGTCATGGAGGTCCGACAACAGCCTAAGAGCCTTAAGGTGTGTGAGACATCATTATAGATACTTTTCAGTCATACTTTTTTTTGTGTAGTATCTAATTTACTGTTGTTCCTCTTTGTTAGTCTAAAGAGCTGCAGATTAAGAAGCAGTTCCAGGACACGTGTAAGATTCAGACCCGGCAGTATAAAGCCCTGCGCAACCACCTCTTGGAGACCACGCCCAAGTCTGACCACAAGACTGTGCTGAAGAGGCTAAAGGAGGAGCAGACGCGGAAATTAGCCATCCTCGCCGAGCAGTATGACCATTCCATCAATGACATGCTCTCCACACAGGCTGTGAGTACATAGAGGACATAGAGGATCAGAACTGAGCATGGAAGATAAGCAAGTCATATGTGCCTTTATATGTTAATGCTAAATGTAGCCCCGCCTCCTTTTTCTCTGATCAGCTGCGATTGGACGAGGCACAGGAGGCAGAGTGTCAGGTGCTGAAGATGCAGCTGCAGCAGGAGCTTGAGCTGTTAAACGCTTATCAGAGCAAGATAAAAATGCAGACAGACGCGCAGCATGAGCGCGAGAGGAAGGAGCTGGAGCAGAGGGTCTCACTGCGGAGGGCTCTCCTGGAGCAGAAGGTATGTTAGCTACCAAATTCACACTCTCTGGAACACTATTCCCTCTGGAGCCCTCTACCAGTTTCATGGTAGAGGGCTATTGTTCTAACTGCTTAACATTTCAGAATAAGAAAATAATAATAGGAATAGTTAATAAAAAATGTAAATTTCTGTCATTTTTTTAATAATCTTGCCCTTGATTCTGTTAATTTTTCTGTTTGTTCTTGTCAGATTGAGGAGGAGATGGTTGCCCTGCAGAACGAACGCTCGGAACGAATCCGCAGCCTGTTAGAGAAACAAGCCCGGGAGATTGAGGCGTTTGACTCTGAAAGCATGCGTCTGGGCTTCAGCAACATGGTGCTCTCCAGCTTGGCCTCATCAGATGGCCACAGCCACAGCTTTCCAGGGGCCCAGAGTAGCTGGGGCTCCCAGCATGGTGCAGGCCCTCAGGGGTCACACTGGGGTGGAGGGCACCACGGTGGAAGTCAGCATGGCCACCACTACCATCATCCAAGCCAGAGTGGCTCGATCCAGCAGCCCTGGGGTCACGGCCTGTCTTCAGGGGGACCATCTCCCTGGGTGCACCATGGGTCTGGGGGCAGTCAGCGCTCGAGCGGGGGAAGCAGTGGGCTACGGAACAGTCCCCAGGCGGTACGGCGGGCCACCTCAGGGGGCCGCAGCGAGCAGGGGATGAGCAGGAGCGCCAGCATCGCCTCTCAAATTTCCAATGGCTCACACTTGTCCTACACATAAGACCACCCGCTGCTCTCCCACAACACCCTCCTTGACCCTGAATGCCATGGGAAAGGGATACAGGGGCACCATGATCAGTGTGGGATCTAAAGGAAACGTCTGCTTTATTTCCTTTCTTTATTAAACCTCCATTCCTTTATTTCTGAGTACCTGTTTTATACACCACAGTAAGCACAAAAGGCGTCCATTGTAGTTCCAGTTATAAGGATGTCGGGCAGAAGGGCAATTAGAGGATCTGGCAACTTCAGCTAGAATCCAGATGACTGTCTTAAAGCAGTTTTGCAGTGATGTCGTAATAGTAGTAATGAATTTAGAGAAGATGCTGGTGTTGGTTGTTATGAGAATGTCAGTGATAGTGAGACTGAATATATAAATGCTGTGCATTGCCTCTCACAGGTGAGTTGACGAACTATTGGATGTATGTTTTAATGGAGCGGGTTTTTAGCGTGGTTTCGCAGGTTGTTGCGGCTGTTTTTTTCGGAGTGGAGCGCGTATCATCGGCTTTAGAAGCAGGGATTTATAGGTACAGTTCCGAGAAAGGTTGGATACCAGAATGTGATAAAATCAAGCTTTGCACAATGTGCTTGAGTTTATTTAGTATTTTTAAGAACTATATTAAGAATTATTGTTTTAAATTGTATTAATAAACAGTATGCTCTCTTTTTGTGCCAGAACATCTATGAAAATATACTGTGAAATTCTAAAGCAACAGCTGACAGGATTATATTTAATTTTCTTGTTTTTTTTTTAATATTTCATATTTTTATGTTGTCATTCATTGCTATCCTTCTATAGGCCCAAATAACCAAAAACACCCATTTTGGCTAAATGGCTGTGTTTTCTGTGTTAAATACTGGTGTTCTGTCAGTTTAAATGTATAAAGAGATTTTATCTGTTTTGTAGACCAAAAAGACATGAGGGATAATAGTGTTTTCAGATATTTTAGGGGACTTGCAAAGTATAGGTGTTGCAGTTCTGGGCTGCATACATAGTTGACCGTTTTGCTATGTGAATGTACATGAGTGTTAAGGCATGTCGGCACAGTTTAATTTCACTCCTGAGTAACACCATGACAAAGCCTTTGAATTATAATAATGTTCATTCAGTCGTTGGTGAGTTTAGTGATGCCAAAGTTAACAATCGCAACTATGCAAAAGAAGAATAGCCTGTTGTGTTCACTTTTGTCATTTATCTCTTCGCTCTGCAACTTTCACAGAGTTTAACCTTACAGAAAAGCACTTTATCATCCCTCCTGTACTACCATCCCTTCATATACGAGCAGATCTCCTGGTGCCCCCTCCTCCCCTTTCTCAGGCTGGGTTCGACAAGAGCGTGTTGTGTGGATTTTAGGGGTGGGAAGGTCTGGGTTGGGTAGGCTTGAGACCGCTGAATGTTTTTGCTGGGCGGGTGGGTGCCGCTGCTGTCGTCCCTGCAATGCCTTTGTCTCTTCCAAGCCCACCCTGGAGCTCAGGCGACTGCCGCCCAGCCTCCACCCTCCAACTGAACGCTTACCACAGCATGTAGAAACAGTGATTAAAACCATAAGGATAAAAGGTTGGAATATAAAACATTGTGTTATGGTGAAATGGTATAGAGAAGCTTTAAGTGGGATGTATAGGAAAAATGCTTGTGTATATTGTATATTTAGAAATTTAAATAATGAATAAATATTAAGAGAGTCAAACCAGACTTTGACTAGTTTAAAAACAACACTAAAATTTAATTGCTTGAATGTGAAGACAAAAGAAAATAAATACCTTGGTTTCTAATATTGATTATTTAAAAAGAAAACTATATATATATATATATATATATATATATATAAATATATACACAAAGCCTATTCTCAGAGGTGTCAAGTGAAGCCAAAAAAAATACATTTACCCCCAGCTATTAGACTTCTGTCCCACAGAAGATAATACACATTATCTGGACCTTTCCATCATTCTGTATTTGCTTATTTCTCTTCTTGCTTAATATAGGTATAAATGACCATACTCGGTAGTCAGTACTCATGTTGTTATATGTGTTCCAGCACAGTAAAGTTTAAATTTTAAAACTCCACGTAGTTTCCTTCCATTACAAACAGGAAAATAACTGCCTTCATGCCTATTACCGAATGACTACCAAAACCTTACCAGAAGTTTTGGTGCGGTAGCCTTTCGCATTTTGTACTTCGGTGCATCTTATTTGATTACGCGAATCATGCTTTCAATCCTGTAGCGCACAAGTGTCAGTGTTACCTTTTATAACTGTCATCTTTGAACGGCTAGCTTGGCACACTTCTGGTATACAAAAGATTTTAGGTTACTTGATACTTGAAGTATCTCAAATAAGCTTAAACCAACTGAGCCAAAGCTTAGCAAGTGCTAAAGGTTTGGGCCAAATATAACAAAATAACATCGCCATGACATTTTTAACCCTGATAAATGGACTTACATATATATATAATACATGCTTTTCATTTAGTCTTATTCTGAGGATCAGTCAGACTTAAAAGGTGTTGATGAGACCTTCACTTTCTTAAGAAAACACAGGTCACAGAGGTCACAGTCATTCTTCCATCGTGTGTCATGCTCGAATAATAAGCGGGGTCATGTAGTATGTTCCAAAGGAGAGAGATGTGCCCTGTTAACCAACAACACAAGATTTCTTTGAAGAGCTTAACATGCCTGTAGCTTTTCTGAAACGAAATCGGTGATAAAGAGGAAGTGATACATCTCCATGCAGTGCGTTTACCAGTATTTCATCTGTTTGTTTTTAATAGTCATTGTCTCCTTTATCTTGCTTCAACATTACCATAACAATCCATATATAACCTGTGTCAAAATGTATAGATTGTGAAAAACTAAATGTTGGATTACAAAAAATTGTTATGGCTATTCATAACAAAAAAACGTATAACAAGTGAATTAAAATGTACAAAAAAAATGAAAACCTAAGGGGACAAATGTAATGTTTTGTTTGTAATTACTATTAATTATTTGTTTGCAGAGGGCTACTGGACAAAGAAATCAACTGTAATAAAGTAATTTTAGTACATCTTGGTTCTGTTCGGTTATTTTTAGGTTTTAATACAATGTATATGATTAGGCCTAAGAAGGAGCACTGGGGAATGCTATATATTTCTAGTCTACTCAAGTTGTTCTACTCATTTCCACAGTTTTCATTATTTGTTGTCCTATCTGATCAAACCTCAGACTTTCTCTCATAGTAAGTGCTGTGGTCTGTCAGTCTGCTATGAATCTAGCACAACACCTGCTCCCATCTCTCAGGACCTATTCCAGGTAAATCCTCCTGCTCTTTAAATGTGAATGTATCTGAGGAAGTTGAGGTCTGACATCTACGGAACCTTAGAACGATACTTTCTGTAGCAAGGTTGACGTTCTTGTGGAAAGCACGGCACTGGTTCTATGCTGCAGGCCATGGCTGCAACACTGCAACATCCTTGAACCCTTTATTAACCTCTAAGCCCAAGAAATCAGCAACCACATGAAAATAATACAGCACTGCTGAATGGCTTAAATATACTGCCTCCATGTTTATCCTTATGCATAAAGCCCCAATGACCTTTCTGTTCAGTGTGGGCCAGCAAAGGCTGTTGTGAAAAACTGCCTCAGGGACCAGCTTCTTTAGGGGGTCGCCAAGTGCAGTAGGTCTACAGATCTGTTTAACCTCTGGCTTCAGCTCCCCAATTGATTCTGATATTGCAGGATATGGGAGTTTCAAAAGTTTATAGATAATAATCCACATACAACAACTCAACTGTTGAACAGTATGTTCTGTAAGATGACAAATCCGATTCCATTGAAGCAGAATAGTAACCAGGTAGCAGGCAAATGAGGACGTCACATTGTTTAGATATAAAATGTCTTGCTCCCAAACATGTATTCACCTAAATCCAGCTGCACTACCATAGTTCCTTAAAACCAAGTTCAGTAATGGCAATTAAATCCAAATTAAAAAATTTGAAAATAACATTGAGGAAATGGATAAACCCAAATGATTTTTGTGATTCTGTCTTTCGTCAGTGAATCTAAATGGACTTGCACCTCCTAGTCTACCCATTGCAAATGTGTTTACACTCCCCCCCTCCAGAAATCATTAACACTAGTCCACCTGTTTTAACTGTAGAAAGCAATCCAGTTTCCATCCACTGGAACTAATGCAGTTTTTGTCACTTGATTGTCTGAAATTCAACAGTTCTTTTCCTTATTGACACTTCAAGTGGTGCAGAGGTACCACTGTTAATGGTCGCTCTTCAACGCATTGAAGAGCGACCATTAACGGCCCACTACAGATCTGAACAGGTAAGAGACCCAAGACAGTCATCTTTGTTCCTTTGGGTGGTTTATGTACTAGAAATGTTGTGCGCGTGCATTTTAATCAGTAAGTGACAATGCATTTCATTTTTTGTACAAAAAGTTTTATTTAATCCATAATACTCACAAATTTTCAATCTACATTAAACAAAACAAAATGTCTTTGGTTTGGAAACTTTGCTTTTTTTTCATGATTTTTTTCTAGAATAATATTTACATTTTAAAATGTTAAACAGAAGCCACATGAGTTTTAATTGTATTGGTCAAAGCTGGAAAGGCAGAGGTGTGTACAGACATCATTTTTAAGAGCCGATAATATAAGCACACAGGAGAGATAATTGGGGACGTGCTTCTATGCAAACATGTTGTTTAGCCCAAATAAATTTAAATAATTACATATTAATTGGTGAATTAGACTTTATGAAAATGTATGATTAAAGATATAAGATTAAAGATTTGCACAGGAGCCACAGCAACTTCCTTGAAGGGATAGTTCACCCAAAAATTGCTTTAATAAACTGTACAGGGCATGCGTCATACAGAAACACTATATAGTAATTTTATTGTACCATTTTGTCATATTTATACTCATTCTTTTTAATTGTAATGTAATATAACAGGGACCTTATGCTACATGTCTCCTTTAAAGTAGACACTAGGGTGAACTATTCCTTAAGGATAAAATGGCAATAAGAGGTGTGCGATACTCTTGCATAGCTTCCTAATGTCCTGATCATAGTTATGCCATCTTGCTTAGTTAGATTTGATAAAATAAGAGCTACATATGCAACTATCTGATCCCAGGTCCTGGTCTATACATTGATGTTCACCTCAGTATACAGACTACCAAAAAAAACCTGACTGGTTACTACTGTAGGAAGCTGTAGCTACAAAAGCTGAAAGTACAAATAAGAATTTGTAACTCATCAAATGAAGATGGCCTTTGCCTGCCAAATGTTACTTGATAAGATTCCTTAGGCAATTAAGGAATATAGGTAATACTGTGTTCTACTACACAATATTAACAAACGTACTATAAAGCATCAGGAAAATTCCAGATGCTCTAAAATCTGATTCTTTTACATTTAGAAAGACCATGTAAAGTCAAATGGGAGTGAAGCCACTTGAACCGGAGTTACAATATAAATTCATGATAAAAAACAAATCTATGGTGAGTATGAGTGGCTTGGACTATCAGTGCTCATACTTTAGTTATGAGGGATTCGTTTTAATGATGCAGTCAGACTGTGCCATTAGTGTACTTGGAGAGCTTATTCTCTAAGTCACAGATTCGCTTCTCCTGAGAGAGAACTGTGGCCTTCAGACTTTGGATCTCTTCAACGAGCTTCTCCAACAACTGAGGCTAGTGATTGAAAGAGGAGAGAGAGAGAGAGAGAGAGAGAGAGCAGGAAGGGAAAGGTAAAATGAAGACAGGAAGTAGAACGAGACAGATGAAGAAATGGAAAAGTGAAAGAAGGGTCGAGGGTCAAGATAGACGGACAAAGAGGAACAGAAATGAAAGAGGGAAAAGCAAAGAGACCTAGTCAAGGGTAAAGCTGAATCAGGAAATGGTAAGAACTGTCTAGCTTCTAGGGACGGGAATCAATAGGAATTGAATGATTTTCTGATTCAAATTCCATTCATACTTAACAATACTGATTCCTTAATTCCAATGAATTGGATATAATATATTCCAATTAACTTAATTAATATTAGTGCTTTTAAAGAATGATTTTGTCTGAATCATATGATCACACTGGTCTCACTGCATGTTGATATGCGTAAGAATGCATATGTTCAAGAACAGTTAATGGAACCAAATGTAATTCAAAATATTTAGTTACTGTATTTTTATTTAAAAAACGAAATCGATTCCCAATCCTTGCAAGCTTCTTAAGATGTGTATAAGGAAGGGGTGAAGGAACAAAGGGCTGTAAAAAAACATCAAGACTAGAGATAAACAAGAGCTTGTACTTACTGGCAAACTGCTTCCATCTACAACAGACATGCTTCTACGTGTGGAGGGCTTGGAGTCTAGAACGTTCTTTTTGGACACCTTCAGCTCTCTGCTCTTTGGAGGAACATAACCATCTCTCATGGACACTAGTATGGGATCTGCATCTCGTCCCTCCATCCATTCTTCAGGTTCCAGTGCAGGATCTGGACCCGCTGTGTCTGGGTACAGGTCATCCTGGAACAGGTCCGACTGGCATCAGAAAAACAGGAAGAGAATTAGATTTAATTAATATTTTGCACCTTCTTTATTCATCATATTTTACTCTGAACTGAATTTTTTCTGAACTGAAGTTTGTTCAACCAATAATTAAGACATTTTGGTAACACTACAATAAGGATCAATTGTTAACGAGTTATTTTTACAGCATTTTTTAAATCTAGGTTAATGTTACTTTATACATATAATATGATGTGTGTGTTAATATATGTTCATTTAAAATACACTAATGTGGTACAATAAGGTCACATTTGTTAACATTAGTTAATGCATTGGCTAACATGAACTAACCATGAATATATTTTTACAGAATTGATTAATCTTTGTTTATGTTAATGCAAATACAGCTTCTCATTGTTTATGCTAGTTCATTGTGCATTAATTAACATTTTACAAACAAATTAACATTAACCAACATTAATAAATGCTGTGGAAATACATTGTTCATTTTAAGTTTGTTAACTAATAGTAAATGCTAACAAATGCAACATTGTTAGGTGTTACCAATAATGGGGGTAGTAATACTAGTGGAATTATATATACTCAGTGTAAACATACAATTTAACCAAGATTAAAGAAGGGTAAACAGAGAGTATGCACTTACCTTTCTGGGTACCGTCATCATGATAGGCTCACACTTTCGTTCATGGAGTTTATATAATCTATATAAAAAGAACACAATACACTACACTATGCATACAATACATATCAAAAACAAAAGAGTACATAGTATATTACACTATACCACTACATACTGTAATACAGTATATGCTATATACTAATACAGTATACAGTATACAGTATACTAATACTATATACAGTATATCTACCTCTACTAACACATATTCATGTATTATGTATAACACATACAAAAAAATATGTTTAAAAAGGGAAAAATAACTGACCGGGCAATCTCACACTTTGTGACATCTACTCCTCTCTTGGGCATGAAGCCCATTCCTCTCTGTGGCTCCTTGCTGCTGTATGTGCTGATATAATGCACATAAGGAGGTTCTTCTGTGATCTCGAAATACCGAATACTGCTGTCACCCTACAGAGACAATAAAGAGTCAGAGAGCCAGAGAGGCAAACTATAAAGCGCCAGCAGAAGTACAGAAAGAAATGACATCATAGATTCATACCTTGCCGCTAAGATAAACAATGTTCGTGTCTGGGTCGTAAAAAGGCAACAAAACTCCATTACTTGTGTCCAACTCCAATAGCGCAATGGGCTCTTCAAAATTAGTCTAAAATGACAGAAAACAACAAAGACCTCCATCAGTTGTTTTAAATAAATGAAAGCAGGGAGTTAAAAGCAACATGAAAATCAAATGTTAATTTTAATATTTGATTATTAATTTTGCTCGATTACCGGATCCCACAGGCCAAGCTCTCTCTGACTCATTCTGGTAAAACCCGTGGTGAAAATGTTGCCCTCTCTGGTAAAAATAGCTCTCATTGGCCGGATACCCTCATGTGGAGCCAGTCTCTCCTACAGAAGATAATTAAATGGTCAACCGCCTCAAAATTCAGTTGGTTTCCCCTTTTTATTTATTTAGATTCAGGGGCACCGCTCGCAATTTTGGGCCCTATGACAAAATATGAGGTTGGGCCCCCCTAGTAGTGTTATTACTAATAAAGCAGATCTCTGGGGGCCCCAAAGGGCTTGGGGCCCTTAGAATTGTCCTAACTTTCCCCCCTTTAGCGGCGCCCCTGTTTAGTTTCATCGAAAAGATCTAATTCTCCAATATCTCCAATTTGGCAGTCATAATACAGTACTTACCGCCAACACCTCATTTTTGCGAGGATCGCACACTCGGATGCGCCGGTCCTTGCAGGTGGTGCAGAACAGGCTGCCGTTGTAGTTCCAGCTGACGTTGTAGATGAGGTCAGGATGGTCATCCATGGTGACCAGAGGTTCTCCAGTGCCCACGTTCCAGATGATGATCAGATTGTCACTGCCTGAGACACAAACACACTGAATGGAATCAATTGATCTGCATGTTTTATAATAAACCACTTTTAATTTGTCTTAAACCACACAAAGCAACCAAACTTTAACCTCTTCTCATAGCTTATTTTACGTTATTTCTTATGGGCCGCTTATTAAGTCACCATCAAACCAAAATGCTATTCTTATTTTTATGGAATATTGCGGTATTTATTATACGTTATTTAATATTGTCAGTAATCTTTAACCATAAACATGCGTCTCTCCATGAGGCTGGGACTATATTGACTGTATAATGGCCAGGTAGTATCTCTAGCTCTCCAGCTTCCAATGATCCAATCCTTTCCACATTTTGTCTGTCATTCCATTTCACTCTGATATGCATCACCATAAGGAATAAAAGACACACCCTCCATTTTATGGCGACTTTAATTGTCCTATGACCTTCCATGTAGGTTTGTAATTGCCATTTATTAGAAGTTATAAGATCACAATAGTGGCTCTTACCTGCAGTGAGGAGTATGTTGCGGGCAGTGGGGTGCCATTTGATGATGCCCACACGTTTAGAGTGGCCCTCCAGCACAACAATGGGCTCACTGATGGGGCGACAGGGGGTGTGGTCAGGGATCTGCCATACCTGTGTAACAAGTTACAACGATCAGCGATTAGTAACAGTGCATGTTACAGATTTTTTTGTTAATGCGATCTGTGCGCTACATAATGAGGCGCCTTATTATGAAAACAATACATATAAAGTTGCGCCGTTAACATTTGAATAGAATGTGAACAAAATATATATTAAAATAATTCCAATTATTGTAGTTTTGAGACTTTTATTATGTAATTGTGATCATTGAAGCACGATTTAAGATTATTATTCTGTGCTGTTTAATTCTCTCCACTCTGCACAAAGATCTCTGACCTCTGTTTGAATTTTCCAGGGATTAAAACACAATCATTTCCTCAAGGTCACAGCAGAGTATAAAAATTGGCTAAATATGTCTTCTAGGCACTGACGCAAAAATCATATGACACTCCTTGTTTATGTAACATAATAGAGCTGTTTAAATAAGAATAATCAGTCTACTGAATAAACCGTTGGGTAAAGTTCTAGATACACTGTGTAGTGCTTAGCAGTTCTGAGAATGTTCTCTGGTGAGCGCAGATGCCTTGCCAGCGCAGACAGCTGCAGTTAACCTCTATAACAGAAGCGCATGCCACACACGTTTCTGATGTGATGTCATCGGCTAGCACCAATAGCATTTATCCACATTGTTTTGCTGAACATTAATAATAGATTTGAACTGATTATATAACACGTTCACTAAATATACTCAACACCTAAACATGGCTACACACACAAATGTATTGGTGTTTGGACAATTAAGTCCCACTTAAGATATATAATGTCGTTGCATTAATTGACAAGATATTAAACCAGGCATGCTTAAACACTAAAGGTACTAGGCCTGGTCTGGGCTGACACTTGCTACGCTGGTTTGGAAGGAAACGCTGGTGGATGTCATGCTGCGGAGATGTTTATGATTGGCTGTTATGAAGATTACCATGGCAGCCGTGTCTTCAGAGCAGCTGGCAATGATGTTGTCATTGTGGGGACACCAGTCAATGTCCAGAACAGGACCTGAATGTCCAACCACTAGGGGGTAGTTTTTGTCCACTCGTCCCATCTGTAGTGAAACAAAAAGACAAGGAGATTATATGTTTTTATTGTAACATATTTCTTTTTGTCTAATATATAGTCTGTCTGTCTGTCGGCCCATCTGTCCATCCATCCTCTTTGTTGCTCAAACACATAATATATACAGGCCAAGTTTTAAACGCAACCCTGTTACTGCATGATTTTCTAAATAAACTGATCATGCCATAAAATTGTGACACCCAGGATGCATGTGTCATTTATATATTCGTTAGCGTTATAAATACAGTACCTTTAAAGTACCTCTAAAATACTTTACCTCTAAAGTACCTTTAGATAATTTAATTCCATTTACTTGATTTTGTACAAATTGTAGCTTTGGCTGCATTAATCAGGTTGAACAATTCAGCCCTGTTTCATATGTTATCAGCCCTGTTGTGGAACCGCACCGCATGTGCTGCTGAACGCTGATATCATGGCAGCTATTCTATAGGGTTCGAAACATTCTTATCTGTGATGTAACTGTGATGTTATTCTGTTATTGGTGTTCAGCGGGTGTGAACGCGTGTTGCCTCTTTCTGCAGATGCTCCTCCTCCAGTCCCTCCCCTTCTCATACTCCTGCTGTGTATTTATAACCCAGTGATGAGCCACTGAAAAGGGAGTTTTTCTCCTGGCCCACATCAGACTGAGCGCAGGGGAGATGGGTATTTATAGCGTGTCTATCCTGGCCTGCTGATGTATGCTCATGACTCGACAGTGCAACTCAACTGAAAGGACATTAACTCACAGCCCCTTAGAGAATCAAGTCAAATGAACATTGATGGGATACTGTGTGGGAATATTCACACAGGAATTGGGAATAACGTAGAATAATGAATGAAGACAAACTGAATATAACTGTTTGATCATGTAACCAACATCGATCATTTGCATCTACGGTTGCCTCAAAAGGCAGCTATTTTACACTTAAGCCACACTTAAAAATGTATGAATGTTGTTTCATTAGAACCAAATATTAAACTATATGGCATTGTTAAAAATGGAAATTATGACAAACATATGTTGCTAGTGCAGTGAGGTTAATACACTACTGTATAATGTGGCCTACAGTAGATCAAAATACTGTTGGGAGGAACTGTACTTGAACAGTCAAATGTGCCCAAATGTAAACTTTAATGTATGCATACTTCCACATGTACTGTACTTGGCTGATCCTTCACCCTGCTGAAAAGACCAGCATCACTGGTCAAGTTATGTTTTGTTGATCATAATTTACATTTACGCATTTGGCAGACACTTTTATCCAAGAGACTATACATTTGATCAGTGTGTGTGTTCCTTGGGAATCGAACCCACAACCTTTGCGCTGCTAACACAATGATCTACCTATTGAGCCACAGGAACAGTGATGTGCATGATATGCAAGTTTAGATTCCAGCCAGAGTTTAGATTCATTAGATTCATAAACAAAAGTTGTACGTTTGACTGAGAAAGTAAAGCCTAGAAAATGTTCTGCTTACCTTTGAAAGAGGCAGTACCAAAAAAGCCCCGCCTCCACTAGACTCCACTATAACTGCCAAAAACTTTGGGTTAACTGCACAGAAGGAGCTGTCCCATGTCACCTTGGAAACCCGGATATCATCGTAACCCTGCTCCGCCTTTGCCGCCTGCCCAAAAACATGCCGGAACTTACTCTGACGGACGATGCTGCGACTCATTGCTGTAAAAAGAAGAAAACAGTGGATATATATATATATATATATGCAGTAACTTTTATACAGAGCATTCAGGGTATTGAGTTCAGAGCTACAGGATGATATCTGAAATGTATAACATATTTACAATACACAACACATTATATATTAAAGTAGCTTAATACAACATATTAAAGTACAACAGGAAAAGAATAAACATGTTTGCAATGAATTGCTAAAACACATTTTTACTTCATTAACAAAATGATGTATTTGATAAGTTTATTGGTTTAGGTCAGTACATTTACATTACATGTATGTACTTGAGAGATGTTTTACAAACTGATGCTGGAAAACAGTTTTATATGAATGTTGTTGTTGTTGAAACTGATTCAATATGTTAATCTAACCTTTATAAACAAATGTCACAATGACATTTTTAATCATATTTATATTTTGAACTTGTGAAACACATTTGGTTAGAAGCAAATCTAGGAGCCTGGTCCAAATTTGAGATTTTATGTTAAACATTTTCACAATTATTATAATTGTTTTTAAAAGGATACAGAATCATGATACAGATATGTTTAAATTGAAGTACAGCTATTATTGAGAAATGTGTTTCTGATGAGACTAACCTACAAGCTTGTAAATATAGCTTTTATAATGTTGTGATGAATAACTTTAAACTTAATGTTTATTACAGAACACTGTCATTTATTAAAGATTTTTACTGCCATTGTTTTATTTTAACTACTAGCATTTGGTCATACACTGGCCTGTGTTTGGTACACGGCTTTTTCATACTGTAAAATTACAGCAATAGCCCTATACAATGAGCTGTATAATGTTAAACAACTTTGGTTTAAACCAAATTGCTCTTTAAATAATAACAATGTTATTGTATTAACAGCCAAATGTTTATTTTAAATTTACAATCATTACTTTTCGCGACGTTTTACATACTAGACAGTCTTATTTTGTGTATGGTATTATTTGTAGAAGCTACGACAGATGATTGACACAAACAAACACACGCATTCTGCATAACTAACACAAGACCACCATAAATAGCTCCTATAGGACAATAGAGCGGCCACAAGCCATGCGAAGCAAGTACATGGCTGAAAAAGGTAGCTACGAATCAAAACTACACACCAATATGTAAAACAATCAACATTTACTTAAGATTGAAAAATTAGAATTGTAATCAATAAACGCTGGAAAAGACATATTTCTATTTCTTATCGGTAGTGTTGTGGTATGTCGCTTAAACTAGTTAAAACCCCTTTAAATCATACAACGGTACCGGCCCATATGTGTGAAGAGCCCTCACTTGTCTGCATACACGGTCACTTTCCTAATATAGTCATGCCAAACTGTCCACGTGTGTTTCCCCTTCCAGACACGATCCTTCACGTTTACTATAGAGCAGGATTCAAATCTATCCTATCGATTTAATTTTCCGGCTAAACTTAAGCGCTCCTTGGACCGGGTACGTTTCTATTATCTGTACCATAAGTATGCGCACACCTGGCTTTAACAATATATATTCCCAGAGCAATACCGTGAACGCGCACAGCGTGGTTTTGTGATACAGTATTACGTTGTCAGTGCACCCTCTAAACAAAGTGCGCGATAATGACGTCAAAAGTTTCAATTGTCGTCACATTGCAGCACTGCATAAGGTTATTACGAGGAACTGCGTAAATGCAGGCAAGTGATGCACTTACCTCAGTGTTTTGTAAAATATACCCCGATTCTATCTGAAAAGCCCCTCTTCTCCTTTCCCAGGTCGGATAAGCGGTTGTTTCAAAGTTCCGCCTCTGTAAAGTTTGTGCTGTCGGTCGACTTTAATCCAGGTCAAAAAACTTGATGCGGACACGCAAAAATAATGCGAGATCCACCTTAGTAGACGATCCTGAGCACTGAGGGGGAAAAAGAGATGAACCGCTGGGGAACTGGAGGAGGGGGGGTGGATTTGAGGGGGTCAAGGCGGTCTTGTCTATTTTCGAACCGGCTGTCGATGTCGGACTATTTCTCTTGCACCAGTGACAGGGCTATAGATTGCAGCGGGAGCGCGCACCGTGGTCAGGAGGCAGTGAACGCATAAAGCCGTGTATTTCGCAACCTAGATAAACTTCGGGGGTATACATCAATTTCGTGGGTTCTGTAAGTTGGGTCGATGATAATACAATTACTATTAATAAAACAATTATTATTTTTACGCTAATAGATAGATATACAGCCAGTTCATTAAAACCCTGTTGGAAATTTGTAAGGTTTTACTTAGGAAACTAAAAAAACATTTTACTACTATAATAAAGAAATTAGTAATAAATTACAATATTTGATTTCCCCCCCAATACTGGACATTTTGAATGAATGAGCATTCAAAATATCCAATACTGAGGGGAGTTAGCCTTGTTCCCTCAATGTCTATGGTGGTTACTGACCTGGTTTACTGTATGGTTATGTATCTGATAAACACGATCAACTTGTCAAGACTCATAATTTCTAAAGCCCTGCACATTCATTATGAATACATAAACCTTAACAGTGCTTTTAACATTTTCTTTAATTGTCACAGTTTAAGCACAATAAAAAGAAAATATTTTCCAGTCTTACAATGAATTGATAATTCAGTTTTCTTCCATTTTTTTGCACTGTACAAACACCCTTAAAAGGAACTCTAAATACATACTCGGTGAGCATGCTTCCAGAATAAGAACCACAGTTTAAAAAACACATAAAACAATAAGAAAAAGTGCATATTAAAATCCCCCACGTTTCTTTTTTGTTACATTTAAAGAAATACAAAATGCTGAAGGAAAAATGCACAACATTTGAAAACAAACAGAGAATGTGCACACACCCACACTGAAGTATACATATCATACACATCCACAAATATACATACGCACAGAGGCCCATAAACTCTACATTCTACGAGTACCACAGAACAGATCCTATTTTCAATAAACCAACATGCACACACATTAATCTGATATCTGTCATAATTTTACACTTAGAATTACAAAACATTCATTTTTGAATGTATTTAGACATACTCATCTACATCTTCCTTTCGATTTCCAATCCACACACGTGCACGCACGCACACACACACACACACACGCACACACACACACACACCTTCCAGAATCCATACCAATTCAGCAGAGATTTTATGTTATCTTTTCATAGACAGGTAAAGGATGAGGTGGCAATTTCTTACCATAGAATGCAATGAACAACTGATAGACATTGTGCAAAGAAGTAGATCAGTCATAGCACTTCATTGTTGTTAAGAGCAGCGATCTGTTTTGATGGGTCAGTATTTCAGGATTCCTATTTTATGAGCCATCAACCCCATCAAAACATTGAATCACCTTGTGCTCTAAAATGTCTGTATATTTTATTTCAGGTTGGATAAGGCCCACTGAGGTATGCGTGGCAAGTTAAACAAACTCACACTGGCAGGAACAAACACACAAACATTTCTCTCACATACAGGCATACAGACAGAATAAAAGTCACATAGTGTGGTAAGGGTTAACGGTACATTTTTTCAGCCTCCGCAGGGGGTGCGTCCTCCCATATTGTTGGCGTGTTGCCACAGGCATCAAGGCAGGGGCGGGCAAGGGAGCGTAACCTGCTTCCTTTGCATTCTCCTGCCTCCAACACTGATTGGATGGTGGGGAGAGTGGCAGTGGCATGACATCACTATGTTCTGCCTCCTCAGTCTTACAATCCTCTATGTGTCTGAGCATATAAGATCCAGTGGAAGATAGAGGAGATGTGGAAGAGGAAGGGAGAGCGGGAGGGCAATGTGGTAAAACACGCTTCTTTTTTGAGGTATCATCACTATGCACGTGGGGCTGTGGCTTATTGGTGGAACTGGTGAGTAAAGCAGGACTCAAGTCAAGCTCACTTAGGTCAACGGGTGACAGCTCTAACAACCCAAGCTTGGCCAAGGAGGCTGACCGCTTCATCATTGAGGGTGGGGTTAGCCCAGCCTGCCGGATCCGAGCCTCCACCTCTTTGGTCCTCTCTCGCAAAGTCCGCCCCTTTCTTTGCTCCCTTCTAGACCATGGTTCCTTGAGCCTTTTGTCTGAGCAGCCACTCACCTGCCAGAGGAACGCCCCAAGTTCTCTCAGTGTCTCCCATGTTTCTCTCATGTCCTTTGGACAGCGTCCTGAGGGACACTCCATGTCAGTGTAACTCTCCTGCTCTGTGATTCCTTCTAGCTGAAGAACTAAGGCTGGAGATGAGCTAGATGAATTGATATGACTTTGTCTTGAGTGTGTGAGGTTCATTTCTTCCGTTAGAAGGCTGAGGTGACTGGGCTCTCCCTCCCTGAGACTTCTCTCGCTCTCTCTTCCCGTTCTCTCCTCAACGCCCCAAGGTTCCTCGCATTCCATTTTGTCTACAATGTTCTGAGGCTGGTAATGTTGATCTGACACAGTGCTTGGAGCAGGTGTGAGGTGTGTGTGGAGTAAGGTCTCCTCTGTTCTTTCTCTGCTGCTGGTGTTGACAGGGGAGCGTTGCGAGGAACACACGGGGAGCGAGGACACCAGTGGTGCTGAAGAGACCTCCTGCTTGATCTTCTGCTCAAGCTCTATGGTTGCTCGACGCACAGTGCCCATTGGCCAGTCGCTTTGCTGGTCTCTCTCATGCTCCACCTTCTCCAGTTCAGCTTCCACTGATGTGCCTTGAGAGAACTCCTCTTCCTCACTGCTGCAACAGGAAACAGGTTGGCTGGTAGGAGGGGGTAAAGGGGTTACACTGTGCTGTATGGACTCCATTTCTGAAACTATGTTATGGACTGAGACACTGCAGCTCTCCTGTAGCAGAAACAGAATGGCATGAGGTGGTCATTATTTGTTTTTAACATCTTAAGTCCATTTTTATGACATAAAGGTAAAATGTATCATTTCTGCACAGGTAGCGACACTAAATGAAACTACAATAACAACTGGATTTTGGTATTTTTGAAAAAAAAATTGAGCGCCGCTTGACCTAGCAAACCTCATTGCTGCAATGTGGTTGCTAGGGTGTTGCTAGGTGGTTATTTTCTTCCTCATCCCAATGTCTCTATGCTAATCTTAACAGATAAGAATTAGACCCCTTCTTCAGGAGAGAGGGCTCAATATGATTATTTGTGGTACACTAAAGTCCCAATAAATTGGAATGGTGTTCCAAATTCACAGCGTTTTAATGTCATAAAATGACACACTTCACCTTTAAATGTAAACAACAATGTAAATGCATGACTGATCAATGCTGTGACAAAGATGAAAAATCTCATGCAACATTTCCTATCAACAGCGGGTGGCAGTGTGGGACATGAGATTCAAATTAAAACGTGGCTGAGGTGAGACATGGTCATGGAAGCGAACCTGATTTTAATAGAGTTTGACACTTACTCTCAGTAACATTATTTCCTTGCTGCAGGACGATAATAAAATGTTAACACAGATGTACTGTAAGGATTTACAGTTCCGTTTTACTGAACTGTCTAAATAAAGTGCCTTGAGAAAGCATTCAGCTCCCGGCCATTTGCGTGGACAAATGATTTCCACAAAATTTGACTGATTTTGCACAACGTGATGGAGCAGTATAGCATTCCACCTTGGAAAATTGCTCAGGCTGTATCTGATTGGTTGGGGAGTGGAGGTTTTATGTTCCTTCACAGACATGATGTAATTCAGGGTCTGAGGACTAGACTCAAAGTCATCAGTTCTGAAGATACTAGATGTGAGTTGCCCTTGACAGAATTCACCATTACTGTGTTATTTTAAGATGAAAGTTGTTCATTTGGTAATTTAGGGATAATTTTGTCCTGTGTCATCATTAGTGCCTTATTATTATTCACGAGACAGTGTAGAATTAATCAATAAGAAAGCACTCATAATTATTATCCAAACACAGGTGCTTTGAGTTAATACTGTGCAAGTGCTCATTTGGATGGTGCAAATATACGGTGTAGCAGCATATAGAGTGACAGGCTTGCAATCTATGACTGACACGTGAGAATTGTCCAGGGTTCACTTGGTCACTTACAAACATTATTCTGTGTGTTTACAGATACAACCAATGTTTGTGAATCAAAGTCATGGCATAATAACCTCGTATAATGGTGCATTTGTGTAATTGTGATGTATTGTGAACTTACAAAACGTGAATTTGTTTTTGTTTTGTGAAAACCCTTAAAACTGTTAACTTTGTTATGGAAAAGAAACCTGACAAAAAATCCATCATTACAACTATTTAGTTGTATAAATACCTTTTCCATCCATATTTTGCCCATAGGTTTTTCAGATTGAATAATCAACTTGTTAAAAAAAACTGATATAAATGTATATTTACAACTTGATCCTTGTTTTAAATATAAAAGATATGAAGCATTCTGTTGAAGTATTCTCTTAACATTAGGAGTCTCTTCCTCCATAGCCGTTTCTGAAGTTGCCTTGTATTATTTTATCCCTTTCTATAATTTTTCCCTCTGTTTTTTTCCCAATTGTACAGCATAGACTCAACTGCTGTTGTCTGTAATTGTGCTGTGTAAATAAAGCTTGACTTCACTCTTTAAAACTTGTGAGAACTCACCCATGCAAAAACACTGAGGTTTCGTGACACCAAGCCACTCCTGTGTTGCTCTAGCAATTTGCTACTGTTGTCTCCTTACTTAACACTTTCGACCAGTGAAGAGTATATGCTTCTATCCACAATTTCCATATACCGTGCATGCATCTTCTCAACCTTAAAGAAACAGTCACTCGAAAATAAAAATTAGCTAACAAATTACCCTCTAAGCATCCCTAGTGTACATGAATTTCTTCTTTCAGCCAAACAGAATCAGAGTTATACTAAATAATATCCTGACTGTTCGATATGGCTGTTTAATGTAAACACCTGTATGAATGAGTACAGCCAACATGGATGAATCTCATTGGTGACTGGAGTCACGAGACACGCGAGAACCAATGAGATTCAAATTTACTGACGTGGAGCAATTGCGAAAGCAGAAAGTCATATACAACGAGGATGCCTTGAGGATGGCTAATTTAATTTTTGAGTGGACTGTTTCTTTAACCAAGTCTTTGCTGCTACAAAGCACCCCACACCACGCTGCTACTGTGCCACCAGCATATTTCACAGTGGTGTGATGTTACCTGGTTGATGGACAGTGCCAGCCACACATACCACTTAGAGTTTGAGACAAAAGCTGCACCTTGGTCTCATCAGACACATCTTTGTAGTATCTTCAAGTGACGTTTGGCAACGTTTTTACAGACATGGGCTTCTTCTCTGTCACTCTCCCATAAAGGCCCCTTCCTGTATTAACTTTAGGCAGGTGCCCAAGCAGCAGTTCCATATTTCTTAAGCTTTTGTAGGAAGTACTGCACTGAGCTCCAGGGTTTGTTCAGCGTATATGCTTTTAATACTGACGTGTATTTTTTTGTATTTTTTGTTTTGTAGTTTTGTCTCCATTTTGGTTTGTTCAATGGAGACTCCAACCATACTGTTTGACCTTAAGGAAATGCGTTTAAAAAAAGGAAAATGTATTTATTTTCACGAGGAATTTTAACACAGGTGATCCACTTGTTTCTTACACAGGTGGACACCATCAAAAAAACAGATACATTTATACATAACACTGGGAAATTAACGCTTCTGATTCCCACTAGTGACTCATAATAAATTGTCTGAATGATCACAATAAGTGAGTCATTAGACAGTAGAAGAATGCTGCCATTTTGCTTTATATTTATAAGACAGTATCCTATACCTGAGTAGGGCTAGCTTTACAAATATAAACTGTATAAATACTTTCTGAATTAGTGTTAAACTTTGTAGCATGTTGAATTTTGAAAGCCTCTGATTATTTGGTCAACACTGCAAAGGCAGGAAAAAAGTCTTCAGAATATTTTAAATGTAGAATCTTCTGAAATTCTGAAAACAGTATCAAGGGCTGAATACCTTTTCAAGGCACCGAAAGCTGTCGTTTATAAAGATTAATTTCAGAAAATTAAAGGAACACAATTATAGCATCATTGTACATTAATGCATTTATATATAGTTCATAAATACAATTATGAATTACTTTTTAATGTAATTTTTTTTTAATTATGAAAAACATTATTTGTTATTCAAGCCAAAATTGTACCTATGCTGCATGTTTTCATTACAAGGAATTTAATTGTATAGTTTCTTTAACATAACTTACCTTTTTTTGCTCTTCCTCTTTAACAGGATTATCAGGAAGAAGTCGTTTTGTCTCAACACTTGGACTTTTGTCCCGAGGCGTCTGCTGCGCTGCCTGTTCAGGACTCCCACGGTTTTGCCCCTCCTGCGAAAGGCCCTGGAATTTCTCTCTGGCACTGAAGAAGTCAATGCGGTCTGAGCTTAGAGCTGAGGGGAGGGAGTTGGGGACCTCAGCTCTGGGTAATGTGGCACTAGGGTGGTGGTCTTCATCACTGCTGTGACTTGGCCCTGCACAGTCCGTCTCCATGTTAGGCACTTGCTGGCTGAGATCCTGCAGCCCTGAGGAATCTGGGGCCTGCGTGCATGGCTCGGGGGTCCTACTCCTAACATTCACAGATGACAGCACCTTAGGACCAGGCTTCTCCAAAGGCACAAGATTGGACATCTCAGGCTGATCAGGCAGCATCTGCTTGACCTTCGCATCTGAGAGAAGCCTGGGAGAAGAGGGGGGGTGATGTACAGCAGCAGGTGGGTGATGACGACCCAACGGGACCGTCTCAGCAATGGTCACAGAGGTGATATCAGATCTGGCCCCTGGAACCACCGTGGCAGCCCTGGGTCTGGGGACGGACGGGACCTCTGCGGGTCCATGGAGGTTCTCATCTGGGTTCCCCAGGCCGTTATAAATGTGGATTTTTGGCCAAGCTGTGGTATCAGGCTCTGCCTGGTTCTTAGCTCCAGTTGCACCAGTCGGGGTGGGTGTGAGCGTCTGCAGGAGCTCCTGTATTGAGGGAGAACCCTGGCAGCCAATCTGGTTGCGGGAATTAGACCGGCCCAGAGACTGTGCGGCAGGGGCCTTACAGAGCGGCTCGTGGTGCTCCGACAGATCACTGTCTGAGTGGGAGCGCCACAACTTATTGTGTCTCTGTTTGCTATCATATAGAAAAGAAAAGGTAGAATGAACAAAACCAACAGGACTGGCAATAAAAGCAATCAAAAAACGTTTGTTCATAAAACTAATTATCACCAGTGCAAGGTATAAAATAACTAAAGGTGCACAATATACTGTGGCCAATATATCTGGCTATGATTAAGAAAATATAATTAAAATTATAGATACCCGAAGAAGTATTACAGTTTTGAACATATTTCATCAATTAACAGATTAACTATAATCTATCAGAAAGTGCAGTGATGTATTTAATTAGCTCAAAAGCTAGCCACTTCAGCTGAAGGGGTTAAAACACTAAAGTAAATTTATTTATACATTTTAAAAGGAAAATAATCTGTACAAAACAAGCAGGATATTATAGAGGGTGTAGAAACTCCATATATCCCCCATCCCTATAAATAACACAGTTCTATATAAAATATAAACTACAAATGGACTCTTTCAGGAGTATGTCCACCAGTACACCCAACCCATATAAACACTAAGCTACAATAATGGCTCAGACCACCACACCCTTGAACACATTAATATATGACTGGCCAGGTTTACCTATCAATGTCTTTTCAGTATTCTGTAACTCAATCCTCCCTGTTAAATGACAGTATGAACTACACAGGTGCATGCAAGTCAAGCATAACAGAGGTCATTTACATGCAGAAGCCTTAAAGGTACAGAAGCAAAACCAGTTTGTCTTATTCTAAAGAGTCAGCGTGCAGGTGAAAAAAATCACGACTGTTTTGGTGTAATAAACCTAGTCTATGAAATAGACTTCAAAATGCTACATATGGAATATGGTCCCATTGCATGAATGGTTCTGTCAGACCTAAAATATTTAAAATATTTCCATTCAGTAATTCTACAGTACGTGTGTCACAATGCACCTACAACCTCAGAAATGCAAGAACATAATGGCAGACACACTCAGTCAATAAGTGGAATGTGGTTGAGTGGCTGCTGCAATCTTAGCTCTATAATCACAGTAAGGTGTCTTTAAAATGGTGATCGTGTCTACAGTCCTTTGCATGAATGGCATACTTGCATGTTTAAATATCTGTGTACACAGACATTTCCAGGTAGACATATGACTACACCAACTTAAAATTTTCTTAAGGGCACACAGCAAATAAGCACCTCCCAAGTAAAACACTCCTCCCAAATCGATGCAAATGCGGTATTTACCTGGCCATGAGGATGCCCTGATACTCCTCCAGCTGTCTCATGAATGAGGGGTTGGGCTTAGTGACGGCCCGGCGCTCTTTAACATACTCAAAGGCTTGCTCCAGATCCCAGCCGTACTCCTTCATGGCGTAAGCGATCACGGTGGAGGCCGAGCGGCTGACGCCCATCTTACAATGCACCAGACACCTTGCCCCTGCTTTCCTGCAGGTATCACATTAGCCTTGTGTTAAACTATGCCAATACTGTCAATATGACACTTGCTAGCCACACAATAAGATAACACAGGTTAACAATCCATGTAAATCAATATCCAATCAGGGAACAGTTTTTTTCTTATAAAAACTGACACATTAGAATCTATTAAAGCTTAAATTATTCATACCTGGCTCTAGAAATAAACTTGTAAGTGTCGTTCCAGTAAGCTAGCAGGTCCGTGGCTTCTTCATCATAGACGCGGATATTGTGGTACTCGAACAGACCAGGAAAAAAGTTATCGATCTCCCGTGTTACATTCAAGATGTATTGCACTCTGATGGTACATAGATAAGGACACAGTTTGAAATCAGTATAGTCTTCAATGCCAAGAACACATTTCAAAGAAATATAAAGATAAGATAACAAGCGCTTATGGCTAAAACTTCTTCAGGTGTGTGTGTGTTTTCCATAGAGTAGTATGTCAGTAGAAAACTCACCCACTGCTTTGGAGTTCTTCCAGATTAGATGCATTCCATTCAGAACCCTGTAATTAAAAAACACAATACAACAGTTACTGACAGCACCAATAAATACTGTCAATTCTTAAGCAATGTGAAAACATGACACAAAATATGATGTCAGGGAATTGTGGGTAGTAGCCAGGACGTTGCTATATGGCTGCTTAGCGGATATCGTAGCACATTCTACTGGATTTTTACTTGGAGTTTTTTCATCTGCAAGTTGAAAATCAAGTACAAATCTAAAAATAGCCAATACTACTAAGAAACAGATGAGAAAGCATGGCTAAAGTAAATTCTCACCAGGTAAACATGCTCAAATATCTCTGTAGGCTTGTCCATCTGACCCAAGATGACGATCATCTCATTGTCGATGTATTCTTTAAACTCTCGTAGGTTGCACACCATCTGCATCTCCAGCTCCGTGCGGATCTAAACAGAAGAGCGTGTGCAGATTCAGAGTTTGAGAAGGTTCTACTCAAATGCATCTTCCGTGAAATGATTTTTAGGACATGCGTTAGTCTTCGCACCTCTTTTGAGGTGACATTTTCCAGATCTTTCTGCATCATGATCTCTCTCAAACGAGTCTTAATGAGTCTCTCTGTTCTTTCGCGCTCGGTTGGCCTGTGGACACATGGGAATAATAAATTGATCGCATTCCTGTAAAAATGAATGATGCATGCTGGTGTTTCTTGTAGCACTTCTCGTCTGTCCGCTAAAAGGCACATCAAAGGACATTTTCTCCCCCCTCCCTTGAGTTATAAGCTTTTGGTTGTATATGATGAGATGTGTACTGGGAAACAACCTAAATGACAAGACAACAAGTCATTCTGTTGCGTGGCTAGTGCAGTCTGATTCACAAATGAATGGTTTTCTTTATGAATCACATATAAAGAATGAATCAGTCCATTTCAGTCCAGTCAGAATCCATTTACTGAATGAACTTACTAAATATATTGAATGAAGATACTGAATTAACATCTGAGCATCTTTTATAACTAACATATATGTCAGATTCAAAATGAACCAAGTTCTGTGTACTAAATTATCATAAAATATAAATTTTAAAATTAAATTAACACTTATATTGTGATAATTAGAAACTAATGCTTAATTTTTAATTACCAAACTTTCCCCAAATCTTTTTTTATGATCGAATTTAATGACCACAACACCAAAACACTCTTATAGTCAAAAAGCAATAGGGGCATATGGGGCAGCTGTTAGTCATTCTCAACACTGCATAGCCTGTTTGCTATTTTGAGGGCAAAGCAATGAAGGGAGCGGTGTGTCTTTTGGGTAGGGGTGTGTTTGTTTGGGTGTCGATTTCAAATATCAACACCATTTCTCAAAAAATTGCTTACTAGACCTTTAATTAACTTTAGCTTGCCTACAATGGTCACTGCCCTCTAAGGGGTTTAATTTACGTTACAGCTGGTAATGCTAGCAGGTTATGCTAGCGTGTGTGGATCTGTTCCAAACTGAGTACACCAACTTGCTGATAAATCGATCATTCTTCTCTGTTTTCTCATAAAATAAACAGCACTGCAAATATAGAGCCATTCTTAGCGTAGATATTTATTTACTCTCCATAGCTGTCTTTTCTGGAAGGGTCACATGGTACATCAAAATCTCTGAAAAAGCCCCAGCAGATCTATACTCACACATCAGAGAAGAGGACGGGGGAGTCTGCGCGATGCGACTGCACATCCTGCATGGCGTTCCACTCGTTGACGCGTGCCTGATCGGAGGACACACGGCTCTGGTAATAACTCACCCAGGTCAGGAAGAGGCTGCCTGGAAAGTAGTTTTGACCGCGGGCCACCTCACAGGCCTTGTGAAGAGACTGTAGGGCAGACCTGAGAGAAAGATCATGTCATCACACCAGAACTAGGGCTTGATTTACAACATTTAGGCTTATGTATTACTCGGGGTATAAAATTTGTACCTGTAATTGATTTTAAACAACAATGCACATATTATATATTTTGGAGTGCAAAGTGCAGTCAATTAAACTGTGGAAGTTTATTATAATTTACTTACAACATTTTCATTCATTTCATTTACTTTTTTTGCTGCTGTCTACTGAAAGGCTCATTAATGTTTGTGCATAAATCTATTTTTTCATATACCTGTCGTTGTCAGTATCTTAGAAATTCTTTACAATTCGTTTACAGTAGCAACCTAATCAGAACACAGAAAATAAAGGGAATCGATGTTTAAAACAGGACCTACCACATGGCTTGTACAGAGACTGGCTTGAATATGTGTATTTTACTATCTGTGGACACACTGAAACCTCTGTAAAAGAAGAGAGAAGAATGAATGCAGGAAACATTACTCAAACTGCACGGCTAATTACACGTTTAATTTTCATGTGTTGTCCCTGATCCGATCATAAAAACATTTACCCATCTCCATCCAGGTGGATGCGTGTGTCGCTCCAAAGGGGAAGCACCATGCCAATGGAACAGGAACTGCAATGCACACAAATAACATAAACTTTGTCGATTTGTTTACTTAATAGTACAAGAAGGCTGTCACGATACCAAGCTTTCAGTATTCTGTATCACACTAATGAAGGACATCCCACTGCAACATTCATTAGCAATTAACATGGTTTTGAATCAATTCCTATCTTTAGGTACCATCATCAGCAACGTCATCAAACACACCTGTCAGAGGGACTGAAGTCCATGCCCAGCACTACGCTCTCCTCTGTGTCCTGTCTGCCATTGGTGGAGACCACCACCATGTAGCGGGTGTACTGCGGCAGAGTGCTCTCCAACCGCACAGCCTGTACACATATATTGTTCATTCACAAATACGTATCAGATAAGCTGATTTGAATACATTTAAAAGAGTAAAAATTATTATCTACTGACATTTTTATATCACGTCTGACATTTTCTTCCAGAAATGTTGCAATGCATTATGGGATTGTATTATCAGTGAAAACACCCAAATATGTTGCCTATAAGCTGGCTGGGTTTTGCAACAGATTTAAACACAATGTGATGTTCATGTGTTGGTGTTCACCAGTCGGATGTTGTCCTCTGGCCGCAGTAAGGTGAACATGGTCTGCAGGTGCTGCTGAATATCACCTGTACGAAAGCAGTTGACATCATTCATTAATCATACGTACTCCTATGCTTTGTCATCCGTAGTTTGCATATGGTGTCTATGTGACGTCCATACCTGCATGTTTGCTGCGCTGCGCTGTGATTCTGGAGGAGCAGGAAGAGGAGGAGCCATTTCCCCGTGGGAGGAAAAGAGCGGCACCTTTTACTGTCAGGAAGCTCTCGCTGATGCTGGGGTGAGAAACAGAGAGAGAAATAAAGAAGTACATTTAAATATGACCGCGTATTTTGAATATTGTCTTTGTTCATTCTTTCAGTATGTTCACATTATATGGCTGTTTGTCCAAAACTAGGCTAAACATTTGGGAATACAATGAAGTCGTACATTGTGAACGAGATGTTTACAATTCCTGATGAGAAAGTTGCCACTATGATACTAGGGTGTTAAGGGTGGTTATGAGGGTGTTGTTTTGAGGTTGCTATAATGTTTTGGATGAATTTTAATGTATTGCTTAGTTTTGTTCTACCTCAAAAGAGCCTCGGTCCACTTTCACTTTCATTGTATGGAAATAAAGGACAGCATCGACATTCTTCAAAATTTTGCAATGTTTTGAATGAAAGACTTTCATATTGGTTTGGAACTATATGACACGGGTAATTAACAGAATTGTCCATTTTGGGTAAACTAAACCTATTATCACAATGGTGAATATCCCAGGTTACTATGTGACATTTTATCTATGTGACAATATTGTTTTGTTGAGAGAACAATCAAACTACCTGAACCTATTATGTAGTAGGAACACTGTGCCATTTCTCTGTGCTACATCTCTCTCTCTCTGTGCTACAGCTCTCTCTCCCTCTGTGCTACATCTCTCTCCCTTTGTGCTACAGTTCTATCTCTCTCTCTCTCTATCTCTCTCTTTCTCTGTCTGTGCTACATCTCTCTCTCTCTCTGTGCTACATCTCTGTGTGTGTGTGTGTGTGTGTGTGTGTGTGTGCTACATCTCTCTCTCTCTCTCTCTCTCTCTGTGTGTGTGCTACATCTCTCTCTCTCTGGGCTACATCTCTCTCTCTCTCTCTCTCTCTGTGTGCTACATCACTCTCTTTCTCTCTGTGCTACATCTCTCTCTTTCTCTCTGTGCTACCTCTCCCTCTCTCTCTCTCTCTCTCTCTCTGTGCTACATCTCTCTGTGCTACATCTCTCTCTGTGCTACATCTCTCTCTGTGCTACATCTTTCTGATGTGTCACACTCCCCGAGCAGACCATGAGACACTGTGCTCAGTAGGGGAATATAGGAGAATTTTTTTTGAGGGCATTCGCTCACACACCGAACTCTCTGTGCAGGACGCAAACAAGAACACTCTGTTCCCCATCACTGCGACAGCTGGGGAATCTGTGTGTGCGAGTGTGTTTCTGGTCTTTGAGTAATCCCATGCAACACATCTCCTTCAAATCAATGACATTCAAACTATGTGACTGTAAAACAAGAAGCGAGTGTGAATGGCCACAGATATGTGTGTGTGTGTGTGTGTGTGTGTATGCGTGCCTCCTGTTCAGAGTCATGCACGTAACCATATGTAATTTTATGAGAGTGTTATTGTAGGACGATTCAAAAGTGTGAGAATAAAGTATTGTGGCAGTGTGTACATGTGACGGTAAGTGTCTGTTGGTGTGGGTCTCTTATCTCTGCTTTGTTTTTAATTTTTTACTAAAACTATAAAGCAGAGCGTCTTACTAGGGTTGGCGCAATACATTGTTTTACAGTACAATATCACCTACAGTATCATCTGAAGAATTTAAGTGTATATGCTATCATACAGTATTGCCATGTGATCTTGTTTGTGCAATAACAACATTATTCAATACAATGACTTCTTTTAGATGTGTGGTATTCCTGTGCTCCACCACACTGTACGAGCCAAACATCACAGCATGCTGATGTGCTTGTGTTATTTTCCAATATTTGTATATTTATATGAATGTCAAGATGGACATTTTTTTAAGTTTTGTTCGTTTATAGGCACTCCAAATAATCCCTGACCACAAAACTCTAAAACTCTGCTGACGATATATAACTATACATTGCCATTTAAACAACCAGTAAGCACTGATGTCTATGTAAGTTTCACTAATCTTATTAATTTGTACTTTTAACACTGGTTTAAAAACGTATATGTAAAACAGCAGCAGTGCAAAGAACAACTACAAACAGCTATAAAGTAATATATCAAAAAGGCTGAAAGTCACTCGACACTCTGAAACAGCTTAAGATAAAACCAACAATTTACTTGTGGTAACGCACATTTCCCATATAAAATGTCCACTCATCAGCTCCCTTATTCCCTGTCAATTCCCAAAATTCCTTCAAGACGCGTTATACTGGAAAAGTAATGTAAACTATTCCCAGAATGCCCACCACAGTAACAAACAAACTCCTAAGCTTTGGCCCAAAACATTCAGAGCAGAACACAAATAAACCGATCGTGAACTTCGCTTTGACATAGGTCAAGAACTGTCCAACGTGTCTCCTTCTTCTCGCACTGTACAATGGAATACAAACACAGATGGTTTCATTTAAGCGGTGGTTTGCCTGTACGAGCAGGAAAAGGGAGGAGAAAGAGAGAAAGATGAGATGACAAATGTGAAATGGTGAACCCAACACTTCATCAACGTGTCCATTGACAGATCAGATTTAAGTCATTATAGAACTCGGCATCATGGGTGTGTCTCTACTGCACACTTCAGAATCAATCAAATCAAGTCAGTACTCTTGAACCATGAATCAAGTCGTGCAGATTTAAAGTAAAGTTTGAGATCAGCAGCTGTAAAATCCTGCTTGTGAAAACAGATGTTAACATTAATGCATTTACAGTCGACGTCTATTTAAAATAGTCGTTGTTGCCACAAGACTTTCAGGTTACTGTTTAGGTTAACAAAGTGACTAGTGCAAAACAACAACCTTGTCTGTGGATAATCCAAAATTATAACTACCAAATACTTCACTGGTAAAGCATACATGACCTTCTGCCTAGAACAGTACTACATCTCCCAAAGGGTAATTTACCTAAATTTACCATTTAAACAACACATTTGTGCTATAAACACATTGAAACACCATACCTTTTAACCCTCTGAAATGTCTCGCCAACAGACTTCCATTGTAAGTATATAACTGTAAATGTTTTTTTTGTTTGTTTGTTGAAAAAAATACCGGCTGTGGAAACTGACACATGCCACTGATGTTTCTGACAGACATTCATTTGGTTTAAACCTTTCTTTGATTATTCTATTTATGTCTTATTACTCTTTCTTATGTTATTTGTTCTACCTACAACATTGTGAAGACAAACATTGTTTAATCTTTAAAATGTATCTCAATGAATGCACAATATTACTCTAGAAAACAATGCTCCAATGTACCGATGCTTCTGCACTGTATCGTACCATATTTCTGACTATAACAGGAAAGAGTGTGTGGTCTACAGTTTGCTTTAACATAACACAGACTTGGTTTAGACACAATGACAAAAACGTGTGGCAGAGACTTCCTGTGTACTGAGGACAGGAAGATGTGACGCAAGGTGTAAAACTATACCTCATTTGTTTTGACTCAACCTCCATGTGACACTTACAGCAGTTTTCTTGATTTTCAAAGCATCTGAAAAAAGTCTGTTTACTTCCTGGATAAACTAAACATCCTTCTTTACTGGAAGGATCTATTCCGCTTAATCATATCATAAAACAACTGAACTTTGGTATTTATGTGTGAGGAGGAAAACCAGCTAGAAACATGAAGATTCCTCAGTCACCATTTGATAAAAGAAAATTAAATATTATGATAAAATGTCGCATTTTTCTTAGGATCTATCAAGCCTTAGACCTTTAAACTGTAAATGTAAACTTTACAGTGTCATCAAGTGCTCATGTATGACATCATCAGTGCACGTTTGTTTACGTTGATGTGAATTTGTGCATTAAATACTAAATTATGTATTTATTTTTTCCTATCTGTTAAGTATTTGTATAACAAATTGTTAGGTCATATTTTGATACGTAAGTGATTATCTTAATTATAATGTGACAACAAAGGAAAGTAAAAATTCTCAATGACGCAATTCCTTACGCATGCATTAATGAAATACACAACTAAAACATGCTTACAACAGGTTGATTCTCTCCTGAGAGATGAAGCTGTTCTGCAGTAGTAACTGTATTCCATCATGAGCACACAGGGTGTCCATGGAGGGGCTAACGGCGATGGTAACACTGCCTAAAATCATCCTCGTTCCGGGCTATTATAATCCTTGTTAGAGCTTCCAAACTACATTAGTTGTGCTGAGCAAATTGACATAAGAAATCGATTCCTCGGAGTGACATACCGATTGATCACAGAATTTTACAGCAAATTCAGCAGTAGATCATCTTAAAAATAATATAATCAGTGTTATTTTACGTAAACATTCTTGCTCTGACACTCCCAACCTCAGATCTATGCTGTATTAATCTATTCCACAAGTAAACAGAGACAGAGGCGGAGACTGAGGAGGTGGGCGGAGTAAGGACACGTGCACCAGTGGACAGCATACTCCTTATCAACAGAGAGTGTAAACACAAAGACCTTAAGTTGGAATTGTATTCTAATATAATAGCAATTGTGCAACATATTTTATAAAAATGCCTAATCAATTCATTCTATACAAGGTGCGTAAAATCAGAAATGTGTGAACCATTTGAAATGTTCAAGTTGATCTATTATTATTCAGACAAACGCAGAAATGTCTGCTAGCCTAACAAAGTCATTACTAATGATTGCCTACGCCCCAGTGATAACATAGAACGCTGCAAAGTACTTAAGAAACCATAACTGATTTGTATTAATGTGTCTACATATCCAAATCATTAAATTAGTCTAAATAAACAGAGGTCCTAAATACTGAGTGACGATTAGGGTATGAATGGGGTCTGCGATGCTCTTTAATCTAATTATCTTAACAATCAAAGCGTGTCTGATTTCTGTGATCAAAACACTCTGTCTGATAATAGTCTCTCACTCCAAAAAGCCAAACAGTAACACAGCCACACAAAGGAAGGAAGCTCCAATAAATGCTTACAAAGAGAGGAAATTGCAATACACAATTATAAACATATAAACAAAAACAATAAGGTGTCTACAAGCATGTTCCAGCATGGTTCAAACTGAACCTTCCTATCTTCAGGTGGGGAACAGAATTATGATATCTCAGTCTTAATCAGCAGAGCCCTTAAAAGTGTACAGGATAGGGCTTTTCCCATGGGTCATCCTTGCCCTTTATCCTCTCCAGCATGTCCTTTTGTGATTGAGCTAATGAAATCCTAAACCAGATATGAAACACAAGGCCTTGTAAACATTTAGGTTGCCTGTCACATGACGGCACTGTATAGTACAGTGGATTTAAATCAGAACAGGTTGCCGAGGTAACGTCGCAAAAAGCTATCAAAACACAAATAGTGGTCTTATCAGTGAAACCAAAGAGCAGATGGTGATATCTTCAATTACTAATACAGCACTGTCTGTTGTCAATTCAAGTGTAGTAACTTGACTAGTAATTTAACATACTGCTATTTTTGCCCATAGCACCTTTAATATAATTTATACTGGACAGTTTTTAATTTGTGGCCTAATATCTATACACATAAACACAAAAAGTAAATCTAAACAGCAACATATATCGACTGGCAGGACTTGTCTGTGCAGTATAATCAAAAGAACTAAGTCAGCCATGGTCTCTTTTGACATAATTTACAAGCAGCTATATGAACTGGTTTCATTACGTAATGCTGGCTATAGATTGAAGTACCTACAGTAAATGCTGAGGTTTGTGGTTGACATAGGAGTATAGAAAATGGAGGACAGATGATATGACCTCAAAGTGCCTTTAATCCAAGACAAAGGGACAATTAAATCATGGCTAGTAAGCATCATAAAACTGCTCAATCATCCTAAGGCTAATAAATCAGGATTATAATTTCTTGTTCAGGATTTCTTTGTATACAGCAGCTCAAAGTTATGTAAAAAGGCCCCACCCGTATGTACGATCTGACATTACTTCCATAGCTGTGCGAATGGAATTTCTCTGGAATTGTGGGAATGTTGTTTGTATAAAAAAAAGCACATAAAAAATGGCCAACAGCTTGTGCCTACCATCAAGAGCTTGTTCTACAGAATGCCATGGTATCAAAACAAACGTGACTCGATCAATTTGTATTTTACAAAGAAGGCAGTCATTTCTATGTAAATAGTTCTGAAGCATCTATAGGACATTATGGTCAAAACTGTTAAAATTAATAATTTCTGCACCACAAAATGACGGCCATTAAAACACACAGATGTATATTAAAAGATCAGTGTGACAATGAGATCATCACTAGAAGTGTACTATGGACAATTTTTCAGTGTATTAGAGACTTATATAAAAAAGCCAGTTTCCAAATGGGGTCATGTGAACACAGCCACATGTTGCTAGCACACATGCTAGATCTCAAAAGGGATCTATTTTAGCCTAAAGCAAAGGCTGGTCTACTCAGGAATACAAGTGGAAAAAAATTACAATACTCAATCCTTCGCTGCCAGATTCATATATTTAGTGAACGCTGGAAAACATTTATCTGTTGCCAATTTTAAAACAAGCTTTATTTTACTTCAGATCAGTCTAGCGTTTGTCTATTAGAAACAAGGAAGACTAGCATTCCCAAATCAAGTCTTCTTCTTAAAAACACAATGAGTGTATGCTGCCATCCACCTGTGCAAATCAGTCATGAATTTACTTGTTTGATAATCTCTGCGATACCACAAACACATTGATGTTTAATCTACTTTCTCATTGCCTCTCCCAATCAATGTTCTCACTAACAGCCTTCACCGGCCTGTTTTAACTTGCTCTAAATGTAGCTCTCCTCGCACTTTCGGTGCCTTACGGCAATGTCTGACACAACCACTCCTGTGGAAACACATGCACTGCTTGTCGTTTTTTTAATGATAGATCAAAATATACTGGCCTCTTTCAAATACATACAAAGAGAAGAAGTCACTGCCATTGTGACGATAATGAACCAACAAATACAACTTTGGCTAGAATTAAGCATAAAATTTACTTTCCCAGTGGCCTGAGATTTTTTATTGATTAGAATTTATCCTGCTGCTGTATTAAGCTAGATAATGGACATTATTACTTTAATGTAAGTATGCCAGTACAATACAACTGCTCAAGGTAAAAAAAAGAAACACATACATGGGTATATTTTTATATAATCATGCATTATCGAAAAGCAACCAATGGCATCTTGGGAATATGGATTTCATTTATAATGCAGATAAGCTGTGTTACTGCTGTTGGAAAAAAGGAAAATACTGCAGGGAGCAGAATTTCTAAATCAACAATCATTCACAGAAACAAAATAAGATGGAAACTGGTTAAACTTGCTTGTTTTGTGTGTGTGTCAATAAGCCAACACAGAAAGGACAAAATTTGTCGTTACAAATGATGTCAAGTTCCACAGTCATTTAAATCGCTGCCTGTCAGATCAGACCTTTAATGATGTCACTGCTTTTAATTAAATGGTTATATCATGGTTATAGAATGAAATTGTCTTACCTTCTGGGCTGGGATCTGCGGTCATCTTCCCCACTGCCAGACTCCTTTGGAGAAACATAAATATAAAAGATTTATTTTATTGATCTGTAGTACATCATCATACCTTAGTTTGTAAACAACGTGACAATATAAACATGTGCCTCCTAATAATTATAATCTACGTTTTACAAGTATTATCACCCTGAATTTCTTGTGTTTTAAGATGCAAATACTTGTGCATGCTAAGAAAGATGCCTCCCTCAATAGTTCTATTAGGCAGCTCAGTTATGATTTTTTTTCTCTTGTCACTTGACACTAAAAAAAACTGTTCTGTTCTGTCCATCTACTATTGATCTGACCATGAAATCAAGAAGCTACAAGATCTTGACAATGATCAATAAATTTGACTGTTAGACCTTTGATATGCTGTACCATTTACTTGGACCCAACAACCCTAGTTGTGACATTAAAAAGTAAACGATCTTTTGAAGAATCTGGCAATTTCGTGCTAAAATCACATTAGCATGTTAAGCTAAGTTTGGTGGTTTTAAAACTCTAAAGAAGTATTTCCCAAATTCAGTCTGCATTTGATCATACAGAAACAACCCATGTGACATACAATTGATGGCAACAGCAGTTTAATGGTTGGTTTTATGGATGGTCATTTTTACGAAACAGATTCAGGTCTAATTTTAAACGCATTGTATCAATAAGACTAAGAGACAGAACCAATTTAATTCAAGCGTCTCATGACAAACATGACCAAAGATGAGCATGTTTTGCATAAACACAAATGTAAGCAGTGTGTTTTGCATTATGAAAATGTATCACTCCATGAAATCTTTATTTGAATCATTTGGTTTTGAGCGGTGAGTCAATGGAAAAGCAGATGTCCAAAATATTTGACTATCCAACGATAAATACATATTCAAACGCAGATTCCCTCACATAGTATGACTGTGGAATGGAATCACCAAGTCGCAAGACTGTGATTCAGTAACATGCAATACATGATTACAGTGACTGTAATTAAACTATATTGGATATAATCTACTGGCCACCTGTTCAGGGTGTTTTACTGCCTTCAGTGTGAGATATGCTGGGGTGACCTCCAGCCCTACACCCAACCCTTCATTGGATAAATGGTATGGAAAATGAATGGACAGATGGATCGTTATAACCAAGTCTAGGTTAAACCTTCATACTAAATGTATTAAGACATGGTGCAGCAAACCAAGACTAGTCTTGTCATGCGTTTGGCATTAACCTGATGCTCTTTAGAAATCAAATACGCAAGAGACCAACAAGATACTTTCACATGAGACATCTTGTAGAAATCACATGATACATAACATCAGACATCCAAATCAACTTTTCTTAAGATATGTGGTCTTACTTAGAAGACCAGCTTGAATTAACTGACAGTTGAAAAGACTGACAGTTTGGGGCTGTTAAAAACACATTAGTGAAAGTGGACATTGGCTCCCACTTGGACCAGAACCTGTAAACTCCACTGACCCAGTTTTTATGAGTCCCATTATAATGACAGGCTGCAGTTTCAGCTCTGTGTAGACATGTAAGAACTGACTGCCTCCTTATAGACAGATACTAACATTTCGATTGTATTTTTTTACATGACAGTCAAAACATTAACAAAACACCTGCAAAATCGTCCAACAATGCTAAGTTTAGTTGTTTATAACCCCGACATTTTAATACAGAATAAAGAAAAACTGTTTACTAATTTTCCTGACTTACTTTCTGAGGGGGCTGCTGTGTTAACTTCCTGGTTCAAGACGTATCGTTTAAAGACATACACATCCTTTTCAAAAAAAATTGCTTATAAATATGAATTATTGGACAGAATGTAGAAAGCAAGCTTTCATTTTTCATTTGTCCAGTGATCACTAAGCCTTTCCTGACAGTGTCATGGCATTACAAATCTTCATCTCAACGACAGACCTATTATAGTGATACTGTACACGTCGTACAGTCGACAGATCTTAGATGTGCCATATAAATAACAATGTAATTGCGAGTCATTATATTTCACGCATGCGTGTTTCTGTAGCCTCTGAAGACAAACGGACTATAGAAAACGACGGAAATGAACCCAAAATTACCGAGACGATGGAAGGTGTCGGAGAAAAAAAGATGCGAGTCACTTACCGAAACGCAAGGGCTGGATGTTGCGCTTGGAGTAGGCGACCGCTGCACGGTTACCAACGCCATTCAGGCTCCGGTAAACGGATACCTGAGAGAAACCGGCATTGGCGAGACAGGCATAATTGTGTCGGGGGATATCAGCCGCAGCTCGTCCGTTGCTACTGGTCCGTCGCTTCCTTTCTGGGAATCATCTGCGCATGCGCGGAAACCGGCTGTCAAGATTTAATGGCCTCAAGCAATGTTTAACTGTGTGTATACTGAACAAGCCTTTGACATTACAGTCTGAGTTTGAACAGTGTCGAACACACCACAATGTCCATTATGGGTTTTCCACAACTGTTTGGACTAAAACTAATTTAAGTTACAACCACTGTCAACCATGCTTTGTTAGTTCTGAATCTAAAGCTGAATGTTGTTCTTATTTGATGTTCAGACAGGAAATGGGTTTACAGACAAGCTGTGACTTTCCTTTCTGTTGCTCATAACCACTTCCACATTGCTGTTTTACACATGCCCAAGCAAGTGCAAGTCAGTTCTTTGTGGGCATTTTGGTTCTTGCAAGGATTTATAGATGGTACAGTTTTACTTTGTGAGAAACAGGGTGAAACCGCCCTACAAAACATTGCAGACGCATCCCCATATGTCACTGGAAACTTCCTCCTGTCCTACTTTGCACTATTTGCCTCTGACCACTCAACCACATGGAAACACTATTGTTTATCTTGGTCTCACTGGAATTAGTAGTGAGAGCAGAGAAAATAAGATTAGCTGCACAGGAGGTATTATAGAGTTTAAAGCTTAATACAACAGATAGAATGCAACGCTTTGTTTTAATTAAACTTAAACATTAGACTCAGATAAATTGCAGAACAGTACACATCCACATTACAAAAAATGCGAAAAAAATCAAACAGACACACAAAAACAATCAGCTCTTACTGAAGAAATAAAATGCATGTTTTTTTTAAATAAGAATGACACGCAAACTCGGGTATATTTAGCACATTAAGGGTGTGGTGCTTTTAAACTACAGATTTATGCTAGTATTAGAAATCTTGTCACCATCTAGTGGCAGCGTGTTTAATATTTCGGCCGAATTCACGATGCTTCACGTTTATCATAAAATGAACATGTATTTTAAATATGAAGTCATCACAATCTATTGTCGTATAATAAATATATTTTATATTTTTAATGACCAGTTAAAGGTTGATTATGATTAAATATTTATATAATATTGCAAATTTATAATCACTTTCCCGCATTTTCTATTGGCGTGGCATTGTTTTATGGACAATCTTTATAAAATACATATATGTAAATGAGTTTTTCCTACAGAACTGAGTTCTGATAGATTCACAGACGACACACTCACAGTAAAAAACAATATTTTTGATGTAAACATAAATCTTTGTATGGCCATCTGTGCATATGTAATCATTTTTATGTTGAATAAAATACATATCTGTTACAAAATATCGAATCTGCTAGACATTAAATATCCTTAATGGAAGGATAAGAGAGTGATGCACTCTGTAATGTTTTATTTCTGCTAATAGCATACATAAGCCATAACACACTGGCTTTTTAACAGCATTATTATTCTCATTGGCCATTTAATTTCTAACAAAACAGTTTGTCGTTTTTCAGCCCATGTATTTTATGTATCGGATCAGAGCTGTGGAAATGAAAAAGGAACAAGAGCACACTGATGAGAGGAAGATCCAAAGTTTGCTGATAAAGAGGTTTTGTCACCTCAGAACAGACAGGAGGAATGAGAGAGGATAGAAGCAGAGCTGAAAGGTGTGGTCTTGATAACGGTGCATTACTGTTGGTTAATGTAAATAACTGCAATGGTTTGGACAGTCTAAATTTTTGTAAATATATCAGTGTTGAGAGTATAATAGAATTATGTTTTTGTCATTCTAAATTTCACTCATGTGCAACACCCTTGTGCTAATAAATACACAAAAAATTAAATTGACTCTTTATTGAATTTTTGAGGTTATAACAATGTATACAAGTAACATACAAGTATAGAACATAAATTAAAAATCCAGAAAGAAATGGTGTAGTACCCACGCCACTTGGTATTGAACCTGGTGGAGAAAAACAATTTCAATTAATCATCGCAGGCTATATGTAACAGGAGTCTAAATAGGTTCTTGTAACGTGTCAGAAAACCATAAATCAGCACTAAACAATCTGCCGGTAATTCCAGCTATAATCAGGTTTCATCATACTAATGAACTGGGCAAATATCTGAAACGCATTCTTGTAATACTCACCGTAAATGCGTTACCTTCTCAAAGAAGATCAGAGGATCAGTTGATTCTAGAAGATCAACAAACTTGTCAACAATAGCTCATGTATGTATCATATGTTATAATGTATTAAAAATCAGTGTTATCAGAAAACCGATTATCACCACTAAACAATCTGCCGGTAATTCCAGCTATTTTCAGTTTAGGTTTCATCACGTTATTAAACTTGGCAAATAGTCTAAATAAAAGCAAGCTTTACAACTCACCAAAAATTCTGGATGCCCACTATACAACACCTAAGACGACAGACAAATAGGTGCTTAAACAACAGATATGCATTTACGTTACTCCTTATTTACATATTGAGTTCAGAAAACCGAATATCACCACGGAATGATCTGCCGGTAATTCCAGCTTTTTCAGTTTGGACTTCATCATAACACATTACGGAAGAGTATGTAATTGTGAACAATAAATCGATCTTACCAGCTCATTACATCAGCCACAAGTGGAACGCCACACGTATGGGTTGACAGACAGAATCCCTTATAGTTGTGATCGAGATCCCTCTACAGAAAGACCTTTAAACAAGCAAGGTCTATCATCTCTGTTTTTAAGGATTACCTAAATGTTAATTTCTGTCATTTTCAAATCAGTTAAGGGTGGCTTAACCTCGAGTAGTTTTTGAACACGTGGTCACATTTTCTGCATTTAAGCTACATAATACATACACGCTTTCAGACACCGGTAGTTAAGTAACAACGGACCCGTTATAATATCTTTCATTATCAAAAAAAAAACTTTTCTGTACTCTATTAGCTCTATACATAACCGTTCTACTAACAATACACACCTAGAAAAGGGGTTCCGCAACTGTGCCTTGTGCTATTTAAATGATCGCTCGATGACGTAGTTTTTCCTCTTCCGGTTTTCGACACTGTGTGAGTAGCTCATTCCTGCCTCCTATTGTCGTAAAATAGCAGTTCAAATCTATTTTATCTATCGAGTGTGATCGATAGATTTGATATATCACATGGACTTATTTAAGGATTTTTATATTTCTGTAGTTACATGTGAAACACTGTATATAAACATTTCCATAAAAATCAAGTAAAAAGGCGAAGAAGGAAAGAACGCATTTTGCGTGATGACGTCACATGTATAATATGACGTGAGTTGCTATCAGTGAGCTAGAACGTTATTTCCCTCCATCGACGCTGAGCAGAGACGGAAAGTTGGCGAGTTGATTAACAAAACCAACAACAGAAGACGCAAGTTTGCGATAAACATCGAGCCTTTCTAGTGAGGATTAATTTACCAGACGTTCGGTAAAGCAACCGCTGTAAAATAAACGGTAAGGCTGGGTGAGTAATTTGTTGAAGTTGCGTCTTAAGCCCGACTGCTAGCAGGTTAGCATATGTGCCATGTGTTATTGATATGTATGTATGGGTGGTTAAAACGAAAACGATCTTTACATGTTAAACCTAATTCGTAGCGGACCGTTGAAGCTCTTAGTAATCGTATTTTTAAACGACAACTTAGAACACACGAAGGCTACCTTTGCTGTATGGCCCTAGCTGCGTTGGTTTGCAGTTGTCTGCGCATACTGGTTCTCTCGGGTTTGAACCGCCACAAACAAAATATTTGTTATTTGTCATGAGTTGGCTTGGCGTGCGGCATGTTTTGCAAAAGTGATATACTGTAGCACATTCTCACAGGCCTTAAATCCAGGAACCTGTGCCAATTTATTGGCGCCCAGCGTTGCTAATGTTGATGTACGACACTTTTGTAATAAATTACTTAACAATATTTAAAATACGAGATGTGATTTTTTTTGTGTTATTTATCTGTAACTGTCTGTCGTTAAACATGCCATGTCGTTCATGTAGTTTATTTACATAGGTTTAAAGCTGAAGCTCTCAACTTAAGTGCATTTTTCACCATGAATGTAGACCCTGTTAATGGATATATATGCCCTTTTGTTTGACATTAGGATAAGTGTGAATTTAAAGTCTACAGCTTCAGTGGTGTGCTCTGTCCAGACTTATAAAATGTAACAACTATAATTTATAAATGCTGCCAAATGTTTTTAGATGAATAATCTCTGTAATCAGGTGGTACTGAAGTCAAATTAGTTCGCTTTGACAGTATAAGAAAGTATATTGTATTATATTATGTTTTTCAAGTATGGAGTAGTGGATAGTAAATTTAAAGGTGGTGTAAGTGTGGTTTACTGTAAATATGAAACACTTTCTCTTCAATGATCAACTGTTAATTTAAAAAAAAAACATGTTTTAAAAAAACTGTTTTTAACTGGTAGCACTTGTGTTTTCTACAGACATATGCCGGCTCTATAGCAGTGCAAGATGTTCAACAAATCTTTTGGTGCTCCCTTTGGGGGAGGTACAGGAGCATTTGGGACTTCATCAACATTTGGGCAGCAAAGTAAGTTAAGAATTTGTGAAATTAGGTAACTTGTTTAGAGAACTGAGACAATCATACAAATGCTGCACAGAGATGAGGTAAAAATGTTGTGCTACCTTTTGTCATCAGATGCTGGGTTTGGAACAACAGGTGGCTTTGGTTCAACTGCATTTGGGACAACAAACAACACAGGAGGACTCTTTGGAACAACACAGAACAAGCCTGGTATGGGTTTTTTTTTAACTCTGACATCTTTAAGTGGTAGATGTGTGCAGAAGACTGATCATAGGTACCTTTGAAGTTTTTATCTTGGAAAAGGTTGATGTAGTGTCATGATTTTGATCCAAACATGATACCACTGTAGGTCCAGGAAACAAGTATAGTTTACTGTGAGTGGAGCTAGTCACGAACTTGCTGGGAAAACTTTATATCTGAGAATCAGTAATGCTGTTTCATTAAAACACCACCAAAGTAAACAAAAATCATCAGTCCAAAAGACAATGAACAATATAATTTGTCATTTAAAGGTTTCTGTGTCTGTCTTTAAGGTGGCCTGTTTGGCTCAAGCACTTTCAGTCAGCCTGTCACATCTTCCACCAGTAGTGGATTTGGGTTTGGTGCCACCAGTGGCGCATCAAATAGCCTTTTCGGAAGCACCAACACTGGAGCTGGAGGTCTGTTTTCCCAGCAGACTAATGCCTTTGGTGCCAACAAACCTGCTGCTTTTGGAAGTAAGTTTCCTGCATTATATTGATGTAAAAGTCTTTAATTTATTGTGAATTGGTGTCTTGCTTTAAAAACCCTTCTCAATAACTATATGAATTGCTTTGCAGCTTTTGGTACCAGCACCAGCAGTGGGGGATTATTCGGGACAACCAACACCACTTCCAACCCCTTTGGAGCAGCATCAGCATCAGCATCATCTTTGTTTGGATCATCCAATTTTACCGCTACACAACCTGGCACAACAGTTAAATTCAATGTTGGTTTGAACATTATTCTTTTTATGCATTTTTCATGGATTGTATTTATTGTTTGAGTTACTTGTCTTTCACGTGAGGTTATTTATCCAACACCTTGTATGTCTTATAACAGCCACCAAACGGTAATGACACAATGGTGAAGGGAGGTGTGACAACCGGTATCAACACCAAACACCAGTGCATCACCGCCATGAAGGAATACGAAAACAAATCCTTAGAGGTAGGAAGGATTCTCACTTTTAGTACTAAATCCTTTAGTAACATGCTAAAAGATTTGCAAATACAGTACATACAACTGTGTACTGTCAGTTGCTTTCATAAGAAACTGTCTGCTCAAGACAAATGTGTAAAAAATTATATATAACCAAAAATGTTGTTGTTTTCATTTTTAGTATTATGCCATTATAAAAGCTCAATATACGTTTATGACAATTTATTTTTTCTTTTAATAAGGAATTGAGACTTGAGGATTACCAGGCAGGGAGAAAGGGGCCCTCCAACCCCATGGCAGCTGGCACAGGTGGTCTGTTTGGAGCTGCAGCCCCAGCTACACCCAGTACTGGTACTGGGCTCTTTGGCCCCTCATCTTCAAACACTGGCTTCAGCTTTGGCCAGAACAAGACCTCATTTGGAACCAGTAAGTGCTTTAAACTGTAAAGTGGAACTTTAACAGGACGTATGTAACTGAAGTTGAATATGCTAAACTGTTTGGGTACTGCAGGTACAGGAGCCTTTGGCACAAACACAGGAGGTTTGTTTGGACAGACACAGCAACAACAGCAACAGCAACAGCAAGGCTCCAGTCTCTTCAAACCATTTGGCTCAACCACCACCACCCAAAACACTGGTTTCTCCTTTGGCAACACCAATACCATGGGTCAGGCCAACACCAGCAGCATGGTGAGTACCAGTTGTTACACCAAGTGTACTGCATGGCTGTATTGGCTTCTGTGTGCTACAACCTTATATTTTTGACTAATCATACTAGTAAGGCTACTAATCTAACAGGTCAATTCCATCTTTAAATCAATGTCTTATATCTATCTAGGGTCTGTTTGGCAATACTGCACCCTCACAAGCTGGAGGACTGTTTGGAAACACTAACACAAGTACTGCCACAGGCTTTGGCACAGGCACTGGACTCTTCGGTCAGCCTAACACTGGTTTTGGCAATGTGGGTACACAGGTAATTTCTGGAGTTAATTTCTCCTTTTTATTGTTTGCATTCTTTTACATATTTAGCCCATGTAAACGCATTGACGTGATCTGAGTGCATCCTCTGATTTGAGTTTTGTCGTCTTGATTTCACAGAGTCTTTTTGGTAATAAGCCAGCTGGATTTGGTACCATCACCACTAGCGCACCATCTTTTGGCACAGGCACTGGGCTGTTTGGAAATAAGCCTACACTCACTCTAGGAAGTAACACAAACGCCTCAACCTTTGGTGAGTGTTTATTTCTAGTGTATCCTGAAATCAAATGTTATCGACGTTGTGATGGTAAAGTTGATGGGCAGCATTTTACCAGAATGGTCTGCAGTTTTCCAACATATTTTTTTAAAGCCTTAAATATGGGCTTGTAACCGTTAACGTTGGTGTTTTTTAAGGATTTGGTGGAACTGGTACTGGTGGGAGCCTTTTTGGGAATAAGACTGCTACCACAGGCCTGGGAACAGGATTGGGAACTGCCTTTGGAGGAGGTATGTTTTAGGATGTACCGTGTGGTTGTTTTCTTTTGTAATTGTGTTTGTTTCTGTGTTTTTGTTCCTGCAAGAAGCAAAACATGACTTACAGGTGTGTTTTAATCATAACTACTGTAGGGACTGGGCAGGCATCGTTGTTTGGAAACAATCAAAACAAGTTAGGCTCCACTCTGGGCTCAGTGGGTACATTTGGGACTGGAGGCTTTAACACTGGAGCAAGCACTCTGAATTTTGGTCCACAACAGCCTGTCGGTGAGTACAAATACTTAATTCCCTGAATTGGTTTAGTGGTTACACATTCATATGAGGTAGTTTTGTATAACACAATTTGATATCCTGTGTATTTTGTTCTCAGCTCTGACTGACCCCGGTGCAACAGCTGCTCAGCAGGCTGTTCTCCAACAGCAGATCAATGCGTTGGCCTACTCTCCTTTTGGAGATTCGCCCCTCTTCAGAAACCAACTATCTGATCCCAAAAAGAAAGAAGAGGTTTGATATGTTTATACCAGCCTACTGTTGTTTGATCATATGTTGCCCTAAAGACATTGCTGGGTATGTTGCTGACTCATCTTTCCCTCAATAGCGTCTGAAGCCCACAAATCCAGCTGCCCAGAAAGCCCTGACAACCCCCACTCAGTACAAACTGACCCCTCGTCCCGCCACACGCGTACGTCCCAAAGCTCTGTCCTCCTCAGGCTCCTCCAAGTCACAGCTGTTTGATGGACTTGATGATGATGAACCCTTTCACACCAATGGGGCCTTCATGCCTCGGTAAGAACTGACTTTTAATGACTACCGCTACACTCGTTGCAAATGTAGCTATAGATAATGTAGCTAAAGAAAAGCTATAGTGTACTAACTTAAGTTCCTGTCTGGATGATGTTGTGTTTTAGGAAGAGCATAAAGAAGCTTGTTTTGAAGAACCTAAATAACAGCAGTCTGTATAACAACTCGATGAACAGAGAAGCTGATGACCTGGCTTCCCCTTCAGAGTATCCACAGAATGGACTCAGGTTAGTTTGGAGTGACTTGGTTGACAGGTGTGTGTGCTGCTATACTGTTCTAGCTGAAATGGTTGCATGAGAACTTAACCAAATGCAATTTCAGTGATTTATTTTCCTGTGTACTTGAAGACTGTAGATGGGTGGATGCAACCACAAACGTTGTTTATTTTTGTCACACTTTAGTCTGAGTATGGACGAGAGAGATTCCAGAGAAGTGACAGCGGAGAGAAGTGGCGAAGATGATCTGGAGGTCTCCAAGTTTTACACCAACCCAATCACCAAACCCATTCCACACGCCCAGCCAAACCCGTTACTACAAGACACCATCACGGAGTTCAACATGCGTAGGGCTGCTAGTCTTCGCAATGGCCTGGAGGTCAGCAGTGAGGAGATCTCTCTGGCAGAGGATTCCATTCAGGAGGAGAGAGATGAAGAGCTGGAGGCTCACAAACCTCCTCACCCAGCTGGTACATTTGCCTGTGGCGACATAATCAATAAGCTGGTTCCACCAAATGTACTTATTCAAAATCTAAATCTGGTCTTTTCTGTCTTCTCTCAGGTATAGTTCTTGGCCGTGTGGGCTACTACACTATCCCATCCATGGAAGAGCTGGGAAAGATGTTGAATGAGAATGGGGAATGTATTGTGGAAAACTTCACTGTTGGCAGGAAAGGTAAAGTTGTTGCCTGTAGAGTCATTGTGCAAAACCACAAATGGCACACGAATGAAGAATGACACGAGCAAATCTATTTGAACTTTCTGTTTTGTAGGCTATGGGTCAGTTTTCTTCCCTGGTGAGGTGAACCTGACCAACATGAACCTGGATGAGATTGTGCACTTCAGGCGTAAGGAGATAATAGTCTACCCTAATGACAAAGACAAACCTCCTGTTGGAGAGGGTCTTAACAGGTAATGTGTATAGAGGTGTATACATTTTCTTACTCAACTGCTTTGAAACAGTATTTACCTTGTCGGCTCAACTGTTGTTAAATGTAATGTAGACGAGCAGAGGTGACTCTAGATGGTGTGTGGCCCAACGACAAGACAACATGCTGTCAGATTAAGAGCCCAGATAGGCTGGGTGAGATGAACTATGAGGGTCGCCTGGAGGCCGCCTCGCGCAAACAGGGCGCTCGCTTCTTGGAGTACCGGCCTGAGTCTGGTTCCTGGGTATTTGAGGTATGAGTCTCGCATATTGGTTTATTAAATCATGGAAACCTAACTTTATTAATCTACATTCCTAATTTTACGTGTTTCTTCATTACAGGTGGCGCATTTCTCAAAATATGGCCTCCAGGAATCTGATGAAGAGGAGGAAGTTCCTCCATCCAAGGTTGACCTGAAGAAGCTGAAGACCGGCATTCCTGCAGGGATCCAGCAGCTTTCACTGACCCAGCAGCAGGTGCCGCCACAGGCTCAGGTAGACTGAAGGTCGCACTGGGTCTGACACACATTGGTCTCCGAGGGCCACTGTTATGTTTGCTCATAGCTGGCAGTGGGAAGAGGGCAAAAAGTTTCGTTTCAGAGTTGCAGTGGTTGCAGTGCTTTTCTGATGAGACTCGTAAGCTTTGAAGTTACTGCTTTGCTGTGCACACATTTTAAATACCAAGAGGTGTTTTTTAGGGAGATAGCTGGGGTGTTACCTTTTATCTGTGATATTTATGCTCTGAATCATGACGCTTGCCCTCTTTTTTTAATAAAGATTAGCGGCTACTCTCAACAGCTTGAGCTTGAAATTGAATTTCATAATTCACTGGAGTGTTAATGCAGTTTCTTTAATAAAATTATTGTTTGCATTATTAGACTGACAATACAAGTTTTGTTCTGAGTGTGTTTTAAGAGGAATAAGATGCAGCCAGGCATAAGTTTTTTTTTATTTAATGATAAATGTTAGATTCTTTTATATTTGCCAAAACTATTAAATATATTTGTACCCGAAAAGATTTAATACCATACAAAAATGTATTTTAGATTTCATCTTTTTACCAGGTGCTTAAAGATTAAAATGTAGCGATAAGGTGTGTATGATAAGATGTTTAACAAATACGGACTGTGTGACAATGATCTGTAATAGTGACAGTGTGTGAATTTGATCCTGTTACCTCATGCATTTAATTGATAAATAAAAGCACAATAAAGATAAAATATTTGTGTCAATCAGTCATGTTCGGTATATGCAGCAGCTGAAACTTGTGAAAGCTGAAAGAACCCATCAAATTCTTGGTTAGAACCTTTGTGTGGTTTTTTTTTTTCTAAATTGCATGCATCTATTCATGTAGCAACAAATTTACATCTGTAAAGGATTATAAATGAATGTTTTCTAAAAGAATAATGTAGAACAGTGCTGAACTCTGCACCTAGGTCAAGAGGAAAGACCTGACTTGATCTCTTTGTGTATGTAGAGTAATGCAGTTCTTGAGCTCTTGAGCCGTGTGTCAGAGTTGGACAGCGACATGGCTGACATAACTCAAGAACCCCTCACAGACAGTGTTTTGGGTGAGAAGAATGAAGAGAGAATTTCATTGGAGGAGAGCAAGCTGAGAGCTGAGACCCCTGCAGAGCATGAGCCTCTGTCGGCCTCCAGCCAAATGGCTTCTGTAATGGGCATCAACCCTCATAGCTTACAGGTAGTCCACAAATAGATGTATCTATTGACAGCCGTCATTCGCACGATTCTCACATTCTACGTTGTCATTTTAATAATGTTGAATGGAATTTTTGTTCCACACAGATTATGAAGGCCTCTCTGTTTGCAGAAGAAGATGAGTGTGACTTGTTTCCAGAACATGGTTCTTCAAAGCTCATACAGGATGTGGCCTCCCCCAAAATCTCGCTTTTTGGAGATGGTCGGCCGTCAAGTATGGCAGTTTAGTACTTGCAGTCTGAGATTATCTTTTAGAAAGTAGAACGTAGCTAACTGCAGTTTTGTCTAACAACCCATAATTACTTTGCCCACACAGTTGGAGGCCTTTTACAGACCAAGTTCACCTCAGGAGGAGGCCTCTTTTCCCATTTGCCAGGGGCTCCTTTTGGTGGAATACCTCAGAAGTTCAGCAAGTCACTTGCCTCAGAGGCTCCATGGCCATCATTGGGCCCCTCCTTTCTTTTGCCAGCCCCCCCTCCAGAACCTACTCTACGGACTGTGGGGGCCCGCAGACTCGGAGGTCCTGTACCTCTGGAGAGCTCTATAACTCTAGGAAAAGAACGTCTTCTGATGGATGCTGCTTTGTTCAGAGGGCGGTCTTTCAGAGTGGGTTGGGGGCCCAACTGGACACTGGTGCACTGTGGAGATCAACTGAGTGGTACAGGAGCAATGGAGCAGGCAACAGAAAGCCTGGGATTTGGATTTTTACCCAAACCGAGCAAAACCAAACCGTAAGTTTAGCTTTTCCTTTAGTTTTAAGAGAAAATCGATTTCTTTTTACATGCTTTTTGGTCATCAAGTAAATTAAATGTGGTGGAACCTTCTCTCAAAGCATTGCTTCCCAACATTAAACCCTACCAGGATCACAGAAAGTCCATTTAAAGTGCGAGTGGAGCAGGTGGTGAGTCTTGAGTCTAAGAAGTCAGCAGAGAGTCTAGAATTGTACCACAGGCCGTTGGAGATTGGACTGAAGCATAGCATTATTGAAAGCGAGGACACTTGTCCCTTCATTCAACCCACGAGAGGGGTGGATGCACTGCACGAGTATGCCGAGTGGATTGTGGAGGTCAACAAAGATAGAGGAGCAGGAGATGGTACGAAGTGTATATAGTTTTATTAGTTCTTATGACTCCATGTTTTCTTGTATTGGAATGTGAATTTTATATTCATGTAGTCCTAATGCAAATGGGTTAAGAAAACTTTGATTTTACAAATTGTAATTGGTCGTGCTAGGCAATATTTTTCCAGAAACATTATTTATGGTTGGATAAAAGTCTATTGCTATGAATTTACATTCTTAAGTTAAAGAACTGGATTAGCTCAATTAAACAAAACTACAAGCAGTAAAAATCAGTTTGCAAAACAGTTCTTCTCATCTCATCCCATTAGCTGGCTTGGCCCATTGGCGGCAGGCCTGGACTTTGTGTGCTGCTCTGTGGGGTCGTCTGGGTGACCAGGAGATGGAGACTGAACAGTATTCAGACTACCAGCGGCAGCTTGAGCGGCGAAGGACCTTCTCACACTGGCTCTCAGAGAGCGTTGCTGAGTGCATTGGGGAGGAGGTGGGCGTGGCCTTGCAGCGCAACCACGCTGAGGCCATATTCAGTTACTTAACTGGCCACTGCATAAGCAAGGCCTGCAAATTGGCTCAGAAGAGTGGTGAGTGTGCCTGTTACTGATTTGCTACTGTATTGATGTATACTTGTAGTATGTAGTAAACATGCTGCACAAGTTACATACTGTACAGCAGTGTTGGTTTTAATAAAGGCTGTGTATGTGTGTAGGAGACCATCGTCTTTCTCTGATGCTGTCTCAGGCTGTGGGCTCTCAGTATTGCAGAGATCTTTTGGCTTTGCAGCTCAGTGACTGGAACAGGATGCAGACCGACTCCTTCATCGAAGAGGAGAGACTGCGAATCTTTGCTTTGCTTGCAGGCAAACCAGTAAGTAAATGCCAAAAAAACAATGTTGAAGCGTTTGATGGATTTGAGTTTTCTAAACCATGTTTATGTTGTTAAGGTGTGGCAGTCAACAGACTACTGTATCAACGTCTGTTCTGAGCTGGACTGGAAGCGGTGTGTTGCTGTTCATCTCTGGTACATGCTGCCTCCCACTGCATCTGTAGCTGACGCTCTCGCCAAATACGAGTCTGCCTTTCAGGTAACGTATACTGAACAGCTATTGTTTTTGCAAGATGTCTTAGTTGCTAAAAAGTAAAAAATATGGACATAATTTACTTGGGCTACCTGTAAACCAGACCATAGCTTACTTTAGTCATTGTACAAGTTTAAATGTTTGTGATCATCATAATTTTATTGATCTTTAAAGCTGCAATCAGTAATGTTTTACCTCTACCGCCATCTCTGATTGAACATAAAATTCAGGTTGCAGGTTACTTGCAGAATTGTCTTTTTAAAACGTGGGGTAACTGCACCATCTACAGTACCCAGACATGTGATTTAGTACCTGGATCATCTTTCCGTTTACAGTCGGACATTTCCTGCCAAATCTGACCCGACTGCTCAGATTATAAATCATTATTTTAAACCTGTTGTTGGTAACGAGATTGTGTCGAACCCTGATTTGTCATGTACTTGCTCAATACCTGAATTTTGTTCAAGTTTTCATTTTTAACGTTATGAATTGCAGCTTTAAAAAAAGTTTGAATTATAAACACACCACAACTTACAAAATTCTAAACTTTCTTTCCAGCCCGACCTGTTGAATCTTTGATAGTTGACTCTTTAATATGTGTTTGTTGCAGGGGTCAGAGGAAGGAAAAAGGTACGCTTGCCGTCCTTTACCTCCATATGTTGATGAAATGGAGCTACTGGATTTGGATGAAGAGATGGAGGAGACAGAATCTAAAAGGTCCTGCTACGACATCTGCTTCCACCTGCTTAAGCTTTACAGTGACAGGTTGGTAGCCTTGTCTTTCATACCTGGTCTTTCAGTGACGATTATGCATGTGGAAAATGATCAATTCATAGATCAGTAGCTCTCTGCTTCTCCCAGCATTCATTCAGCTACGAAAAGTCAGCTAATTTTGCTGTTGTGTTTTTTGCTGTTTTTCCCTCCTCAGGCACTACAGCCTACAGAAGCTACTTGATCCCAGCACAGTAACTGCTGATCGTCTGGACTATCGGCTGAGCTGGCACCTGTGGAATGTGTTGCAAGCTCTTAACTACAACCATCTGTCCACCTCGTGCCAGGGCTTGATGCACGCCAGCTATGCTGCCCAACTGGAGAGCGCAGGACTCTGGGAGATGGCTGTCTTTGTGCTGCTGCACATACCTGACTCTGGGTTAGTGTTTACTCCGTCCCCTGTACACATTTAAGTTTATGATTAGAGTGTATGCATTGTAAAATCATTGTAAAACATGATGTGTTTGAATACATATGAAATGATTCATATAATATATGACTGCGTGCACAGGTGTAGAGAAAAGGCAGTGCGGGAGATGCTGAACTTGCATTGCTCCCTAGAGGAAACAGAAGAGTCTATGGAGAAGGAGCAGTTTCTCACAGAAAAGCTGAGGATCCCCATACAGTGGATCCATCAAGCCAAGGCCATCCGTGCCTGCAGAGAAGGAGACAAACACAGTGAAGCCAAACACCTGTACAGGGCCGGCCAATGGAATCACTGCCATCGATTGGTCATCCAGCACTTGGCATCAGGTTGGTATAGCGATAAAAACTCCCATTCAAATGTGATTGGCCCATCTCTGCTATAATGACTCTAGTAGAGGTCACAAACACAAACCGTCAAAAGCTAATACTTTACTTCTGTCCGTTCTCTCAGACTGCATCATCAATGATAATCATAAGTATCTCATGGAGGAATTCCTCGAAGGTTTGGCAGAGCCAGGGCGCTGTGTTCAGATTCAGGGCTGGGATACATCTGGACGGGTCTACCTCGATTACATCCATGTCATCCAGTCATTGAAGAATATCCAGCAGGTATCGTACTGCTCAGGAAACTATTGTAGCTCTTGCTAGGATAGATGTTTTGGAAATAATTGTGATGATTCTCCTCTTTTATGCATATAGACTGAAAGCCCTGAATGTGGGCTGGAGCAATTACACACAGAGGTGACTTCTCTGTGTGGAAGGATAGAGCTGCTACCTTGCTTCAAAGCTAAAGACCGGCTTGCCCAATCAGGTCAGAGAATTGTTTGTTGAATGTTTTTTGAATGTCCCTATTCTGTAATTTTTGGACAATCCTCACAGGAGCTTCTCCGTGCCTTCCAGGCTCAATACCTTCTTATGTTGATTCATATTGCTGAATCAATCTACTTACTTCACTTTTAACCTTAGATCTCTCTTGCCTTGCTTTATAGAAATGGCCAAACAGGTGGCTAACTTCCTCCGGGTGGTCTTGAGATTCCAGCATGGTGGTGAAGGCACCTCAGGTCCTCGGCATATCCCTTATTGCCGGCTGGCCTCAAACATTGGACGTCTACCCATGCCTGAGGACTATGCTTTAGAAGAACTCCGCAGCCTTACCCAATCCTACCTGCAGGAATATGTTGTCAGTCGATGAATATCGGGACATTTGCAGAGATTCTTAATCTGTTATGCACAAGTATTGAGTCTTGAGGCGGTCCACCTTCAGCACTCCCGATTTATGGCTGTTTTTAGTCCATGTTTGGAATTCTGCATATTTAGGCACAATACTTGTAAATAAAGCATTCCCATGTGTGTTTGTGTAGAAGCCCTTTCTTTCAAATCCTGTTTTGTAGTCATAGAGATGATTTGTGCGAGTGTGTCTGTGATAAAGTATCTTTTGAAGCTCCTGTTAATGATTATCTCTCCAGATACTTGGAGGGAAAATGCTATATACAAGAACTTTTAATTTGTCTGAGCTGTGGAGTACTACCTGGTCCTTTTCAAAGTTCACATGACATGTAATTGTGTTAGGTGGGTTAAGCATTGTCCTTTGTACCCCTAAAAATTCATACTGCTTATGAAAATGGGTTGAGCATTTTTTCTTTTGACTGGTCTTTTTAATTGTATTTTTATTGGTATTACTGTGTACAAAATGTACATATTTTTATTGTTCCTATGGACTATAAGTCACTCAACCAGATTTCAAATGAGGATTGGTCTTTTTGAGAAGGTATCACTTCAGTAATTCTCTCCCGATGCCAAAAATATATGACAACATAATAAAAATGTAAATTGGAAACATATCTCTATTTTTGTAGGGTTTTTGACATGTTCATTTCGACAGATTTATTGTTAATCGTCATTGCCTAATGTGAAGATAAAAAAACACTGCTATTCATTAAAGTCAAAGTATATTTTGGAGGTTCTGAGGTGTTTAATGATATGAGTTAGGCAAGTCTTATAAAATTTTAATTGAAGTCAATCTGACATCTCTTCTGACTGGGATAGAGTTTCGCTGATGTATGTAATTATATTACAGCATAAAGCGAACCCTTTGTCCTTTGGGGTTTTAAGCATTACAGTTGACTGAAAAAAGACAGCCGCTACAGTAATATGCTGTAATGTTTCCTGTAATGTTTATTTTTTAAGAACAACGTGAACATTAAACATGGTTTACGTCAGAATGCTTCAGAAAATTCAAGTTGTGCTTTTTCAATGTGTATATGCTTGTGTATGATCTGGTGTGCATGACTGCTTAATTTTATGAATAGTGAATAATTTTATGAACTATGAATAATTGTCTTTTTTAAAGTAAGTTTCTGTGTGTTACTATCCACACGTTTTTCTATACAGTGGTGTCTAAATGTTTGAAACTGAGATAGTCTATTTTGAAATTATAATTTTCATTGCAAATTATACTATCTATATATATTCTATACTATAATTTGAGTAGAAGTTAAATAAGGAACCTACATGAATTGCAGATTTTTTTTAGTATTTTGTATGTCCCCTTTGCTTTAATTAAAGCATGCAGTCAAGATCCAACTCGATCTATGTTATTCCAGCATAAATTGAGTGTTCCAAAAAGCATGTGTGCTTTATAACACGCGAGGACGTGACGTTTTGTACTAAGGAGGTAACAGATATTAACAGATAGCATATTAGCAATTTTACTGGTGACCTAAAAATATTGGTGAATCTAAATATTCCGATGTTTTGCGTCATAACATTTGTTTTAAAATGTTCACTATCCTAAAACTGTTTCCAGGTTTGGAAAGTAAAAAAGAGATGTGTTTCAGTGTCGTCTTAAAATGTAATATACACACACGTCACAAACAAAACGTAAAATTGTTGATGTATATAATTTAAATATATAATGCAGCGTTAATAATTTGGTGCTTCGTTGACGTCAGTTCAGCTGTATTAATAATACCCATCACAATATATTATATAAGCGATAGAATTCGTGCTGTACCCTAGTGTCGTTTTGGACAAGGCACTAATTTTAAAGATTATATTACTGTGCCTAGCAATAGGACTCACAGCAACTACTGCTACGACGAGACACTTCACTCACGCCTCTTGAGTTGCGCACGGATTTTGCGCTTCCTCTTGGTAACAATACAGAATTGAAATTGTCCGAATATGAAAATCTAACTGCTGCATCTGCCTTTCTGAGACGCCATAAGAGTTTCCATTTATTATTCACCTACAGAATGAATCTTCGTAATATTATGGCTTCCCTACATTTGCTTGTCAGCATTGGTTTTATTCCAGGTAAGACTTCAGCTCACCTTAGTGCACGCATTTCATAAATTCAGTTCAACGCATAATGTTCTGTTTGTTGAATCATAGAATGTTGCTTACTGTTGCACTCTCGCATGTTTTACAATTATTGAAAATAAGGCGCATTTAGTTAGTGCCATATGCTCTTAACGGGGCTATGTATTTGTTTTAATTGCTACATTTGGATTAAGAGTTTATTTAGTTTGCTATTTATACACATTTATTTTATGTACTTTGTGTATATATAGGAGTTTTACATGTAAGATCTCACATATGAGTACCCCCTCATGCCTAAGATTTGCAGTAAACCTAAGTGATATCTGACCTTCTGAGAGGATGATAAATGATTAGTGTCCCAGTGATAAATGATTAGTGTTTACCCTAGGGGCATGTTGACACAGACCAGTGGTCCCGGTATTCCCTGGAGTTTCTATTTAATTTTCTCTGGAGGTGCCTTTTCGATTATTATTAATAATTCAGAGGAGGAACTCCTTTGACTGACTAACTTTAGCCTTGGCACAGAAAGTAATTAGGAGTTCATGTACTTATTATGGTAACTGAATCACAATATTTTTGTTTATTTAACATTTTATTCATATTTTGCATTTATGCAGTTGGAATCTACTCTTCTTTTACATTTATGCATGTGGTACATTAATGCTTCCCTCAAGGTTGCTTAATAATTAAGAATTTAATTAATAATTGTAATTGCTTCAAGGGCAATTACAAGAACAGGTATAAGATGGCATTAAGGGGAGCAAAGGATACTAAAGTGTTGCAACAGTTATTGCAAAGTGTTGCAAATAATATAGTGTTGCAAATAATATAGATGCTGGTGCACAAAGAGCAAAATTCTGAACATGAGTTAAATTTAATTTGTTGTCACGTGTCTCCTGACTAGTCGTCATATGCATATGCACAGTCACGAGACACAAATCGATTGCTAACTACACTCAAAATAATACTTGTTTTCTTTAAAAAATGTATTGTTTCACTTCACAAGGCAATTATTAACCCTCTGGAGTTGTATGGATTACTTTTATGATTGATGGATGTGCTTTTTAAAGCTTCAATATCTCAGACACTATTCTCTGCCATTTTCAAAGCTGGGAAGTGACAGAATATCATTTAATATAATTCTGATTGTGTTCGACTGAAAAAAAAAACAGTCGTATACACCTAGGATACCTTGAGGGTTAATAAATTATGGGTGAACTATTCTTTAAAACTATATTAAATGCACCTTCAGAAGGGTGGCTATAGGTACTCCGTGGGGTTGCTGTGTAAGGAACCTTAAATGGTGCATCAGTGTTCGTATTTTCACAATGCAAACATTTGAATTATCTTTTGTCACGCAGCTGTGTTCCTTGAAAACACCCATTAATCTTCTGATTTGGGATTGTAGCCTATAATTTGTCTTTCCTTTATAAGGGCACCACATTTCAAAGCCTTTCACCAGACTTATCCTCGTGTATTTTTATACTTTTATCTAAACGTTCTTTGTATTCAATTAACTTTAGTTTAGTTTATTTTTAATCGTACAAGTTATTACTTAGGTACTCTTGACCCAAACTGAACCGTTTATTTGCATTTTGTCTAAACAAGTGTCATTGCGATCCTCTGATACCAGATCCTAAGAATTCATTGCTTCCTGCACTCTCTCAGTTCATGCTGCAGGACAGCACGTCTGCCAGCTGGATCTCACACGTTTTCACACCACAGCCTCCATTAATTCCGTCGATTAGAGCTCTCTTTTGTCTGGCTCTTGAAGTAAATTGATGTGGCGGGGAAAACGCTGACCGCTCTCATCCTCGGGGAACAGGACAGAGTAACTGAGCAAACCTGCGTGTTCACTTGTTAATCAGCTGCACTTGGTGTGACAGTAGTTTAGCCACAACTCATCTAGTGGCAACACATAAACACTTCAGTTATTGTACTTCTGTTCCAGGCACTTGCTAGTAAAGATTGTTAGTGTGCTGATTTAATATCATAACTGTGGCATAAAGCCACCATGAGCTGGCAGCCAAATTTATAGTCATACATCCATACAGGAAATACAGTTTGACATCCAGCTGATGAATAAAAGGAAAAAAATATGTAGACTATCTCTTTGTTAACTGTAATGTGTTGACATTACATTTATTTACATCTATTTATTTGGCAGACGCTTTTATCCAAAGCAACTTACAGTATATTCATGGTATGTATTTTATCAGACATACCCCAAAAGACTTGCAGCTGTAATTGCAGCGAAAGGTGGCTCTAGAAAGTATTGACGCAGGGTGCTGAATACAAATGCACACCACACTTTTCAGATTTGTTGAATTTTGAAAACTGTTTATCATTTTCGTTCCACTTCACAATTATGTGCTACTTTGTGTTGGTCTATCACATAAAATCTCAGTAAAATACATTTAGGTTTGTGGTTGTAAGATGACAGAATGTGAAAAGGTTCAAGGGGTATAAATACTTTGGAAGGCACTGTAATTAGACCAGTTTCATAGTTTGTGGGTAGATTGTAATTATGATGAATAATGATATTTAAGGGCCCATTTCCTGGCTCTATAGAGTGATAATGGTTTAATGAATTTAATGAGTATTGCTCTAGACAAAATTAAACTGCCCTCAACACTAACCAAACTGTTCCATCACCTGTCGCCAAGCTCATCAAGGGCAAGTGTATCGGTGTTTACAGTAAATTACAGTAACCACTTACAGGTAACCACTACTGTCTTTAATTGTTCATATGTCTTAATTTAAAAAAAAGGCAAATGTTTTGTTTCACTTTCCTCTTCTTTCTGGCAGTATGTTTGTGTGCCCAGGGGAGATATGCATACAAGCTGCTGAATGATTTATTTGTGAATTACACCAGTGCATTAAGGCCTGTGGAGGATACGGACAACATCATTAACGTCACGCTGCAGATCACTCTGTCCCAGATCATCGACATGGTAATGACTCACTGTCATTCACTTTCTTTCTCTTCCTCTCCATCTGACTCTGATGACTTACAGACTCGGTATGTTGCTGCGACCAAGGTTTAACTTAACTACCTGGCACGCAAATACATTGACTAGTGCCATAAGTACTGGTTTGGGTAGTTTGGGTGTTGTAGTTTGGATTTGTTTGAGATGCGGAAATTTGAGATGCAGAGAAAACAGCAACATTTTGGCATACAAAGTGAGAATCACCAATCAGAGAATTCCATCTTATCTATTATTTAAATATTGGTGACAATCTCTAGATTAGACTTTGATGCAAAACTTTGATGCATTTGGCAACACTTTTATCCGAAGTGACTTGCAGCGCATTCAAGTTATACATTTTATTAGTACTTGTGTTTGCTAGGAATCAAACCCATGATGTTTGAACTGCTAACACAATGCCCTACCGGTTGAGCTAATATTAAACAGTTAATAAAAAGATCAGTGATTTTGCTGCTTATTTTACTGGCTGGACTATAATTATTATAATGGATTCTGAGTTTACCCCTTTCCCCAGGATGAAAGAAACCAGATCCTGACAACATACCTGTGGATTCGTCAGGTGTGGTTTGATGCCTACCTCACCTGGAATAAGACTGACTATGATGGACTTGATACCATCCGTATACCTAGTAGTTATGTATGGAAACCTGATATTGTCCTATATAACAAGTAGGTCGGATTGGTATTGAGTTTCATCCACCATTAGTATGTCAATTCCTGTCACTTTGTTCCACAGACTGAACACTCTTATACATAAACTGCTTGTTAATGGGAGTGTTCAGTCAGTAGGAATGTGTCTTTTTTTCATAACAAACTAGGTCTAATTATAACTAATTAGGCGATAAGATCTCTGATTGGATCAGCCATGCTCAAAGCCAGTGTAAAATTACTATAAATACACACCTTGTATATCACATTCTGTATTAATGTGTAAAGTTTATAAGCAGCAAAAAGTTAAGCTGTGATTTTATTACAGGTAAGGTGCATTCTTAGATCCTAAGTGCCTTAACCTCTGTACCTATGTTAAAATTATTATAACACACAGGCTTAAGTGATTTATTGCTTTATGGAGAAGAGTGACAACAATGAAACCAATGTTTAATAAGCATTTCAGTATATTATTATTATTTATCTGAATAACTATTAATCTTCTGCTTGCAAACATAATGTTGAAACTTAGCGCATTACAAAATTGGTTATTCAAGTCAGTTTGTAGTCATTTTACCATGAATTTGAACACGGCTCATTCAGTCAAAATTTTATATCAGAACTATACATAAACTACATTGAGTTTTTAGTTACTGACTGTTTTACTTTATGGTGCTTTTGCATCCTGTTAAAACATTTGTTACCATTCATTGTTATTGCATAGAAGCACCAAGAGCACAGTCAAATGCGGTTTGGACTTACATAAGCGTGTGTCACACATATTGACAGAAATACCATGTTTGGATTAACTACTCCAAACTAAATCTTAAAGATGTAGATTTAGCTGATCTAATGCTGGTACATTGACAGATGGCTTCCGTCCTCCTTTAGCCTCTCAATTATTATCATGTTCGAAAAACCTGACATAGCAAAACATGCCAAGCCTTGTAATTACTTTTCAGAGCAAGATCACATTCTGAACCTATAATATCTTTGGTGTGTTCTGTGTGTGACAGCAAACCGTGATAAATGAATCTGATTTACCTCACCCCATCAGTCTTAAGCCTCCCATTGTACTGAAAACCTACTGTGAGTTTTGTTTGGCAGTCATTTTGTTCTTGGAGACTATTATTGTTGGTTGTTTTTGCTTACATTTGATGTTAAAGAGTGAGCCTTATGTACAATAATGTCTAATACCAAAAACTCAGGAATGTTTTAAACTTAATTTGTGGTTTCTTTATCTCCTGTTGACCAGCGCGGATGATCAGTTCTCCAGCTCTATGGAGACCAATGTAGTGATCCGTCATGATGGCCAAATCATGTGGGACCAGCCGGCAATAACCAAGAGTTCTTGCAAAGTGGATGTATCTTTTTTCCCTTTTGATGCACAGCAGTGCCGCTTCACCTTTGGCTCTTGGACCCACAATGGCAACCAGATGGACCTTCATAACGCCCTGGACAGTGCTGATCTTGCTGACTTTGTGGAAAACGTAGAGTGGAAGGTTCTGGGAATGCCAGCCAAGAAGAACATTATTCTCTATGGATGCTGCTCAGATCCTTATCCAGATATCACCTTCACACTTCACCTGAAAAGAAGGGCTTCCTTCTATATCTATAATCTGCTAATACCCTGCATGATGATCTCCTTCCTGGCTCCGCTGGGCTTCTACCTGCCAGCTGACTCTGGAGAGAAAGTATCTTTAGGGGTAACAGTGTTACTGGCCCTCATCGTCTTCCAGCTGCTGGTCGCAGAAATCATGCCTCCTTCAGAAAATGTGCCACTTATTGGTAAGATGTTCCCATGAGTCTTTCACTTTTACTACAGTTTACTTACACAACAAGTACAATTACTTACACAATTATATACTACTTAAGATATAAATATTGTGTTAGAAATACAAAAAATTGAGTTTGTTTTAAGCAAAGAATTGCTTTTTTGGTTTTCGCAATATTACAATATTTATATTTTGTGCTATGCTATGTAGAGTAAATTCAGGGTAATAATTTCCATGACTTTGGCATTGGTAACCTCTTTGGCATAGCACACAAGCACGCATGAATTTACACTATAAGTGCGCTATAAAGTATTCAGCACGTACAGTAAACAGCTTTGTTGATTATTATGGTGGACGCGATCTCGCCCTGTTGTGTTGTGACACGTCACTCACTTTGAAGTGTAAATTGGCTGGTAAACACACTAAAATCAATGTGATTTCAATTAACAACCAGTGACAGACATTATGTTCTCCATCTCCATTGTGGGCTGAGTTTTTTTTTGCTAGATAAATCTGTTCAGGCATGTTTGTTTCCTAACAATTAAAGTGTGTTCATGCTGTGTAAATGTTTAATCTGCTAAAAATCAGCATAATATCCCCTTAATAGTATGTTTGGTGGGCCATTTAAGTGGTCCATCAAAGAAGAAACAACTCCCTCACACACATAAAGCATGAAATCAATAGATACGAGATTCAAATAACCCACTGGAGCTTTGGGAGCAAATAACAATTGATGCTTAGGGCCAGTAACCGCAAGGGGCTTTTAATAAACCTTTCTAATGAAGCTGGGACTGCATGCAGCTGTGCCTTTCATTAGCACCACTGTTGTCATCTCACTATTGGAGTCACTGTTTACTATTGAAATAAATTACAGAAACTTTCCTCTGGAGGTCAGATAATCAATGCCAAAGTCACATTGTAGCTGTATAAGGTCTGCCATAAATGGTTCATCAATCGCACTGTTTCCACAGGCAAGTATTACATCGCCACAATGACCATGATCACAGCTTCTACAGCCTTGACCATCTTCATTATGAACATCCACCACTGTGGACCAGAAGCCCAACCTGTTCCTGCATGGGCGCGTCGCTTCATCCTGCACTATCTGGCTCGAATATGTTTTGTTTACGATGTGGGAGAGAGCTGCCTGCCCACCCATGCAGACAGACCTGCCCAGAAAGAAACCAGCTGCGCTATAAATGGCCGGGCCAGGGGTGAGGACTTTGTTTTAAGGGTACGAGGTATTTCAGCCAGTGAAGGGTGTCCACAAAACACAAAAGACAAACTGGATGAAGATATCAGCCCAGCCTTATCTACTGGAAAAGATTGCTTGATGGAAAGTACTTGTGTGGGGATTGAACCTGGAGAGATGGGAGGAGCTGCAGGAACTTGTGGAAGTAAAGGGGGTGAAGGTGGAGTGGGTGGGAATGAATCAGTAAAGAAGAGGGGGATACTTCCTGAAGGTAAGAGTTTGTGTCATCACCAGAACCTCCTGAAGAACGTGGAGTACATCGCTAACTGTTATTATGATCAGAAGGCCACGCAGAGACGGAACGGGGAGTGGCGGAAAGTTGCCAAGGTCATGGATCGCTTCTTTATGTGGATATTCTTCATCATGGTCTTCCTCATGAGTCTGCTTATTATAGGAAAAGCTGTCTGAACATCACCAGGGGGCCTCATGTGCAAGTCTGTGTAATTAATGTAAAAAAATACTCACAATTGTTAATTTTTTTTAAGTTATACTAAAAAATGATTCCTGAGTGGCAGCTAGGGAATTCTGAACGGGAGAACCAGCTCATTATTAATTGCAATTCAGAATAAGTGAAGATATTTTGGTGATTCCATAGAACTACATAAGTTATTATTAGTTGTCATTCATTCTTTTGGCATTTATACAGGATTGTTATTTAAGAGACCAGTAGACTGATTAGTCAGGCAGGGGCCTCGATGTCACAAAATATGAAACTTGCTTTTTAAATGTTTATTTCTATATAATTTTTCAAATACTTCATATTTGGAACGTCTTTGGAAAAATGACATTCCTAATTGAGACTTTGTTTGTAATTCAACTGACATTCAGCTAGTCACTATGTGTACAGATCATAGCCTAAAATCAGTATTACTAACCCATAATCCTTTGCCTGTTGCTGCATGTAAGTACACAGTACAACTACTTCATTTTAATATAGAAAATGATGTTGTGTATTGTATGCACTATAGCATTAAATGTGTAGATATAGTATTTAGGTACTTATGGGTAGCCACTTCTCTTAGTGTGAGAGAGAGGATGGGTATTAAGATTGTTGAAAGCATTGTCAATCACAATGCTAAAAATAGTTTTACTGCTTTATGTATGTGTAATGGGCAAATTGTCATGTCTTCACCCATAGTGTAAATCCAACAAATCTTAATTAAAGTGATAATAGATCTGTGAACAGAACCTTTATTTCATAATTCCTACGTAAGGATTTATGTAATTAACTTCATTCACCTCATGGTTCTGTGGTCTTAGGTGGCACATTAAATTTAATAAGCATTTAATATCTCCATTAGTCAAAAACTATAGATCTGATGCAGAGGCCAATTTTACCATAAATCATCAGGTCACAACATGAAATATTAATTATTTCCACACCCCACTATTTAACCTTTGGCTCTGTGTGCTTTTCACAGCAATGGTAAAGTTAATGAGCTCTTTACTTTAATGGAAACCTCAGGAGGGATCCTATAGCTATAAGAATTACATTTAAATTTTACATCAGACACGTCTTATCGTACGACTGTGTTTGAACCATGGTGGCAGAGTTTCCTGAAAGTTTACAAATAAAATAAACATTTATTCAAAATTCCACGAAGAAAACAAAAGTGACATTAACAATGTCATAAATGACATAAACAAGATATTAACAATAATGTGTTAATATCTTCTGAAAGATCTGGGACATTAAATTGTTAATTGCTGACGGTAATCTCAAAAACTACTGAGGCCTAAACATTGGTTTAAACTCAAGAACTGAATCAGTCTGTTATGTATACAAATCACGTAGACTGGGAAAATTAAAGGGCATGATTCTGGAAGGCTCTCTCTAGTTCTTTAAGAGCTCATTGGTTTTCTCATCATCACTGGTCTTTGGCTTTGCAGTTTGGCTGTGATGCAGTGCAACGGTTCTGGCTGACTCAGGAGGTTCTTTGATTGAAGTAATGAAGAGTGTCTGTGCGTGTCATGGTGGTGCAGTTTGGAAGAAGGTCAAATAGAGGATTCTTCTCAAACAAGCAGTCAAAATGATGTGTAGGTGGAATTTACCGTGCAGAATGCCAGGATCTGAAGTATAGGAGTATAAATCAAAGCATCTGTAACTCAAAGCCACTTTTATGAGGTGTTGCCCAGCAGCATGAGGTGACTGTATTAAAACACCTATTTCTTTACAATGTTCCACATACCACAAAATTTGATGGTAGCATCAATTTAACAAAGTTTATCATTTAAATGGTAGAGAATAGATTTTTATTGTTTATTGTTATTCATACAGATATTTAGTTGGATAATCTCATCATGATGTGATTATCCAGTCTAGTCTAGTTGTGCAAGCACTGGCGAGCTTGTAGAGATGCAGCAGTTTTGCCAGAGGAGAACTGGTTCTCCTGACTGGGCCTGGTCTCTCCCGAGGTTTTGTCTCTCAAGTTTTTTTTCCTTGCCACCGTTGGTTGCAGCTCATCTGCCCTTGTACTGCCCGTCAGGAGGCTGCTGTAATCAGTTTTAATTCTGCACATTTTATTAAATTCTACTCAAACTATCT
>JAZGTJ010000222.1:142529-173069 GCA_036877575.1 Botia almorhae | reverse complement strand
TACTGTATATATAAAAATCTCCAGCAGCTATATGGTATTTAGGTGTGGTATTCAAGTTTTCAAAAAGCATGTGCACTCAAACTGAAGGCATTTCCCTTAGTTTCATCATTTTGACTCAACTCTGGACAGAGACGTGTCATTGTCAGGTCTGGACGTGATTGGTCCGTTCTGGGCCTAAGCGTTATTTCTGAGTTAGCAGATCAGCTCTCGCACGCTAATCGCTAACAGGCTGGGAGGCTCTGAGCGGAGCTTACCCTAACATTTCTACATCATGCCCTCTGGGTATGATTAAACACACTGCCACTGAAGGATGCTCTTATTTTGTCCTTGTGCATGTGTTTCTATGAGTTTATGTTTCTGTGTCATTGCTTTCCTGTGTTTCTCTCTTTACTTTGGCCACCAGCACAGTGTGCAACACCAGCCTTTGGCTTCAGCATGCCAGGTCTCTGTTACAGCAACAAAGAATGTATCTCACTCCTATTGAGAGCATGTGTTTGCAGAAGTGAATGGAGGAGAGGGGATTACTCTGCCAGTGCAGAGGAGGCTGCTGTTGTGTGTGTGTGTGTGTGTGTGTGTGTGTGATGCTGCTTATATTTGCCAGCTCAGGGTGGGTGTAACTAAAGCCGTGCATTAGCTTAGAACTTAGCTTAGGAAAAAAAGCCACTTTTTCCTCTTTTAATCTCTCCCTGCCTTTCCTTGATTCCTCTCTTTTAAAACCTCTTCCTTCTCATCTGTTCCCCTTTACCGCCGTCCTCTTCCATCTTTCTCTCTTGCTCTCGAACGCCTCAGTTTTCTCTCTTTGTAATTTTACAGCATCCTTATACGCTCATCTGGAGTGTCTTGTTATTGGGTGTGAACATAGAAACCCATGGCAAATGTAACACGCTCTGGAAAATAATGTGAATCTTGGTGTGTTCGCCTGTAAGTACCATATTGGGCATGTTTAAGTGTTTTTGAGTGCACATATGTCTCGCACACTTAAGCAATGTCTGTATTGTTGAAAACAATGTATACAGCATAACATCTCTTTTTTGTCCCATTTAAGACCTTTTGACCCTCTTGACCTTTGACCCTTTGATTGGTGCCGGAACACCCCGCGGCGCGAATGACATCAGGATCAGCTGGTGAAATGAAAGGGCGAAGGGGATGCACATTTGTCAAAATGTGTGTGTGTGTATTTGTGCAAGAAGGGGGTTTATCGTTTCACATTGTTAATAAGCCTCTCGCTTCATAATTACCCCCCTCCCCAACTTAATACTCTTCCTTCCCCCATCACAGGAGGACAATGATGAACGTTCAGCCATCTTCTCCATAACCCTGTCATTTAGGACTGGAGGAGGGAAGGAGAAGCAATCTTTTCCTCTTTCAGATCCCTTAGAGGGTCACATGACTCATCACAGCCCTATGGTGGCAGGTCTTGCACTCAGACTGTGGTGATTAGTCAGGCTCATCCAGGGTCTTTTGTGGGATGCGCTTTGACTTTGTATGTACGTTTATGTGTGTGAATGGACGTTTTTATAAGGGGGGAGTTTATAAGGGAAAGCCTCGTGGACTTTCATGTGATCTCCATTTCTCTCTCTGTTTATCGTATATTTTATTTTATTTTAAGTTTTATTTTATCTAGTTCCTTATCTAGAATCTTTTAATCTGAGGGGGGACCTACAAACTGAGTGATTGACAGGGCAAAGCAGAGAGATTGAGAGAGAATGTGTGGGAAGTGCTGAATCAGATGAAGTTGAAATGCTGACGAAGAGCGTTAATATTTCCCCATTGATGGCTGATGATGAGTTGACTGATGATCGGTTCACTGCCGCCACCTTAAGGTCACCTTTGGAACTGGATTCTAAATTGAACCTTAATGCAGTACGCTTTTGTTTAAAAGCTGTATCAAAATAGAGAGATGCAATACATCAAGTCATATCTGTGTTCTTGAAAGATTCCCAACAACACGTACAGAACAATATAACACGCTGGCACATGTAGTCTGATCAGAAAAGTGGACTTGTGTGTGTTTATATGTATTAAACTCCCAGGTGTCTCTGTTCTGGACACCACAAAACATTCAAACTCAGTAATATAGTTTCGCAATCCTGGCCCTGCGGGATCCCCAACACTGCCCATTTTAGATCATTTGAATGTATTGAATCAGGTATTAATGGAGTATTTCAGAACCAAGACTAAAACCATGCTGTTAAGAACTATAAATTGTTTGTTTTTACTGTAGTAGCTTTGAATGCGAATTTTCTATTTATTCCAACCTTTACCTCTCTTATTCTATGCAGAAAAGCATGAATTCTTCAGCAGGTGTTCAATTGCTTGTATTGGTGGGTGGTCGTTTTGTTTGTCGTACAGAAAAGTGTGTGTGTGTGGGTGGGGGGGGGCAATCACACAAACACACACGTAGACAACCTTGTGAGACCTCAGTGTAGGGTGGGCCAAGGCCTGGGCGGGCAGGCTGGGGGGCAGTGGGAATGTCAGGACAGGAGAGCCAAGAGGCTGTTGGGAAATGACAGAATGGGCATGGTCACCATGGCAACACAATTGGCCCAAGCAGTTTGAGGCAACCGGTAACCAAGTAACAGGAAATGAGCAGTGAAAAGGGGGAGAAGCAGCGAGTGAAGATGGAGCAGCAGGGAGGTCTCACAGCTAATAGGACAGGCTTGAACTCTTGATAGACATAAATGTTAATTCGCAGAGGTCCAGCGTGTTTATTTATTACTGTATGTGTGTGCAGATCTGTGGCTTCTCTTCACATCTGTGCATTCTAAAGCAACGGAGGCTTCAGCCTGTGTGGGGTGTGTGTGGGGCACCATATGTGAAGACTGGCTGAGTGACAGAGAGTTTCTGGAAGATACTACCTATCCTGACACAACAAACAACTAGACAGACAGATAGATAGATAGATAGACAGACAGACAGACATACAGACAGACAGACAGACAGACCGACCGACCGACAGACAGACAGACAGACAGATAGATAGATAGATAGACCGGCCAACCTACAGACAGACAGACAGACAGATAGATAGATAGATGGATGGATGGATGGATAGATAGATAGATGTATTTGTTACACTTTGCCATATCTTTGCATCATAAAATACATATAAACAAACAAATAAACATAATTATTATTTTATATTTTATCCTAATAAGAGTATCACTTATAAAAACACAAACCATTTTATGTTCCCTGGATTGATTTATGGTGTCATTTTTGGATGGGTTTTTAAAAGTTTCTTCAATTTATTTGTCTTAATGCAACTAGTTGAAATACAGTTATTTAGGGATCAACCTTGTCGTCTTGACGACACACTCAAATGAGCTTCACTGGCAAATATAGTTCAGAAAATCTGTTTGGCTTAGCAATATCAACAATTTTTCCCATATGAAATGGTTAAATATAACCTACTCCAAGCAAATTAAAAAGTATATATAATATATATTCCTTTGTTTGTANNNNTATATATATATATATATATATATATATATAGATAGATAGATAGATAGATAGATAGATAGATAGATAGATAGATAGATAGATAGATAGATAGACATATATAACTGTCAGTAAACTGACTACAACAATATGATTTCACAGGCCCGCTCAGGCCTGTGTTAAACATACTTTACATGCACATGTAAAAGTCTGTGTGTGCATGCCTGCTTACTTAAGTGAAGCTTAATGTGGAGCAGAGAGGTTGCCATGGCAACTCAAGGTCAGTGCCTTGGAGATGTGTGTATACGTGCATGTGTTTGACTCCTGATGGTGCAGAAGTGTTGTATGACCGGAGCCCTGTAGACACCAAGCAGAGAAAACATTATAAACTTTTTGTTTGTTTTGAATCTAAATGAACATATTACCAAAAGGATGACAAAAGCATATGAAAATCATATGGGAAAATGTGTTGTAATGACCAAATATGACCCATAGACGTCGCTGTTGATTAACCAGTAAGTGTATACATTGCAAGTGCATTTGTATTCATTTTAAAGCGGCGGAGCTGATTTGTGACAGGAAGTAACTGCTGGCTACACAATGGCTTAATGTTTGCTTGCGAAAGAAAGAAAGAAAGAAAGAAAGAAAGAAAGAAAGAAAGAAAGAAAGAAAGAAAGAAAGAAAGGCATGTTTGTGTGTATAGTTTCTCACTAGAGCTTTTAATGCAGTCTGGGGAGGCAGTGTGGAACAATACAATGACTACACACAAAAACAAACCAGTGTGTTTATGACCCTCCTGGCCCCTACTAACCCCCTCCCCAACACTTAAATGGATGTTAAATGAATGACTTGAAAACAGAATTACACCTGTGCATACTCAAACACATTAGCAAATATGTGCTGCACCTGTACAGTATTAAATAGGTACTTAGACAGCATTTGTGGCAAATTATTGCTGGTGTGCATGTCAATTGACATATATGTGTTATTTACACACTATGGCCTGTATTACACACTATGCAGCTCCTTCCTCATCCCTGTCAGTCAAACCCAGAATCAATCAAGCTGATTGGCTAGAAAGGGCTCACAGCGAGAAGACACAAACATAGGCCACACACCCTCTGATTGGCTGTGACAAGTGCAGAGTGACCCCCTGTGGTGGCTGTGAGTTCCTTTATTCTGGGAGATTGGGTTGAGTTTGATCACACCTGTCAGGGCCTGTATTGTTTTCTGTCTTTTCCTTGTCTGTCTTTAATGGCTCACCCCTCTCTTTCATTCAGTTTCCCTGTCCCTCTCATAATTTTTCTCAGTATGATTTTAGCTTCATCCTATAAACACAAACACAATTCCCAGAATGTACACTTTTTAGCTGACATTATCAGAGTTTTAAAACTTAATATTGATCTAATACAGGTCTAATATAAGAGAAACCTAATTTAAGTTCCATTCTAAAGGCATTCTTAACAATCACATCCACACTAATAATGACAGTTTATTTGCAGCTTCAAGATCTCTTCGAATCAAATGACTCATTGTGCCACAAATAAATCATTAATTAAAAAGCAATCATTCACTTCAAGCAAGAAGGCAACACAGGTAACAACTGTTTTAATCACTGAGCAAATAAACTTCAGTCACAGTTTTTTAACTAACTTTTAATCAATTTGGGCACTTACTGTCTCTTGGTCTTAATATACTACACTTTCACTTTCGTTATGTTGCCAGAGCAACAGCTCTTGTGTGAATTGCATTTAATGCAATTTAATGCATTGCATTGCAACCCGTGCAGCTATTTTGCATTGCAGCAAAACAACTCTCTACTTAAGTAAGAACCCATTTCTCTCACACAGGGTGCTGTGCCCTGATAAAGAAACACAAAAGCAAACCTTAACCCCTGTGACCCTGCTGTAGTCTAGACCAGGAATGGTTCTACACTGAGTGAGATAGGATTTACCATCTCAATAGCGAGGTCAACGTGATGTCACTCATTGGACTTTGGGTTTCTTAGTCTCTTCCATAGCTGTAGGTGAGCGTGGGATGTTTCTGTTAGAATTCACAAAATGTTCGCAAAGTGAATTGGTTTTGCAGTAGATGAAAGTATTTTTAAGTGTAATATATGTAAATATTTATATTATCCAAAGCAACTTACAGTGCATTCAAGCTACACATTTGATCAGTATGTGTGTTCCCTGCTAATCAAACCCACAAGTACATTACAAACTACAGTACAGTTTGTAATGTAAAAGTACATTACAAACTACAGTTAAATGGTCACTTTCTCAGGCATGCCAATAGAGACATGGTGATTTATGTTTAGAAAGATTTATGTGAGGGTTAGAGGTAGTTTGTGAAACCGTTATTTTCAGTTTTAAACTGCACACATCTGGAGGTATCAGGAAACAGAGAAGATAAAGACCTCTGTGGAGAGCCTGATAGGGATCGCTGACTACCTCTTTCACTTCTGGTAATGAACTCACTTTACTTACCTGTTCTACTGGACAAACGACTTTAGTCATTTATAACATACTGAGTAAACATAAAAACAGATCACGATCACATCTTTGTACTGTATCTGTCTTTTGTTAACACTCTGTTGTGACTACCTCTTTAGTTTTTCTTGTTTTATTTTTCTCTCTGTGTATTTTTGTCACGTGAGCCAGTTGCAGCTGAAGGTTGACATGTTTTTGCTTCTCTCTTCTCTAGGCTCTTCAATGGGATGAGAGGTAGAGCTAACATTATCCAAAGAAATGGCCTGTAAAACATTGACACTTTCTAAGCCCTCTTGAATGTAGAGGAGCCCCTGCGGTCACAATCTATAGCTATTTCCTTTTTAAAACTAGCCTTTGTGTATAGTCAACAGGATCGCACTCCAGTGACTGTTAATCATAGATATAGCATCATGCATAGAATTGTGTTGTGTGCTGTGCTGTTGGTTAATAAGAAAGAAAGAAAAAAATAAATAAAGACAGAAAGAAAGCTTCCTTGTTGTCATGGGTGGAAGGGCACCTGTCCTGTCTTTCCAGTTGCTGCTTTGCCTGTCCAAACAGGATGAAATGGTGACCTAATGGTTTTGTAAATAGTAAATTCTGCCAGGTTACAATACGTAACTCTAGAATTGAGGTAATCACCCCTTTAAACTATATGACAGTCACAGCCTAGTTCTTAGACAGTCAGACTTGTAACCCAAAGGTTGCAGGTTGATTCCCAATGCCAGCAGGAAATGACTGAGCGAGGTTTCTTCCCCCAGTGGCTCCCTGTGTGTATATGACTTGCAGTGTGTGTTCACTACTCACTAATATGGGTTACCATACCTTGACAAATACATCACTCACATATATTAATAATAAAAAAGGATAAAATAACATTGCCTTGTAACTGCATTAAACAAGGGAGTATACATTCATTCTATGATGATGAAAAAGAGGAGGGTAAAAGCTCTTGTTGTTTTGCTTTTGTACTGATGACACAAGCAGAAATTTATCAGGTCTGAGTGGTAGAATAGCTACTTGGCATGGAAGAAGTATCTAAAGAATTACAAAACCTATGACATTATTAAACCTAAAGAAGACAACGTCTCTGATGCAGAGTTGCAGGTTTCTCTTCCACGTTGCAAGTTGCCACAATGGAACTGCCGGGTCCGTGCTTCATGTGACTCTAGTAATCTAGCATTAAAATCTTTTTTTAGTTTTGTAGTATTTCCAGTTAGGTAGCATAACAGCAAAACCATTTAGCCTACATTGAGTTTATCTATTTATCAGAAAACATCCAAGCCTCTCCCAACCTTCCAGTTCCACTCTGTGGTGTAGACCAGGCAGGATCATGTTTAAAAAGAATCATAAAAGTTATCAAATTAATTCAAAGTACTAAAAGATTTCCATGTAGTCATTATAAAACGTGCACATGTGCGAAGGATCAGAAATGATCAAAATTGTAGTGCTCAGTGACTGTACTGAAATATACCAAGTATGTGTGAAAATATACATATACATAGAAGCAACCATTTTATTTTAAACTATTTTAGGATTGTGTGCCACTGTACAATACTGGAATATAAAATATTAAAACAGAAGCCGAGAGTGAACACCATTACTAACTATTTTGAATGGAAAGTAGTTCAAGCTTGCTTTAAAAAATGGCGTCGCGCTAATTAGCATGTTCAAGACACCATTGCGTCGTTCTGTCTTTTTGCGCTGTTTTAGTAGTATGCTAGGACTGCTGTAAAAGGACACAAATGACAATGAATTGTACAGTAAATAAACAACACACAGGCTATGACTGTTTAACAAACATTCATCTCAAAATAGGTCATATAAATCGGTTAAATCTTATTATATATTTTCTAAACTGCTTAATTGACCTAAACAGCTTCCTTTACATAATAAAGGAGTTGTGTATGTGTTGGGTTGTTATCACGATCCAGCTGCATTTTGGGACAAAGCGCTGTCTTACACGTGCACACAAGTGGCTTCCTTGGTCAAAATCGAGAGGTTCAATGTGGACCGATTTTCCAAAATGGCGGTGGCGATTTCCCTAGGAGGAAGTTAGCGAGTGTACGTTTAAAATGAATAGGAAATTTACTGGCGGCGTTCCGCCCGCCATTTCAGGGTCACTAGCTTCCCATTGTGTAGTTTCTCAGGCGCTGGCATGCGTGCTATATGCGATAGTATTTAAACGTTTTCGCACATAGCCTGCATACGACGAATAAACTGTATATACGTATACACCCAAAAATACAATATTTAAACGATACGATAAATGCAACATATTAACAAGCGCGTGCTTGCTGCTTAGCTTTTATCGACAATGACGGAACACGATATTTTGTGCACATCAACCCTTGTTATTTAATTTTTTTCCAGATTTACTGACAGTTAATCTGATTACGAAAATGCGACCCATTACAAATTGTGCCAAGGAAAACACCCCTAAGCCACATCAAAATCGTCACTATCGTTTTTGTTTTCGTATCTTTACGCATAACATTTACATACAATCTGACGCCAATGTTAACAAAATCTATAAACTTATTTATTACGGTCACCACTGATAACCGAAAACAATTTATAAAACAATACATCGTAATAACTACTGCGATACAATGAAATTAAGATCCTGTTGTTAGTGTCAGATATGTCATTCGTTATTAAAAATTAAAACACTGGGAACCAATCAAATTTATATGTATTTTATCGTATAAAATATTTTACAACACGCAATTTCATACATTTTAGAAATCATAACAAGTAGCTATTGCGCTATAGGACCTCCCATATGGATTTTTGCAGGCCAATCGTTGTCAGCAAAATGCATACGGTGGGGGAAGGCACTGGGTTACATTGGAGATTACCTTCTGAACTGGGTTGTAGCGAGGTGTCGGGACCAAGGTACAAAAGAGGTAGGACACTCGTATCGTTTTAATGTTTGATATGACAAATTCCGTGAATAGTTAAGACTCTCCTGTTGCAAGATTTCGTTGTGTTTCATGAACAGATACGGCTGTGCTACACGTTGGCAACCATTACAGCTACAAAGGCACAAAGACAGACTGACAAAGGCAATCGGTCTTATTACAATAAGAACATCGTTTGAAGTTTTTGCTTTAATTAAAGTGAACCGCAAACAAGCGCACGGGTGTTTCTCTGAACGCTACCATATTTGTGTTTGGGTTAAAGCAAATGAAAGTAAAAACAGGAAAACAAAAGCAATTTTGTTTTGCTAGTGTTAATCCAATTGCTCGTAAATGGGTTAGAAAGACAACAATAGTATGTTTCAGTGACAAGATTGTAAACGATTAATAAAACACCATAATTCGTTAATGTCATCCTGCAAATACATTAAACGCGGAAACCATAAACGCATACTGCAGGCTTGTTGTTTATTATGCAATATGTCATGTTTAATAGCTTCGCGTAGATTTCATGCTCGCGTTGTTTGCGATCTGCTTTCTATCAAATTATTACCGGTTAAAAGCCCCAAACTAAACCGTTCGTTTCAAGCGTGCAGCGTTCGCGGCAAAATAGCCCCGCGAGATTTTCTACGCGAACTAAGGGGGAGTGTTTTACTCGCTTCTACTGGCGCGGAACTTGCTCAATATGCAGTTCAAAACATGCTAGAGAGCTGCCGCTTGGGGCTACAATGTTCAATGTGTTTTTAAGTGTCATACACGAATACCATCAATACTGTCAGTTAAACACAAACTTAATTTCTGAACGCCCAAAGTACATAAAAGTTGTCAACTTAATATTTGGTTAACCAAGCCTACCCACCATGACAGCGAGCAAACGTGCGTTTTAAAATATGAATTAAAGTAATATGAAAACAGGTTCAAAATCTGAATCTCATGTAAATTGAATCTCGTATCGCCATTTTATAATTTTATGGCTGTTGCCAAACCAACTGTTGGTGCCACCTACTGGGGTGGACTGTACAGCAACGCTACCACAAGTTATATAGAAACAACAACTTATTTCAACAGTTTAAGTATTCAAGTATTAGGGCAGACGTACACGGATTAAAGTCCTTCAGAGAAAATAGCGTGGAAAAGCGTCCGTGGTCGCGTCATGGACCGTGTAGCAGAGCCGATCTGTTTGAGACGTTTAACATACGATTGTCACAATTTGTCAGTAATGCACTTTCAGTTTGTTTGAGAATGTTTTTCACCCACACAGACCTTTTGTTTTCGTTGTCAGAAAGAGCACAGTATTCATCACATACACAGTCATACGCTGTACGACATGTAACGAAATGCTTTGTAAGACTGTCCCCTCACAGTTTGCGATAAAAATAATATTCTTTAAAAAATAGACACGATAGAGAAAACTAGAAATTTAAGATTAACGAAATAAAGATTAAAATAGTAATGTAAAATATAATGTGGCAAACAAAACAATAACCTGGTAGAAAAAAAGAGAACGAGAAATATTTGTGTACATAAACAAATATCCATAAGCTACATTATGTTATTGTATCCGCATCTGTTATAGCTCGGAACGCAGAACGGCCGATTTATGACATTAAAGTACCGCAAAAGCGATTTGAACGCACATGGCGTTATTGTCGAATCACTCTCGCGGTAGTTTGATGTCATAAGACGATCGGTCTGCGCAGCTGCAAACCGAATACATCTGTTGACACGGTGTTGTGCATCGTGTATGTGAGAAGGCGGATTCAAAAACGTTCATGGTGCACCAGTGTATATGAACGGTGACGGGGTTGTAGTAATTTATTTTGCTTTCCCCTGAGATTAATTAGACGATGGGCCATCATTGGCTGAGCAAACGCAACAGGTTTCAGAGACAAAATGCTTTAATTTGTTAACAATAATATATTAGCAGAATACCGTTTAATAAATGTGTGAACAGGTTACTCTGTTGCTGGTTTAGTGTTATTTCAGAGTACCAGTTTCCCTTTTCTCAGAAGTGCAATACATTTTGTTCCCCTTTCCCACAATGCATTAAGTTACTTCTTACAAATTATTGTCTCACATGCTACTATATTTGAATCCAATGTTGTTTTACTAATGTAGGCATAAGATGGCTACTAATGTTAGTCTGGACCCTAACAACCCTGATGACAAGTGCAGTCGCTATGAAGTTTTGGCCTGGATCAATGAAATACTACTGACAGAGTTTACTCAAGTGGAGCAGTGTAGTTCAGGTACTGCCCAGTTTTTGTGCTTGTGTACATATGGACAGTTAATGTTTATGTATGTGTCAGAATATAGAGAAAAAACATGGCTTTAATCTTATGTATGTTTTGTTTTGATGCTGTAGGTGCGTGTTATTGCCAGCTCATGGACTGTCTCTTCCCAGGGTCCATCAACATTAGCAAAGTAAAGTTTCAGTCCCACAGAAAAACGGATTTCCTGCATAATTACGGTCTCCTACGTGCAGCCTTCCAGAAAGCAGGTGTGACGAAGGTAAGGCGCGTATTTATTTTATTAATCCAATTAAGTCTGCAGATTTGGCCATAGAAATGTTTTAAAGGTGGTGTGTGATGTAATGTTTTGGAGGCACAATGTTTTGTTTGTGCCCTGACATGTCAGCATTGGCTCATACAATGGACTAATGAATAAATAAATGAATGACAGACCTAACTACATGGAGAAAAGAGGAGCAACTGGTCTGAAAGCAGTGGTTATTTTTGCAATACTGTTTGGTGCCACCAGTGACACAGAAATTACACACTATACCTTGAAGTTGTAATTTTATATGGTGTGTTTGTTATAGTGTGTGTGTGTAGTTGAGTAGCAGCAGTAGCGTGTTGTCTGTTGAGGTCTGTGCAGCGCATTGAATTTGTTGTTTTCTGATGCCCCTTTTAGTCAATACCCGTGCAGGAGCTAGTCCAAGCAAAGTTCAGAGCCAATTTCACCTTTCTGAAGTGGTTCAGGAAATTTTTCTATGCCAATGAGAGGCATGACGGGGAAAAGTATGACCCAATCGAAGCCCGTAATGGTCAAGATATTGCACCGGTAGATACGCCTGTCAAATCTCCCAAATCCTGGAAACATTCATATCATTCTGGTGAGTCTTCATTGTTGCCAATTCAGCGTTGCATTTATTTGCCTGTTTGCTAAAAGCAAACATGGTTAACTTCAGAAGGAAGTCTGGACATTGTCTTACAGATTTTTACTTTATTCAATGACAAATGTGTATTGTTTAAAATCCTTCTTGCATGAATAGTCATAAAATTGTACTGTAACACTGATCTAGCACGTTTCTCAACTTATACAGTCAGAGCAAAATTTGAACCTGACAACAATGACGGCAATGCGGAACTGAATGGAAAGAGGCGAGTTGTGACTTATGATCCTCAGTGGCAACAAACCTTGAACTGGGCCAGGCCCAGCCATCTGGGGGACAATTACACTTACTGCACTTTGTGTGACACCAACATCATGGTGCACGTAGGTTTTTTTGATTTGAAACGACACCAGCAGACTAAAAAGCATACAAAACGTGAGATGCGAGCTTTAAATTCACCTGAGATAAAGCAGTTTGAAGACTCTTTTTCATGTGACGAAACCATGGTGCTCTTCATTCAAACTCATTGTCTCGGCAGTTTACCTTCAAGGATCAATACCGTCTCCCAACGGACAGCAAGATATATCCTCGGACTTCAGTACCCAAAGGACATTGTTTCTGCCTGTAAGCTGAACCCATACTGCCTTTACATGTATGGGCAGGTGCCACTTGATGCAGAAAGTGGAGAAAGGACCTCCTGCCATGTGGTGCTTGTGGGTTATTTTGATGAAAAGCAAGCAAAGTATTGCATCCGTATCCTAGATGTCTTTCAGTCCTTGGCTGAAGACTCAGATCTTTCTGTATCAGAATCTTTACTCAACATTGTGCAAAAGTTTGAGCTTCCCGCCAGCAACTTGGTGGCTTTCTACACTGATGATCAGGACCAAACCTCAGAGAACGTTGCTTTGCAGATTCGGGAGCTCAACCCAAAGGTGGTTTCTCTCGGCAGACTTTACAGCTTACCAGGCTCTGCCTGTAATGCTGGCCTAATGTCACACTCCGGTCGGGTTCAGGAGCTCATTATGAGCATTTATGGACACCACTCAACTTGTTCCACCAGTAATGACAATCTCAAGATGCTGTTTGCTGGCATTGATGGACTAAATGAATCCAGCTCTTCCCTGACAAGCAGTTGTGAGGATTTTTGCGTGCTTCTTCAAAGGATGCTCGGAATGTGGACGGATTTGCTGTCGTACTTTAGTACCTGTGATAAGAACGACGATAAAGTTAAGCATATTTGTTCCCAGTTGGAGAACCCTAAAATCAGGGTCACCTTTATGTTTCTGGATCATGCCCTTGGACCACTCCATGCTTTCGGGCAACACCTGCGGTGTTGCAAAGGCTCTGTTCGTGCTGATCTTGAGCAGGTTCTTCGAGAGGCAAGTGGACTTCTACGATCCTACGCCTCCAGTTTTCTTCGTCCTCAAGCAGTCATACGTTACTTGAAGGAACGAGATGCAGCCATCCTGGAGAACTCAACATACTGTCTTCCTGCTAGTGAGCTCAGTCTGGGTGAGGCAGTAGAGGACTTCACCTCTGCACACGAGGAGGAAGTAGCAGACACGCTGAAAGAGTTACAGGATGAGTGTTTAGCGTTCTACAAAACACTTACTACCTCCATAGCTGAGCATCTCCCTCTAAGTGATGCTACCCTCAGGAGCATGTCACAACTCCTCAGCCCAGAAGGAAGGTTAAAGGTCACAGGAAAGAGTATCGTTGACCTCGCTGTACAATTTGGCCTCTGTGCTAAATCTGAGGATTCTGCTAAACTCACAGATGAGTTCCTGGAGTACCAGCTTGTTGAGGAGGATGATGACGATATAAAAATGGGAAACAAGTTAGATACATCTTCAACTCCTTCCCTGGAACTATATTGGGTAAATGCCCTAAAGACTTTTCCATCAGCTTCCATCTTCAGAAGACTTGTTCTAAGTCTCTTGGCTTTGCCCGGTCCATCTCTTGAAGCCAAGAAGATCTTTGCTCAGGTATAAAAAACAAATATTCCATTTACATTTATTTGTTTAGCAGACAATTTTATTCAAAGCGACTTACAGAGAGAGCTATTTGTCCTAGGAACCAACAAGCTTTGTCTACAAAGCTACATTTACAAGTAAAAATAATTCTGATGATGGGGACAGGATAACAGTAGCAGACAGGTTTTGTTTTAAACAACAATAAACAGGGTTAAACATCGGAGCATTAGGGATTAGTCAGGTGTCTGTTTCTTGAAGGCTGTGATGGTCCGTTTTATTATGCAGTGATCTATAAGTATTAGAAGTCACTTTTGGATATTTGTCTCTCATGCCTTTAGAAACATTAAATGCTTTGATCATACCTGTAGTGAATTTTGTAATGTTGGAATTGTTATTTTTGCCCCAGGCTGTTGACAACAGTGATGCATGTTATTGGGACGATAGTTCAGCTGGAAGTGACACAGATATCACAAAAGAGCTGGATTCAACCGATGACTCCTCCCTAGAGGCCACTGAAGTCAAGTTATCACCCATTAGAAATGGGAGGATGAAAAAAGCCACAAGAAGCACATCAGGTGAGTTTGCCTTAAAGGCGCAGTAAGTGATTTCAGGGAAGCACTATTGAACATTGAAATCAACACCCAAACAAAGAATTTTGTGAGCATTTTCTTTTGGAAAAACACAGCTGTGTAAATAGGAGAGAAAACAAAGTGGATCGGACCAATCACATAAGGTTCTCGTAGCCAGTCAGCAATAGCGGGCGTTTGCACCTGCTGTGAGGCTTCGCATTTGTTGCATAGCTTGTTCATTATTTTGAGGATGGAGTAATGAAGGGAGGGGTGTGTATGTTTGGGTGTCGATTTCAAATATCAACAGTGTTTCTCAGAAATAACGTATGGCACCTTTAAGGCTCGTTCAGTTTATAGAGCAGCAGCACCAAAACAATTCATATTGAGCACAAAGTGATTTTTTTAGCCTCTGAAAATAGTTTGCATATGTGAGTGAATGTGAAACATGCAAATTACAAACTGTCTGACAAAGTACACTCCCCTAATGCAAAATATGTTTCATTTACAAATAGGTGGGTAGTTGGTATGTTGAATGACAACGCAAGTATGGCAGTTGGATAGCATAATATAGGAATATATACAATAATACACTTTATTTTAATAATAGACATGACTTTTTTGCAGGCCACCTGCTACTGTGGCATTGTGGCATTTTCAAATAACCAACAAATTAACATGCAACATAACAAGCACCATTCAGATTGAATTAATACACAACATCTGGGATTTAGGAAGGACGCACAAGTTTTTATCAGCCCACCTGGAAACAAAGTCATGCTTTGCAGCTGCTTGATAAACTTCTAAGGAAAACGAATCACTGCATTTGCCGAAGTTTGCATAAATATTTAAATGATATTTAGGGTTTAAGGCACTTGAGTCTGTGAGTTTTCATTACTTCTGAAGAAATTCTGATCTTAAAGTTTAAGATCAGAAACTTTAAGATCAAAAACTAATTTAGTCTTTTTCTCTTTTGCCCACCCTGGGCAAATGATTATTGATGATCATTGTAAAATCATAAATTTCAAGTTTGCACCCCCCTAAAAGGCATGTAACAATGAAAAAGAACTGGCCGGTTGCTTTGCACGACAACCTTTTAATGTTTGAAGTGGGAGGATCAGAATAAACTACTTTTACCCTATTGTCAAAAGTCTGGCTTTGATGCAGTTTCTGGATCACATCAAAGCATAAAGCTACAAGTTCTTCCCCTCTAAACCCTATAATGCGTTTGTTTTATTCATTCTAGATTCGGTTAGGACTTCATGTTAAGATTAGGAGATGTTACATTCGGATTACTTTGCACCAATTAATTGTTATGTTAGAATTAAGTGTCAGTTAAAATTTAAGTACAATAGTAATTACCTAACTGTAATCAACATTACAATTTATTTTTGTAGTGCAGTCACATTTAAAATCCAGTCCAGTAAGACTCAGACTAAAACCAGAGGCTGGTTAGATTAATGAGTGTGCTGTTTTCCAGAGATGGTTCTACACTCAAACACAGTGAAGCCGTGTGTGGTGGTACTGGAGAAGATCCCCAGTCAGAGAGGTGTGAATGAAACGCTTTAAGGCCAGTTTCAATGATTCTAGAGCAGCTATCATGCAATGCTTTACAATCTCCCTTGCTTGTCCTGATGCCAAACGTTTGTGGGTCCTAAACTCTCTCTTTGCCTCTACCTGATCCTTTGTATTGTATCCTTTGATCCTTTGTAATTACATACATTGTGTGTGTGTGTGTGTGTGTGTCTGTGCTAAAAGTCAGTGTTAATTGTTGGAATCATTGCGCTTTATTTGGATTATCATGGCCTATAATAGATATAAGAGATTAATACCTGAAGGTTGAACATTCCTACATAAATTGTTTTAAATTGACATTTTTTTGCAGAAACGGACTTAAGGAAAGATGGTGCGGATGATGATGTAATCTGGAGTAGTAGCCCGTTTCAAAAGGTAATAATAGCTAGAAAATACCTGTCGCAACAATGAACTGTTTTCAGATTTGTTTTAGGCACCTGAGTGTCTTTATAACTTTCAGCTGATTGAATCAGCCTTTTTTTTAGATGTCAAATTCTAAAAACATCCTTTTTGACAGAGCGTTTTAGTGAATATGCCTAAATCACCCTGCTGAAAAATTAGCAAAGCTGTTCACCAGCATATGTTGGATTTTGGATGCTGGAACAGAAACTAGCTAAATCAGTAACTCCTACTTGAAATACCAGCTTCATCAGAATGCCCATGCTTCATGAAAAAAACATCAACTAGGTTCACCAGCTTAGTTTTGCTGGTGATCTGCATGGCTGTGCTGGTCTTTTCAACAGAATTGAAAAGACTGATCAGGTTATTCTTCTAACAAAACCAAACACACAAACCATCATCACGTTAGTGTCCACGCTAACCCCTCCCAATAAATTTCCATTCTTTTCTTTTCTACATCTTTACTTTGAGACTCTGATACTAATGACTTCACTGTAGGAGGCGTGTCCAGGGTGACAGCATGTGTTTGTATAACATTTGTGCATGTGTATGTACATTGTGGAACTGTAGGGCTCTGTTAGGGGAATATACGGTTGGGAGAGCAGCTTACGGCAGAAACCGCAGGCACGTACAGTATTTCAGGCTGGTGCAGGCACCTGGAGCAAGTCGGTGAACCTAGACAAGGACAGCAGGCCCGAGGCGGTATGTACCTGCCAAGGTGGAGATCATATGTTCGGTGTGGCTGATCGCCGGTGCTTTGGGTCAGCTTTTCAGTCTTGTCCCATTTATGCTCTTTATATTGGAACGAGCTGTTTATAATGGATGCTGCTTCATGAGCCCAGACCCTAATAGATTTCTGTCCCACTTTGATTCTTTATTCTGTATTTCTGCATCTGCTGGGCTTTTCTTTGCTATTTCACACCTAACCTAAATTACATATGCTTACATAATGCATGTGCGGTTTCTTATAACTCATATGCATTGTGCGCTATCATGGATACTGATGCACTAAAATGCATAAAGGTTTTCACCCAAAACTTAGTGGTGGCAAAGTTGTTGGGGCCAAATTATGTGTGTTACCTTCACACGGACAAGACAAGGACAGTTTATGGTACCCTGCTGAGGAGATCCTGGGGATAAAGTGTACAAATGATTAGCAATTTTATGGCTAACAACATTAAATATCAAAATGATAATCAACAGTGTAAGCACTGTGTATACAGAATGCTTACATTCATATGTTCTGTTTGACAGTACCAAAATGTCAAATCATCACTGATCTGACTAGCAAGATGCTACATTGACATTCCCAAGCATTTGTTACTCTCTAATATAACTGTTTGAATATTTTAAGGTCAGAAATGATGTTTCCTCACCTGCAAGTGTTTCAACTTCGAGTCCCAAACCTGGGAAGAGGGAGCAACCGTATCAGGTGAATCTATCAGGTTTCTTTAGTTATGAATGTATATTCTGCTTTTACAGAGATTGCTCATGTTATGAGAACATGTCCGTGGCATACAGCACTGACTGTGTTTTTCCATGCAGGATGGGAAGGGTTTTGCTGTTGGAGAACTGGTGTGGGGGAAAGTAAAGGGCTTCTCTTGGTGGCCTGGACTGGTGGTGGCGTGGAGGGGCAGGTCACTTCCAGTGTCTATGAGGCGCGTGGAGTGGTTCGGCGATGGCATGTTTTCAGAGGTACGGAGTTATAGAAAGTTTTTCTTCTGAGAAATATTTGCTGCATTTTTAAAGACCCCATGCAAACACAAGGTTTTAGTTATGTCACAGCCACGAATATACATGCTAGCCAGTGGCAGGCAGTATTGGAGGAGGGACTTTACTATTCTAGAGAGCATTTGATTGGACAAAAGCTGGGTGGTGTGCATCACAGAGTAATCAAAAAACTGAGTCATGCAGTGCAGTGGTGTGTAGATGGCCTCAGAGCTAATAGATATGGACTAAAACCATTTGATTTTATGGGGTTTTTAAAAATTCATTTAAATTCACTGTGCACGTTTACTGAGGCACGTCTTTTTTTGTTGATTATAGATCCATACAGAGGGGCTGCTTCCATTTGCTGCATTTGCAAAGTGCTTTTGTAGTAATTCATATGCAGGTCTGCCAGTTTACAAAGATGCCATTTACCAAATCCTGGAGGTACAGTATAGATCTTTTGAACTATATCTCTTCATTTGTTTAAACACTGAATAAACTATTTAGTTTGTATTCTCAATGATTGTTAAATATGTTCAACCGACGACCTGTCTTCCCTACTGAGAAAAAAACAGCATAGTTATTTACCCGCGTATCTTTTTGTTATTTTGGTGTGCTGTGTTCCAACCAGGCTTCTTAACTAGCTAGACTTGCTGGTCAACCAGGTAGACCAGCACCAAACCAGCATTAACCAGCATCAACATGAGAATTTGTCTTGATTTAAGCCTTTGTCTTTTCGGAAGGGTTTATTTGACAATGTTTATATAGCAGTCTTGTACATGAACTTGCTTTATCCTCAGTTTGTGATATTTAAATGCCGCTTTGTTTAGTTGGCAGCGGAACGCTGTGGCAAGACTTTCAGCTCCGCTGAGAAAAAAGAGGATGAAATAAAAGCCATGTTGGACTGGGCATCTGGAGGCTTCAAGCCAACAGGTCCCGAGGGCTTTTTGCCTTTTGTGGGTATGTATAGAACACAACAAGTTTTTAGATTGAATAAACGAAGGAAGTTTTGACTAACGACTCCCATTGCTAGCGGAATGGATTAACGTTTAATGTCCAGACCACCTTTTTAAGCACTTTCGTATGAACTTTATTCTGTCGTCAAATATGCACCAAGAGCTCCTGTGTAAACACGCTAGTTAATTGATCCAGATCTGCTTGATCTGGATCGATTAACAACAGTTCTTTGTGACATCTTACAGACAGCTCTGTCAGTACTAAAACAGAGTCATCAGATTCCTCATTGACTGATTATCAGCCACCAGCCAAGAGGAAGTATGTCTACAAGAACAAACAGGCAGGAACAGCTCAGGAATACACCAGAGGTGAGAGATGTCAAACTGAACTGATGTGATAAAAACAGGTGTTTTTACCTTTTCTTGGTGAGAAACATGCGTAACGTGTTTTGTTTTCCTTTTTTCAGAGCAAATGGTGCATGAGGTCAGAGTTAAGGGCAAAAACATTGGAGGTCAGTTACCTGTGTTTTTATTTCCCTCTTATTTATAATTTAAAACTCATTAAATGCTTTTATTAATGAACTTACGCCATACTGTTGACCCATATAACATTAACATAACAGACTGTCTGCTTTCCCGACGGTTTTCCAGATTTCTGTCTGTCCTGTGGAAGCAGCAACGTTGAAATTTTCCATCCCCTCTTTGAAGGAAGTCTTTGTTTTAAGTGCAAGGTATGATTTAAGTCTTGGGTTAATGAATTACTGCGTATTTATGTGGTATTATTATGCACGTCTGTGCTGTTTGTAGTTACTCATTAGCTGGCGTCGTTTTCAATGCACGATTGTGTATTTGGCACGTGTAGGAGAACTTCACAGAGACCCTGTACAGATACGACGATGACGGCTATCAGTCATACTGCACTGTGTGCTGTGCTGGGCTGGAGGTCATTCTCTGTGGAAATGCCAGCTGCTGCAGGTTTGAATGCATGTTCCCTTTGGCCTTTTTTCTTATTTAATGCCGTGAATCGAATTCATCAGTTTATATCGACTCACGATTCTGTCATTTTGACCAGGTGTTTTTGTAAAGACTGTTTGAATGTGTTGGTTGGACCGGAAACGTTTGATAAGCTGAAGGAGATTGACCCGTGGAGCTGTTACATTTGCCTGCCCTCTAAAAACTACGGCGTGCTCAAACTGAGGCCTGACTGGAGTGTCCGTGTCCAGGAGTATTTCGCTAACAACAGTGCATTTGAATTTGTGAGTCACCTACTTCATCTATATTATCCTTAGTCTATTATGTAAGAACCAGTCAAGGAGGCTTGTTTCACTGTATTGATTTCTAAGCATGTTTGTTTACATTTTTAGGAGCCGCATAGAGTGTATCCTTCTATTCCAGCTCATCAGCGTCGACCAATCAGAGTCATTTCCCTGTTCGATGGGATCGCAACAGGTCGGTGTGCATGTTTTGCTTTATATTAAGATTAGTTCAGTTGATAGCAAGGAAAAAATGAAGAAATGGCATTGGTTATTTTTGGTTTAGTTTACCAAGTTTTTGTGAGTTTTTGTGAAATTGCAGTGCATCATGGGAATTGCAAAACTATCAAGAGTGATTTGAGTTCTTATGGCTGTTTTATTTGCAGGATATTTGGTTTTAAAAGACCTGGGCTTTAAGGTGGAGCGTTACATTGCGTCTGAGATCTGTGAAGACTCCATCGCTGTCGGGATGATCAAACACGAGGGCAAAATTGAATATGTCAAGGACGTGCGAACCATCACAAAGAAACATGTACGTAAAGAAAATTATCAGTAGTAGTTCGGGTGGGAACATTTACATGAAATGCTATTAAAGCGTTCTCTGGGTTATATACAGCTTACGGGCAGTGTAAATTTTATTAGCCGTTAAAAGAAGGTTAACAGTAAACATTACTGTTTTACATAATCTTCCACTTGTTCCCCTTTTCATTATTCTGTAGCTGGCTGAGTGGGGTCCGTTTGACCTCCTGATTGGTGGAAGTCCCTGTAATGACCTGTCCATGGTGAATCCAGCCAGAAAAGGTCTTTTTGGTAAGAACATTTGGAAGTGTACTGGGGTGACTGAACAACACCAAATACCTACAAAAGCACTCAAGATACTTTTATGCTACCAATTAAGTCACGTTATTGTTGAAGTTTTTTACAGATTGGGAATAATTCAACAACTTGATCATTTAGATCTCATTTGACTATTAAAAACAATCTATATATTTTCCCTGGCTTGTTTCTCCTCAGAAGGCACAGGTCGGCTGTTTTTCGAATATTACCGCATGTTAACCATGATGAGGCCGAAAGAGGATGACGATCGTCCCTTTTTCTGGCTCTTTGAGAACGTGGTAGCCATGAGCGCTCACGATAAGGCAGATATCTGCCGCTTCTTGGAGGTAAAAAAAAGAAAGTTTAATTTCTCAATCAGAGCTTGCGTTCCCTCCCTTTGCACACTGTAGAAATATCACTCATTGTTCACCTGTTCTTTGATATACACACCTACATTTGCGAGTGCTTTGTGTTGTTGATGTTTGAATAACCAGTGTGGCATTGTTACTTATGGCTCTGTGTCTTCACATTCATCTGTTTCCAGTGTAATCCTGTGATGATTGATGCTGTGAAAGTGAGCCCAGCCCACAGAGCGCGTTATTTCTGGGGCAATTTGCCTGGAATGAGCCGGTATAAATGCACAATCACACATGCATATGACTGTAAATCATAAGAAAGAGAATGGAAATTATATCGTGAGTATGGAACTGTGCGTATGTTTTGTTTACTTAATGGGATTAAAGGCCCTGTTTTGTGTTTTCAGACCACTTGCTAGTTCTCTGAGTGACAACACGGACCTGCAGGACTGCCTGGAGATCGGACGAACTGCAACGGTAAAACAGATATTCACTGGGTTTATTGTACTGATTGAAAGGATGTTAGCCTGAGTTGTTACAATGCATCAAAGACAAATTTAAGTATAATTATTATAATTAATGCAGATGTCTACACTGGAAGCAAGCAATGGATAACATTCAAAAAATGTTTAGCTTGAGTTAGCTATTCACATTTTGTTGTTGTTGTTAAAATAATTAAGCATTAATCGAGCTTACAGCTGATTGGTCCTTGTTAGCAAACGTTCTCAAACGTAGCTTTCCTGTAGCTCAGTGATTAGAGGAAGGTCATGGGTTCGATCCCAGGGATTGCACATACTCAATGTATAGTGATCAATGACTATAATGCAATGTAAGTCGGTTTGGATAAAAGCGTCTGCTAAATGTAAATGTTCTCGGAACATTGCAGCTTCAAATTGCAATGCTTTAAAATTCCAGTTTCTGAGCGTGTGCTGTAAATGTAGTTAAATTCTAGGTGAATCTAGGTAGTTAGATGTTAGAATGCTAAAACAAGCCACATTTTATTTCCTCCCTTTTAACCTGGAGGATTATACAAGATTAAATATTTTTGTTTCAATTCTACTGTCTTAGTTTAACAAAGTTCGCACTATCACCACCAAGTCCAACTCCATTAAGCAAGGAAAGATGGGACCTTTGCCTGTCGTCATGAATGGAAAAGAGGATTACCTTTGGTGCACTGAAATGGAAAGGTCAGTTAATTATATAAATGTAACTTTATTTGTCTTTAATTTTAATGAAAGTTTCATTGAAATAAAAATATTCAAATGAAACTAAAGACCAAACAAGAAAAGCACTGCTATTTCCAAAGTTAGATACAGTAGGATTTGTTTCAAAAGCTTTTGTCAGTGTTTGTCTTGAAATAAAGAATTGCCTCGTCTGTCGTTTGTGATTCTTTGTAAAATGATCGACACTTTATTTTTGTCTGCACTTTTAGAATATTTGGATTCCCAAAGCATTACACAGATGTGAATAATATGGGCCGGGGTCAGAGACAGAAGCTTCTTGGGCGGTCCTGGAGTGTACCTGTGATTCGGCACCTCTTTGCCCCTCTGAAGGATTATTTCGCTTGCGAGTAAAGCCACTCCCTTGACCAGGCAGAATTGGCAAAAGAGGTCCAATTACATAGCAATCATCTACCCTCATGTCTCATATAAATGAATTAGATTTTTTAAAGGTTTCTGCAGACTCCCAGAATGTCTATTTTTAACGTTATGCTTTATTAAGTCTTTGAAATGCACAGAGGCTTTTTGATCTGGTTTTGTACATCATAAGTACTGTAGTTTTTATCATGTATACTTTTAAACTCATTTAAAGCTGGAGAGAGCCACATGAAACTCCGCCTACTACCTCAATGCCGTTCTGTGATTGGTTCATTGTCTGGAGAAATAACTCTATGCTTATTTATAATTTAATGAATAAGTTAATATTTGTAGTTAGTTGGGTCTAGTCTAGTATCTGGAAAAGAAGGTTTTAACCTTACATCAAGTTTTTACACATTTTTACTTATTTTGGAAAACTCAAAATTTTAAATAATGGAAATATTTGTCTGATAATTTTTTTAAACGAAGATTAGTAATCTTCATTCCTTGGTGCTGTTTTATAAAACTGTGTGACAGCTGTACTTAAGTCAACATTGGTTAATTGGTTATCATTTAATACCTCATTTAATAACTGTAAACAGTACAGTTCTTATCTTAAGATCTTGTTTTCAGTTAACAACATTTTGCTCTCTGGAGCACATTCAGCCCCTATAGTACAGTAACGTGTGTACACCAGGTACTCGGAAGCACAAAATGTTGTCTGTGCCATTTTAAGTAAAGCCTTGGGCTGTTGACAGATATGAGTACACTGGCATTAACTTTTAGCTTTCCTAAGTTTTTGCATTTATTTTCATTAAATGCAAATTTTAATTGTTTTAATACCACACTTTTGTCCTAATGTAGCTCTACAGCCTTTTTGGACAACCTGATGCAATGCGTTTAAGGGCTTAAATTCTGAATACATGCCTACAGGCTTATGTGTAGAAAAAATGGTGACTGATTTTTACTGACACAATTTCAGATGACATTAAAGGGAATTGTTTCGACAACTCTGAATTTGTCTAGTCCAAGTGTGTACATAGCATCGTCATTACCTTGAGGTGGGGTATAAAAATGCATTTGGATACAAAATGTGGTGATTGAAAGCTGTCAATGTGAACTTAGCTGCTTCATAATGTTTAATATTCATTTTCTTTGTAGTTAATTAGCATGTATTTGTCACAGATGATAGTGATTCTGACAGTCACAGGTCAAAGGTTAAATGCTTTTAAGCATTTGGGAATTTTTGAAACAATCATAAAGAAATGTTAAGCTCCGAAACAACAAGCTTGTGAAAGATGGTACAAGATTGTAAATGTAATGAATGGACCAACTGGAGGTGTGAGTGTGCTTTGGAGAAAGATCAACATCTTGCATATTTGTGTCTTCATGTCTGTTGGATGTGTAACTCTTGTAGCAAGGCTTTAGATGTTCTCAATAAGAATTGTTGATGTGTTACATGTGCTTTTTGTAAAAGGCCAGTTCACATAAAGGTGCTGTATCGTACCTCTGTAGGAAACGCTCCCTCAGGTCTTTTCTGACACCAGCAGGCCTCGTTGGATTGTGGTTTTTAAATCACATGTAATTATTATATTCAATACATTGTGAAAACAAACTATATATTTGTACCCTTGAATTTGCCTTTAATACCTCTTTGTTAAATGGGTTTTTTCAAATCCCTGATTCCTTCTGGTGCTATGTTTGGTGCTAAAAATGAGACCAGTTTCTGTAGAGCATTTAAGTTTGAAAGGATTTGTTTTGTTTTAATAGCGTTTGATATTTGATATAGTCTAATTGCCTAGCTTTATTTTTCCATGCTTGTACTAACGTGGTTAAATATAAATTGCACCAACCCTTTTAATGTCTTAAATTTTCTCATTTGATGTGTTAATTGGTTTTATCAGTCAAATAAACAGTTCTAAAGACTGGTGTGTCATTTTTCTACTTTTACTTAATATTTCTTATTAATCCATCTAGTGTATTTAATATGTTAGAAGCAAGAGATTAAATGCAAGTGATGTTTATGGGACATTTTTATACAAATTAATGGTGTGTATCACTTTAAGAGAAGGAATATTTAAATTACTTGCCTCTTTTAAGATGCACATCCTGCTGTTTTACCTGGTGGATTGATGATGGCTTTTATGTGGCCGTAGTTAGTTGGTAGTTACACGGTTTTATTAGTTGGTTAGTTAATGACTTTTATTTTGACAGCTAAGACGCGTTGCCGGTGCGTATCAGGCGGTTGATGATGACTTTTATTTTGACCGCTGGGATTAGTTAGTAAACCTCTTCTGTGGTTGCAACCTGCTGCAGAAGCGGCACTTTCCGAGCCACACGCCGGTGAAACAGCAGCCCGGTTCCCTGATATACCGCCATAGTTTGGACTTTCTGAATCAAATGTAAGAAAAAGGCATCGGTTTGATATGTAATGTGCAAGCTTAAACAATAGAAAAATGTACAAAACTTTTATAGTAGTTTGCTTACTTTCGGGATTGTAATCTTTTGATGTTATGATTTAAAGTATTTACATTCTTAAACAACCGTTTAAAAGACAACGATCATAACTGGAGCTGTTTATATTGATAAATGATTTATTTTGACAGATTAGTTTTAACTAATCTAACTTAGTTTTAACAAGTTTTAACTGCTGTTATTTGGTAAACCCGTATTTTACAAAGTAAGCTACGCAAAAGATAAACTGCAAGGAAACGGAGGAAAACTGTTTTATGTAAAATCTAAATGCGTATTTAAGGCCTTAAGCTCTGCAATGGATATTTAAACACGGCCACAAGAGCGAAGTAACTCAAGTAGGAAGTAAAGATAGGATGTAGATTTGTTGGTGGGTGTGAATGTCTGTTTAGGGAAATGAGCCTCAACTCTTTTTTTCTATAACCTCTCTTTTCAGTCACTTTTGTGAAAAGGGACCTTCGCAAGTGTCACATCATCAGGTTTGGCTCAGCCATGGCGGTAAACGTGTATTCGACGTCAGTGACAAGTGACAACCTCAGCCGCCATGACATGCTCACATGGATAAATGAGTCTTTGCAGATGAGCCATGCCAAGATCGAGCAACTGTGCTCAGGTCAGTGACCAGCTGTCTGGCCCCTCCATTTTACACACTCAACTTGAGCATCACTGAAGAGCATACAAAGTTTCTGCGTGCCCTTTGGTTTCTGTGTAAATTTCAAGCCCAGCTTGCGTTTAGAGAACAAAGACTGTTAGGAATAACATAGTATGTGTTATGGACAGGTTGTCATTTGCATGCTAAATTTGTCTGTCAATATCTGGGTCAGTGCTTATCACAGAACAGACAAAGATAGCGTTGTACTCAGTACAGGGGGTGTGTAAGATTGGATATGAGATTTATTTTTTGACTGTCTTTTGTTATGCTGGTGTGTTTTAAGGTGCCGCTTACTGTCAATTCATGGATATGTTGTTCCCATTAAGTATTCCACTGAAGAAAGTTAAATTCCAGGCCAAACTGGAGCATGAATTCATCCATAATTTCAAACTCCTTCAAGCCAGCTTCAAGAAGATGGGCGTTAACAAAGTATGTGAACTAATGTTTTTAGTTAATAATGCTAATGCTAAACGGCAGTACAATTCATTAATTACTTTGAAACCTCTTACATCTCTGTGCAGATTATCCCTGTTGACAAGCTTGTGAAAGGCAAGTTCCAGGATAACTTTGAGTTTGTGCAGTGGTTTAAGAAATTCTTCGACGCAAACTATGATGGAAAGGAATATGACCCAGTGGCAGCTCGACAGGGACAAGAAACGGCAGCCAATCAGAGTCCAGCAGCAGCAGCAGCAGCCGCCACAGTTAACAAACCAAGGAAAGTCAGCTCAGGTGAGGAGACAGAACACACAGGAAGTCCTCACTGTCATGACATTAATCATACCTAACATGAAACTTTGTAATCATAACTTTTTGCACTGAACCTTCAGATTAATGTATAAATAACATAAAGACAGTGTTTAATGCCATGTTTTTACTCTGTACTTCGAACGAAAACCTTTTTTTTGGGGATGCAATGAGTAATTTACAAATAGTATGTGCAAACTCATTTTAAGTCTTAAATCATCATCAACATTTTATTCATTTTGTAAAGAGTTGCCTTAGATGTATGTGGGCTTGTGTTATTGTCAGAACCAGTTGTTCCAACTAACAGATGCATGACAGGTGCAGCTGTTGAGGATTATGCCCCTGAAATATGTGGGTGTGACTGAGTCACACCAGTGGGTCAACTGTTTTTACATGTATGAGAGTGACTGCTGCCTCAGGTTGTGTGTGCATGGATTTTTTTTGTTCGCTTTAGACATGGGCAGCACCCCATCAGTCAAGCCAATGGCCCCAGTTGGTAAGATGTTCAGTCTGTTTAATTAAGACTTGAGTCACACTTCCTGTCCACCTCTCTACAAGTCACTTCACCTCTGGGTGTTTTTTCTAACACTGACGGTGTTTTTAACTAAATTGTTGCACATTTAAGCCCAACAGTCATAATGTTAGTCAATCTATAGCCCAGTTCAGGGCTGTTCAATTACAGACTGTAATACCAAACCAAATAGAACCCACCCTCTCTGTAATTTGCAAGTAATTCTGAACTGGGGAGTGTTTGGTTAGAGTTCGAACTAGACTCAGTAGGACATTGGAGATATTCACTAGAGCTGAAGAGCCCTGGTCTATAGGGTTGGGTCACTCACATCTTTGCTAGAGAATGGGATTTTGTCACATTGGTTGAATTCCTATCCTGAGTTCTAATTCAAGTTGTCCTTTTAAAGGTTGAATTGACCCTTATCCTGTGGGCAGGTTGAGTATGTATTACAGGGTGATGGATATCATGTTCATCTTTAGCTCCACAGCGTTCAGCCACAGCAGCGAAATCGGCGCCAAAGACGGCTCCAGTTGCAGGAACGCGAGCAGGAACGGGTGGTGGCGATGAAGAGAAAGAAGCACTTACTCAGATGGTAAGACCTTACAAGAAACAATAAATGAAGTGTAATCACATTTGCTTTAGCCTCAATGCTACACTACGTATCAGACCTGACATGGTATCATATTTTCGCTACACAGTTATTGTGGACAAAATAATTCACAGTAATGGTATTATCGCATTTTCAGTTTATCTTTAATTTTGACTAGCAAAAATTAAAGCTGTTAATTTTGCCCAGCGACTCGCGTTCAAAATGTAAGTGTAGGGAGGTAGAGAGAGTTTGTAACCATTGTGGCTTTTAGGGCAAAATGTAAAGTGGGTGCAGTAGCGCCACCTACTGTGCTGGAGTGGTAATCAGAAATTGGTGCAGGATTATTCACAATATTATCATATGTGTAGTATCAATAATCACATATTAATAATCACAGTTATTGTCAACACTGGAATATTGTGACACCCTAATAGACCCTGTATAATTTAACTTGTTATTGTTATGGAAGTTATGGTTAACCAATTATGGTTGGTTTGTGCTTTTTAGTAGAAAATAAATTCTGCTATTTGGTAGCAGCATTTTTCATACATACATCAATGTCTTAATATTCCCATCTGAGCAGATAAACGACCTAAAGGCCACTATTGCAGATATGGAGAAGGAACGGGATTTCTACTTTGGTAAACTCAGAAACATTGAGCTCATCTGCCAAGAGAAGGAAGGTGAAGGTGACCCAACACTGCAAAAGATTGTGGATATTCTGTATGCAACAGACGTGAGTGTATTTCAGAACATTTTAAGTGAACCTTGTATGAAAGTATCTTCAACCAGCTCAGCTTTGTGGTTTCCTCTGTTTGTCAACAGGAAGGTTTTGTAATTCCAGAGGATGGGGCGGCTGAACCAGAAGAGTTTTGACCAATCCAGGGGTGACGGTTTTTAAAATACCCCCTTGGACACTCAAATGCACACACTGGCTGATTCCTGCTGTTCTGCTGCACTTGCCTTTGGTCCATTGTTTTGGACTTTTGACTTCTGAATGTGTTTTATTCAGGGAAAATCTGTACCTTGAATTTTCAGCTTTTTTATTGACCATCATAACATTATTTTTGTGAATGGAAAATAAAGTACTTATCCAAGGCTGTTTATACATAGCAGTCCACTGAGTCCACGTTAAATGTTTCTGGAAGCATACAGTCCCATGCATCACTGTACTCGCACAATGTAGCTTACCCATGAGCATTGAGTAAATTCCACAAATCTTTGCAGATTTCAGTCAGTAACCATAAAAAATGCAAATTCTAAATAGGGGCTACCCATGAATAACCATTAAGAGTAAGAAAGAAACAGGTATGATGAAATAAATTCACCAGAGTGTGTTATGGTTTTGTAGTGAGTGTTATCTAGTTTCTGAACAATGTGTGAGTGCCAGTTGAGCAGCTGCATGGTGTGATGCACTTAATAAGCTACAAGACGGAAAACACGTGAACTTCCTTTTCAGCATTTCCGTTTCACACAGTCATGAAGCGATGGGGAACCAGATGACTATCACTGGAGCTTACAGATATAGTCGCCTTGTAATCTCATTTGTTTAACAATCTCTGTTATCACACTTGATAATAAATGACAAGTATCACTACTATCGGGTAGTTTAGTCACATGGTTTATTTTATATCGGCGCCCAATCATTTATTTTATTTACACTTACATATGCATCGTCCTCTAAGAACCCAGTTTTAGTAAAATGCTTGTATACAAACAGAACGATATCAACTAGACCACTTATAATTCGTTAACGCGAATCATTTCTCCCACGGTTTTGACTTTCTAGGCATCTGGGAAACCGTGGGCTGTTGAAGACATGGTTTGACGTCCAGTTTCTGAAGTCCTGGAATCTGCTCCCCAGCTTGAATCATGCGGTACACCTCAGGAAAAGAGAGCGACTGCGTCTCCGCGTCCACTCGGGATCCTTCAGACTCCCTCTCACGGTCCACCTCCATATTGTTCTGCTTCTCCATTTACTTACATGAAAGACTGGCACACCTCTCCTTAAAACAATCAAAAGTGATTTAATATTTTATTTAATTGTGTTTGAGAGGAGAAATCTGAGGTTCGGTAACGTACCTGAAATTCTGAAGCTTTAGTAAATTGTCTTCAGACTACCCTGAAAACCAGCATCACTTTTAAGCATTAAACGCACAAGCCTTACATTTTATTTTAACAGTTGCACACAAGGCTAATTATTTAATAATTAGCAAATAAACGTTTTTGAAAGTGCCTCGACCATTTTTCTTGTGTACAAAGTCTATCTTTCGTATAACTTCCGGATACGCCCCTCTACCGTTCCTCCAATCATAACCCCTTATGAATTTTAAAATAAAAGTCCCTGAGTCGCATGAATTGTACATCGAATTCTGAAAGTGTTTTCGGATGAAAAGAGTTGTGATCATTTGTAATTGAAATATTTTTT
>JAZGTJ010000222.1:0-142474 GCA_036877575.1 Botia almorhae | reverse complement strand
ACATATAATTGGTACTGACTATTAAATAGGTAAATATTATTAAAAGTCCACAATACATAAAAACTGTTTAATCAGTCCCTCAAGTATTTAGTTAGATTGAGGGTTTTATTAAGCACACAGCTTTCCCATTTGTTGTCCAAGTATAAAATCATCTTTACAGTGAGGTTGTGGGAGACTGTCTAGACCTGCAGGAAGATGGACTTGGCCCTCTACCTGTCACCCTACCTGCTTAAGTCAATCATTAATAAGTGAGCTCAGGAAGACATCTGTTAGACAATAGGAAGCCACTGTGATTTAGTTTTGGTATGACTTTTTAGTTTCAGTTGCCTGTTTTTCAAAGTTTGGTTATTTGATCTTTAACTACCTGTGTCTAGGTTTTTTACGCACACATTAAAAACAGAGGTAACTGATTTTTTTTTAAGTCATTTTGATCCATCAGCACCTGAGGGCTTCTGGGACTTCTCTGATTTCACTGAATGGTAGGCAGGATGGTGGACAACTGTACTTTCATGGGAGGTGGAATCCCACTATCATCGGAGTTCTTTAGAGGTAACAGATTTAACACAACACAAAAACAATTACAGATATATAAACCCTAATGGTGTCTACCAAAGTGCTGCTTATGTAACCCGGCCATGGTTCAATGCTCAATGTAATTTTCAAGTACTTTCAGGAATGATCAACATGCACTATTATGTATAAAAATGATGGTCATTTCTAAGTCCTTTACTATTATTTCCCTATTATCATACTTTGACTTCCGTTGTTTCATGTGTTACCAGAAGTATTACCCCAAGGTTTCCAAAGGTTTGCCTCTAAACAAGGGCAACCAGATATTCTGTTTTTTTTAGACTGTTCCACGTTTTAGACTTTTAAACACATGAAATAGTTAATGATGGACAATTGCTCCTTGTTAAGGAACTTAGATTGTTTCATGTTTTTTTACTTGTAGTGATCAAGAATGATCTTTGGCTGTTCCTTCTTCCCGCTGTGTTTGCCGTGCTGCTACTCGCTCTTTTCCTGGAGGAGATCGGCTTCTTTCTGCGTCACGTTCCCTCTCCACAGCGCAGGCGTCTCAGTCTGTGGATCTTGGGAATATACCCGGTAAAAACTCCTCCATAGTTTAATAAACTGATTTCAGTTTTATTTAGCCCTTGGTAACGTTGCATTCCCTGACAGGTCTTTGGAATGACATCTATCGTTTCGCTGTACGTCCCACGCTCTTCATCTCTGTGTAATTTTATCGCTTCTTTGTAAGTGACCTTTGACCTTCACTGTTTTATTCGAATTGCACCAACACCAAATGACAGTCAGGCTGCTATGTGAATTGTGATTTGCTCTTTTGTAGATATCACTCCATTACATTGTTGAAGTTCATGGGTCTTATCCAGGACTTCTTCGGTGGAAAGGCCTGCATGCTGGAGGCGTTAGCAGGGGAGAAGGTGTCTCCAAACCCCTTTCCTTGCTGCTGCTGCTGCTGTCTTCCACTCTTCAACATTAACAAGTACTTTCTCTTTTAATACTCACTCCTCCCCAATCTCCTATTGGTTAGACAAACAGATAGCTCCGCCCCACATCACCGTCATTAGTTGGGCTAATGTGAATATGTCAGGCTGGTAGGGATGCTTAAGTAAATGAAGCAGTACACAACAGAGTACACACTTAACAAATTACCTGCCTACAGCTACATTACCTATAGCTGTCTCTGCAGCAAGTTGAGATAAATGTAAAATGACTGACGTTTTGATCCAAAGCAATTCACAGTTACACTATAAGCTATACATTTTATTGGTATGTGTGTATTCCTTGGAAATCAAACCCTTGACCTTTGCATTGCTAATGCAATGCTCTACCCATTGAGCCACAGGATCACATGATATTGTTTCTATCAGGACCAGTGTGCGCTGGATGATGGCTGCCGTGCTTCAGCTCTCTGTGGTCAGAACCATCTTGTTCTTTCTCACACTTGTTCTCTGGACAGATGAGCAGTATGACTATGGGGATGTGAGTACAAACAATGCTCTGCTCACTGTAGAGTTATGCATACTACTTTTACTATATACCCACTGTAGAATGAGAAGCCATGATTTATGTATGAAATGTAAAAGTACAAGGAAGATATTCAGGTAACAAATGTTGTCTTTAAAAATGAGATCCAGTTTACTGAGCGAAAACAGGATACTGACCAAAACTAGCTTATATGAAACTGTGAGTCTTTATGATCTGTTTCTCATAGGTGGATTCGGTTAACCCCAACATGTACATCAATGGAATCATTGCCGTATCCACCTTTCTGTCCTTCTATGGCTACCTGCTGTTTTACAACGCCACAAAAAGAGCGTTGCCTGGATACGGCATCCGAGCCAAGTTTATCTGCATCATTGTTATCCTGGTCCTCTGTGGATTACAGAGTGGAATTTTGGAGACCATGGGTGCACTGAACGTCATTCCATGCACACCTCCTTTTTCTGACCTCTTTCGCTCTCAGTGTAAGAAGTGCAAAGATTTGTTTTAACATAAAAATACAAAAGTTCCAAGTAAAGATAATTAGTTAAATTAATGATTATGTCTCTCCTAGTGATTTACCACTACTCTGTTATTGTGGAGATGTTTTGCATCAGCCTCTTTGCACATCACACCTTCCGGAAAGTTGAACCCTGTCACGAGGACACTGATGAAATGGAAGATGATGTCACACAGGCTCTCAGTGAGAAAGCGGTACAGACTGAGGAAGACCTATCGTCTGCCGTGCAGCTCTCCTGTCAGGAGGATGAGCCATGCCATTCTAACCTTGGATACAACAGCGACAGTGAAGAGAGCCTCTGTAAAATTGAACATGCCCCACTGGACCACTTCCCCTTTTCCTTCCCCTTACAACATACACGGCAAACTGCAGCAAACACAGATAAAGTACATACTAAACCGCTTAAAAGCTCCACAAATGTGGAGCTGCCAACAATTACTGTGAGAGCTGAGATTAACCATAACGACAGTGTTGATGTTACTGTTGTATAGCAATAAAACAAACAATAATATATAATATTTTATATATGAGCACGATGACAAACACCATGTAATCCTTTTTTGTATCACAGATGTAACCGTTTTTAAACTTTTAATAATTTTTATTAAAAAAAACATGCAAATAAAGGAGCCATAATTTATTACTGTTTCCCAAAACACAAATATTTTAAAGCATAAAAATATGCCACATGTAAATATGCTGCATGTATTTCAGTAGTTAAATTGTGTCTTCTATGCGGACAAAAAAGCTTTGCTTGGGAGAAATATTTTCAGTTTGCTTGCGGAAACTTGCTAAGACCTTGTGTATTTTATATTTCTGTAAAATAAATATACAGTATGTTAAACATTACAGGTTTGTTGCTTACAAATTGCTATTTGAGGTTGTTGACACCCTTGACACTTTTTAAGATGACTCATATTAGGAATGTGACACACGGTCAGCGAGCTTGACCAATGAGCGTGTCAAACTCTTGTCCCGGCTACACCTCGACCAATCATCAACGTGAATTTCGTAGGCCGCTGTTCTGATGGCATAGGAATCAGCTGGCAGCGGTGAGGTGAACATGGCGCAAGATTTTAAAGGTAGATTTTTATACTTTCTTCAAATAATGGCGATTTGACTGGGCGATTTAGATGATTTCGATTAATCAACGTATTAGACTGGGATGCGTTTATATGGATAAATTACACGTCTGAACTGCAGCGAAGTTTTAATTGTGCTACATAACAAACATGCAGTTCGTGACTGTAAACGTTTGCATAACCAGATGCGATTAATCTGATTCTTTATTTTTTTATTAATTGATCTAACACCTGTTGCCTTGTATAATGCTACCGTTTACATATGAGCCGCTTACATGTGATTTAAGATTGCAGGGTGTTCTGTAAACTTTCATGGGAAGATCTTCAAGACCTCTGCCGCAGAGAGCGGCTGCTGTGCGATCAACTGGGTGTGACTAAAAACAACTTTAATGACTATGAGGTGGAGTATCTGTGTAACTACAAGAAATACAAGGTGTGTTACCGCGTCATTTATGCATTAGCTGCACACCCGTGCAACCTGTGACCTCATCATTTGTGGCACCAGTTGTTATTGCCTTTTCTCCAAATTTCATGTGCAGTATGATTCATGTCATTCAGCCATACTACTCTGTAGACTTCAAAATGTCTCCATTTAGGGTCAAGAGTTCTTTTTGGTGAAGTGGAAGGGCTATGCGGAGTCAGAGAACACATGGGAACCTCGTAAAAACCTCAAATGCCCCGTACTCCTGCGCCAGTTCAGAGAAGACATGAGTGCGGCTCTGCTTCAGGCGAATGAGCCGCTCGATTCTGTGTCTTTGAGTACCTCCACCGCCTCTTTCCTCGCCAAGAAGGCCAAGCATCGCATAAAGCTTCAGAAATGGGAGGAACTCATGAACCGGACCTGCAAGCAAAAGGGTCGCATATTTGTCTGCAACGACGTTGACCTGGCAGGACCTCCTAAAAAATTCACTTACATTAACGAAAATAAATTTGGCAAAGGAGTGGAGGTAAACGCGGTGACCGTGGGCTGTGAGTGTGACGACTGTATCGCTCAGCCTGCGAAAGGCTGCTGTCCGGGTCTGTTGAGTCATCGCAGGGCGTATAATGACAGCAGGCAGGTGAAAGTGATGCCTGGTTTACCGATCTATGAGTGTAACTCCAGCTGCCGATGTGGGCCGGACTGTGGGAACAGGGTCGTGCAGAGAGGTATTCAGTATGATCTGTGCATCTTCAGAACAGCCAATGGGAGAGGGTGGGGTGTGCGGACACTGCAGAGGATTTTCAAAAACGCCTTTGTTATGGAGTATCTTGGAGAGGTAAGCAAGTCACATTGTGCATGCTGTGTGGATAGCATAGCTATACAGTAGAACAAAAAGTTTTCAGACTTTTTGTTCTACTGTATAGCAATGCTAGGATACACCATAGTTTTATTGCACCACTTAAGAGTATATTCCAAAATAGTAATTATAGATTTTGTAATATAAAAAGTGAGTAGAAAACAAGTGTAAAACTATAGCTACATTTGTTGATGTACATTAATATGTAATATTTAGCTAAACAAAAGAAGAAAAATGAAATTCTACAGATTCTATAAAAACGTTCTAATATTCTAAAGTCTAATGGTCGTTGTTCGTGAAAATTAGCATATCCTTGTGGATTTTTACTTTAAATTTTATATAGAAATATGATTTTTTTTTTGTGTATTTGTGACCTCTTGGAATTGTTTTTGTTACTTCTGGGTCGAAATGCCTTATTACAAAACTGACAGCAACTTTCTGATGTTAAATCCTTTTTCTGACATTTGCAGTATCGTTTTGTGTTATTGTCAATGTTTTCTGTAAGTGCTTCTTACTGACCTGCTGTCAGCCGCGTGTTCCATCAGGTCATCACCACAGAGGAGGCGGAGAGAAGGGGAGTGGTCTATGATAAACAGGGCGCCACCTACCTGTTTGATCTAGACTATGTGGATGACGTGTACACCATCGATGCGGCTCATTATGGAAACATCTCTCACTTTGTCAACCACAGTGTGAGCACTAGCTATCTCTACCCAGCATCTGTACCGTCTAATTAAACTGTTAGTAAATAATGTGGAACAGATTCATGTAAAGTGATGTTGTTTAATTATTGTATGAATATGTGCATGCTTGATCCTAACAGCTGTTAAAGGAATTCTAGTCTTTGGCCATAGAAACTTAAATATAAAATATATATTAATCTTTGTCTGAGATTGTTTAATTTTATAGCAACACACTGCAGCAAAACATGAAATAAATATATAGTTACACATGCGTTTCAGTGCGACCCAAACTTGCAGGTGTATAATGTATTTATCGACAACTTGGACGAACGACTGCCAAGAATTGCGTTCTTTGCGAGACGAGGTATCAAAGCAGGAGAGGAGCTCACCTTCGACTACAAGATGACAAGTAAGAACAAAGTCCTTTATTCTTCTCTTTATTACATTCTTGGCACTTGAAAAAAAAAAAAAAAATTAATCCTATGTATTAACTTTAGGGCATGACTTTAATACTTTGTATTATGTGTCTGTCTCTGTTTTCAGTTGATCCAGTAGATGCAGAGAGCTCAAAAATGGACCTGGATCTAAGTCGGGCAGGATCTGACAGATCGCCCATCAAAAGGATCCATATGGAGTGCAAGTGTGGAGTGAAGAATTGTCGAAAATATTTATTCTAATCCATCCTGCGGCACAGGACCTGCGCAGAGAATGGCTCTCGCACAAAGCACCCACACTGTGATAAGTCTTTTAAACTCGTATTTCCTAAAATTTATTTTTGTATGTTTGTGTGATTTTATTTTGCTTTTATTTAATATACTGTAAATAGATTAACATCATACATTTTTACTGTTTGAAAGTTTTTTAAAAACTTTTTATTTAACTTTACTGTTGACGTGCATTCCTTTAAACTTTGCTTCAATAAAGCAAAATGATTAATTTTACTGTTTCAGGCTGAGTTAGGGCAATAATATTTTCATATATTTCATATATCTTTCAATATATTTCATGTGTTCTGTTTTTTATAAATTAGTTTGATAACTAATAAAAAATCTCACTGTCTTGGTTTAGGTTATTATTGATCCTCACTGAAAGTATGTGTTTGCCGGCAGATGGTGCTATTGTATTCATATTTTCAATTCTCTTAGTCTATTTTAACTGTCAATTTCATTCAAGCTTCAATAACAGCTTTTGTTCAGGGTGATGCTGAGTTTTTAACAGATGCAATGGCAAATAGGAAGTGAGCGCTAAAGATATTGAGTAAACAAAAGTGTCTGACCTGTGAATTAATTTTTTTTATTTAAATATAACAGTGGTTAATATTATTTGAAAGTAATATTTTGTTCTACGACATAAAGACATAAATTACATGCAGTCATACTTTAAACGAGAATTGTGTTTTTTCAAATTGCTAACACGTGGTTGTTTATAGATTTTGTAGCCATTATTTATCATTTAATGAATAAGTGGGAGGGCTATGGTGGAATCTCTTAAACAGAATCAAGATGGCCTTGCTTGATCTCTGACCTGAATCCCCATCTTGGGCCAGTCAGTCAGTCAGCTTAGTTCTTCTGGGTCAGCACAATTCCTGCTTCCATTCCCCTCTACTTTACAAACTTCCTGCTTTGTCATTCTGCTTATATATCCTTACCTATTTAAACCCCTCGCCCTCTCTGTACAATCTATAAACTAACATAGAATGTTTATGTGCTTTTCTCGGTCAACCATGTGTGAGGGTGAGTTGTTGTCTTTATTGGATTTTGAGGATTTGCTGTGGATCAAACCTCAATAAGCTCAGACTGGGAAACATTAATCAGTTGACCTCACACATATGGTCTGAGTATCTAACCATAGCCAGTCTCCCACAGAGTGGACTAATGTTCACTCATCACACAGAGCTGCTCATTTCACCGCTAAACTCCCATGAAAATAGTGTGTAAATTCAGACTTATTAAGGAGGACATTGTGACATCCAGGCAACCTGGTTTAATGTTTGTAACATTTACTTGTTTATTAAATACTCATGATAATATTTATCATTTGGTACCCAAATGTGACACATATAAAGATACAGGAAAGATCTGAGTTTAAAACGATTGTGAACAAGCTTTTAGTGATTTTCTGATGGCAAATTACATGTGAGGTTTCTGTAGTGACATTACATGTGAAGGTCACGTGTGTGTTCCTGTAGTTCAGTTGGTACAGCATTGTGTTAGCAGTGCAAAGGTTGTGGGTTTCATTTCCAGGGAACACACATACTGATAAAAATGTATATCTTAAATGCACTGTTAGTTGCTTTGGATAAAAATGTCTGCCAAAGGCATAAATGTAAGTGAACATCAGCATAGCTGTGTAAACGCTTTTATTTCTACGTTTCTAATTTAATACCTTCATGCTGTCATGACTCTATATGTTTGTGCAAAACCCGTTGATCCATGTTATCTGTTGTCCCAGCATGATTTGAGACAGTTCCAAAGAGCATCTTGTGTGCTTCAGTGGAAGCAACAACATCTGACAGTATGTATTTTTCCAAAAATGTTCTTATAATGCAGAATCTTAACAATTTCTTATTAATTTCTTGCCATATTATTTTTTTTATTATTATTATTTTTTAGATCCTAAAAAGATCTTAGATCCTTTTTATTTGAGGTTTACATTAGAATTAAAACTAAAAATTAATTTTGGAGACTCAAACATTTGGAGCCCTCTGTAGCTTTGTGCTGGCTCACGTAGGCCCTCCCACAGTGCAGAGCGTCAGCCATACGTTTAAAGTAGATTAAGGTCAAAGGTCAGTCCAAGTGTAATCTAAGTGTGCCAACCCGAGGTGTTTATGTTTGCAAGGTGGCAAACCTCACTGTGAAAGAGGTCAGAAACATGAGGACAAAGAATGACACCAAAACATTAATGAATATTGCTGACTGAGTCAGTTGGTTAATAAGACATGCTGGGCAGCAGTTTTCCTCATGTTATCTGATATATTTATCATGCACTTTAAATTCCTATTCATTATTTTTTGTCAGGTGGGACTTTTATTATATAGTTATTTGAGAGAGTATTGTTTTAGCATTAAAAACACGACAATTCTTAAATTAGGTTGCAGCAAATCTTTAAAGTTTTAATGAAACACTGCTAGAAGGTAAAAGTCAGACCACAAAAAGAGTCAATAATGCAACAAAAGTAAACTTTTATTGTCATGTTGGAAAAAAAATCTGTTGATTTACAGATCAAGATTTCTGAATCTGAAAGCTGACTCACATTTTCTTTCTCTTTTTTTCCCGTTTACCCCCTTCATACGTCATGCATTCACAAATAACTCCTGAGTTGCTCAACTAAAACCAAATCTCATGAATATTTGATGGATAGATGCTGTCTATTGCTCTCGTAATAGCTAAGTGTATGAGTAAGTGTGGCTTGTCATTTCTGTATTCTGTAAAAGAGTTTCTGAATTCATTCAGTTATGAGCTGAGATGATGAAATCATTAATCATATAATTTGCCAATAATCTAAGTGTAATCAGAAACATGATTTTGTGATCAAGTCTATTGATTAATCTACAAAGTAAATTATATTTGGGACATGACGGTTGTTCCTTTTTTAACTTAAATGTAACAAGTTCTTAATAAGTTTGTTTGCTAAATACAATTCCAATTTTTTAGTTTAGATTTTTTACATTTTAAAAATTTGTTTTAAGGTAAACAGAAGTGTTCAGTAGTATTTTTAATTTCTTAGTCTAAATAACAACATTTCAAAATGGAGGTCTTGGCTTCACGTCAATACATCTGTTAGATGGAACAGGATTTTGTTTAGCAAAACAATATAGGATGGTTAAACAATAGCTGATATTTCTCTGGCTGTAGCTTTAGGGATAAATTAAAGCGGAATAGCATGTATTCCACATAGTAATTATTTACAGCAGGGATAGGGAACCTTATTCCTGGAGGGCCAGTGTCCAGCAGAGTTCAGCTCTGACCCTCATCAACCACACCTGAACCTGCTAATCAGGATTACTAGAAGGCAAGTGAGTTTTATCAGGGTTGGAGTTAATCTCTGCGGGACACTTGCTCTCCAGGAACAAGCTTCCCCATCACTGATTGACAGGGTCCCACAATATCTTGAACAAGGTTTAAACATATTATTAAAAGTAAAAAGTTCCAAACGTTTATGTTATGACATCATTTCATTTTTGCACGTTTAGTTGAGAGCAATAATTTTGTGATTATGACCATAGCAAGACTTTAACGTCCCGGTTGAATATTCTATGTTGTTTAAGGCTCAGCTCTTTGTTTTGTCAGAAATCTTTACAGTTGTGTGTTAGAAGTATAGTCATTAGTTGATCAACTGCAGGAGTGGTTTCTATGAGTCCCAGTTCCATCCACACACTCATACTTGGCACAAACACACACACACACTCACACACACATGCATGGTAAAAAGATGATGATCAAGGGTTGTAACTCCACCCTTTGTTCCATCCCCATCTGAAGTTAGTGCGTTGTCCATATAATACACATGAAATTACACAGAGGTTCACAGTTATTTTACAAAAGATAAGATGCCTGAAGCAACTAAAAATGTTCTACCAGGCATTTTTGCTCATTACAAAATCACATCCTTTCCCCCCAACCCAAGCAATTTTCTATTCACAGGTGAATACACGATAGCCCAAACCTTCATTCACATACTGCAGCCCACCCACGACACCCCCCACGACCCCCAAAGACGAGAAGAAGAAAAAGTCTTGAAGAAATCCTTAAGAATCCAAGAAGTTCATTATACTTCCGTGGAAAATCAATTTAGTCTCTCTGTGTTGTTTTTTTCTTCTGTTAAATTCAAGTCTCTCCAGAGAACCGGGCTGAATTGTACACTCCACTGTGCCACAATTTGCAAATTTGTTATCAGTAACGCAGCCGATGCTGGCACCTTCTCACCCGCGACGCGCAGGCTTGTGAAGGGGAGCGAGACACGTTCTCCGAAAATCCACCAATACACAGTGTTGTGTTTTCCCCAGCATATGTTTTAGTATGATTTATTGGTGTCTATAGAAGCATACAGCTTTTAAATCATTCCTGCATTGGTAACATTAACCCTTGGTAATAAAGTAAGGCATATGATGCAGATAACAGAAAGAATTATTCCATAGACCTTGTCATTCATTTCTGCTGTTTTTCTTTGTTCTTGCAATGAGGGTTTTAGACAAGAAGGTATGATCACTCCAACCAATATCTACCCTACAGATATGTCATAGGTTTTTGCCCCTTTCACATTCAAAGAAACGTTACAATCTCTATGTCCAATCTGCATTAGTTCAGCATTCCGATTCAAGTCACAATATGCCAGAGAAACCATGTCACTGATCAATGATTTCTTGAGTTGTGTGCAATTTGTGCGCAAAACATTAAGGGAAATTGATTTGACAGGTCAAGCCATATCAGAATTTAGTTCACCGACTTCTTAGCTCCTAATGAAACGAATACTATTAAATAAATCTAAACATTCCTCTAACAGCTTACTTCTTTTTTTTCTAATCTCAAACACATTCATAATTTTTATTACAAGAATTCAGTCGCAGAATTAGATTTCTGCTTTTAAAGGTCAACAGCAGGTCAAATCACACGTGTACTATGTTAGACTCCAATCCAGCACAAACATTTCCAAGAAATTCATTTATCTTTAGCGTGTAACACACTTTAAATCGGAATTAATTACCTTTATAAGATACACATGAACATTACACATTAAAAACGTTTCAATTTTGTATGTATCCAATAGTGAACTTTCATTCAAGTAATTCAAAATGCAAAGCACTACGTAACATCTCCTCTACAGCATGTTCTGTGCAATCATTTGTAAGGATAAACGATCGGTTGATTTAACCGAATTACATCATTAACGGATCAGTATATTCATTCTGTCCTGGTCACTCAATATCTGGCCTCCTCACAAATTCTAACAAATGTCTCTGAGTTACGAGACGACTTACAGTAACATAGCTTTTCTTGATTTCAATAACACATATTCAGTTATAAAAATGATAAGGGCATGAGTTATTTTGTGCAATGCTATGAAATATTTTTCATCGAAAATCAACAGGTAAACAGAGAAAGAGAGAGAGAGACGAATAAATAAACAATAAATTACAGCAAAAATCTCATTAAATCACTCAGGGACAAAGCGCCTATAAACCTGAACAGGCATTTATTCACATAGATTCATATTTTCTATCAGCTTCCTTTGTCTCTATAATACCTTTGAATTAAATTGTAAAGGAAACATTATTTGTTTTCGATGTTTCTGTGTAGCTTTTGTCACACAATGTTTTTCTATGAGCATCGTAATTCCTGTCTGATGAGGCCACAGGAAGGATTCAGCCCAACCAATTAGCATAAATTGTAGGAACTTGTCTTTTTTCAATACTATTCCTAGAGGCTTATGCTTGTCTCTTGGCACGCATTCTTAAATATAGTTTAATCTCAAGTTTGTTTAGCCTTCACGATAAGGAAATATACATGCATGTTCAGTATTCCTGAATCACTAGTTCAAATAATACACATTTACTCTGCCAAGAGTTCAGCTCTTTGCAAGTCATGAACAACATTTTCGCAAATCTGTTTTTGTGGCCATCAAGATCCTTGTAAAGACACATACTGAGCCAAATGGTAACGTTTGTTGGGATCAATCGTAAGATGCCATTTGATATAGCCGTCATACATTCTCAATAAAATACCAGTTTGGTTGATTTCTGAACTGCTAGATTTGTCATGTTTGTCACCCCTCGAATGCACCCCAATGGAAAACAGGTTTCTTCAAAGCTGTTTTGAGTTGATTTACCGTAACACACATTAGTGTAGAGCCCCCTAACATCACTAAGGTGATAGTAGATGCTCATCCCATGACATCCACTCTTTTAAAGCCTCTTAAACTGAATCAAAGGCCACAAAAGCTCTTACAGTTCCTCCATGCCTTCATCTTTAAAGACCCCCTATCCCCCCCCCTCGCCGTCCACATGCCAATCCAGAAGAGAATGAATGGAAAAAAATGACAATATGAATGAACACTCTTCACATTACACAGTAAGGCTCACGGGGCAGTGGAGGTTGAGTTCTACAACAGGGAGGCAGGTGGGCCAGCAGGCCCTTCTTCAGGTCTTTGTTGAGGAAAAAGCAGATGATGGGGTTCACGCCTGCCTGGGCGAAACTCATCCACACTGTGGTGGACAGATAGCGGTGTGGGATGGTACAAGCCTTCACAAAGACCCGCCAGTAACAAGCCACAATGTATGGGGACCAGAGCACCAGAAAAAACAAGGTGATGACATAGAACATCCTGCCAAGCTGCTTCTCAGCCTTAAACTCCTCCATGCCCAACAGGCGTCTATTCTGGTTGTGCAAGTTCTGCCTGATGCCCAGTAAAGTGGGAGGCATTGGACCGCGGCCGAACCCTGCTATCCAGTTTGCTGCCGCCTGGCCTGTGGCTCCAGGCCCATGAAAGGTCCAATTTTGGCTAATGGCTGGAACCATCTGGACGGGCTTCATCTTTCGGTGTTTGTATTCAAACAGCAGGAGCTTCATGTAGACCACATGAGTGGCCAAGATTAACACAGCCAGCATCAACATAAACCCTAACGTATCATTGGCCTTGAAGTAGCGATGTTCAAAGATGCACTGGTCCTCCTCGCGGATAAACTTGTAGGTGCCTACATCAAAGACGGGTGGGAATGCCATGGCCACCGACAATGTCCAGACCATACATACCACCGCGACACAGGTCCAGAAGGTCATTCGCTTAGAGTAGAACCGGTGGTGGGCAATGGCCATGTAACGTGTGACGCTAATGCAAAACAGCATGAAGGCAGCATGGAAGCAAAAAAGTACAGCCATGAAGGCCACCACCTTGCAGCTGAGCACACTGTAAGTCCAGGCTGAGCCGTTCTTGATGGACACCAGTACGAAAGGAAAACAGACCGCTGAGCGAATGGTGTCGGCAAGGCAGAGGTCCAGAAGAAAGTAATAAGGTGCCTTGTGAAGGGATCTGTCCCTTAACACTAGCAGAGACACCACTAAGTTACCCACCAGGCTGATGCAGATGATCAACCCCAGTAGAACAAGTTTAACATAGGTGGAAACAGCCGAAGAGGGTGCTCCACCCATCATGCCACCTGTAGTAGACACCACGGCTGCCAAGGGGTTCCCGGGCCCATCACTGCTTGCGTTTCCGTTGGCCATCCCTTTTGCTGCTCTGATCGCACACCCCCTCCTTCTCCTCCGAAACCGACTCCTGCTTTACCCCCACTTCCTCCACTCCCACCTCCACCTCCGCCTCCTCCGGCTGAGCTGTCGTCCGTCCTCGTGGTTGCCTGTCGTTGTTGTCTCAGAAGGAACGAGAGAAGCTTGATTTGCATTGCTCCATTTTTGCACGGTTCTCTTTGGAACTCCCCTTCAAAGTTGACAACTCTGTCAGCCGTCACCCCTAAGAATACAGAAGAGAACATTTGTTACTGTTTTTCTCTCGCAAAGACTTGTTTTTATGGGCTACATACACCACTGACATTTGGGAAAAGTATAGTGTGTTTGTAAATGCCTGGAGGAAAATTTTAGGTCAGGTAGAATAAGGTAGCATGTAGCATAGTGATACTGACGCAGGATAAAAAAACTTATTTTTTAAACCACGACAGCTTTTTTTAACAGCTTTTTCTCATGGATACAAAGATGTAAAACTCTTGAAGCACTGAGAATGTTTTCTGCTTACGTGAGAAAACACATTACACAGCAAGAAACATAACCGCAAACTACTGGTTCTGAATGAAACTGCATTTCAATTAAATAACTATGTGCTGCAATCTATAAACAAATTTATAAACAACAGTTTGTGTTTTTAACTTACTTTCAGCAGAGGAGAAGCCTTAACTTTAAATCTTACATCAAATCAAAAAAAGTAATTTGAACAACTTCAACACAAGCGTTCACAAAACATGATTGACAGATGAAAGGTGCTACACTTTTTGCTGTTTACAGAGCTAGGGCTATTACAGAGACTGGTGTTTTTGTGTAATATAAATATTTTATGTGTGGTATTAAACATGTTTACAGAATCTTAAGTAAACTACAGCTCTGTGTAGATTATGTGTTTGTAAATATTCGACTATTTAAGTAAAAGTACATAATTTAAAGCCATTTAAGCAAAGCAATTTCCACGTTTTAATTCTTAAACAAATCACCATATTTCATATATTTGTAAAACATAAACAGTTTAAGATCTTAACTACGAACATGGTTTATGAACTAAATTTTATTTGTTTTGTCATACGGTACATAACATGAACCAATCAGAACACAATATTCCCTAAGCGCCCAAAATAAGGTAACGCCGGTTGTTGACAGACACGCTCACCTTTAAAAATGAATAAGAAACTATTTCATGGCAACCCTTGGACTTCTTTGAAAAGCGGGTATGGAAGGTAAGATATTGCTATGACTTTGGTACATGGGTATTGTGTCTGTTTAAACGATAATAACGACGCGTTGATAATGTTAAAAAGTTGGTCGTTTCTGTCGCGGTTATACGAGCATTGTGTGCGCCGTTTTTTTCTGATACTGAATCCTGGGGACAAAATTAATCAGGTTTATTGCGAGTTTCAAGTCTGAATTCAGTGTTATGATAAATCAGGACAGTGTCTGTTGAAATAATACGCTGAAACATTGCTAAATTGGATGCGCGGAAAAACAAATATACAGCGGGACCAGCATAGTCAATTGACTCGTATGAATCGGTTCTTTTATGAATCGTTTATAAGAAGTCACGATCTTACTGTTTGAATCATTATCCGATTAGCGATTTCTTCACTAAATGAACTCCGCTAAAGCGGTTACAGAATCAGTATATCAACAAATACTTTCCGTTTAAAGAAACTGAATTGTTGGTTTAAATGATCAAAACACAAAGACACAGAGATGTTTGACCCCACCATTATCATCATCCTTGGATTTTTTAAATCGACCAGTGAGTCAATTGGCGGTCTCTTGAACGTGATAAGCAGGGCTCCTGTAAGCATCTACTGTACCATGCTGGGGAACATCATCTGCTTCCCCGTGAGTAGATCATCTGTTTCCACCACACGCTACATGGCATGCCAGTAACTAGTCTTTCGTGGTAATTACCTCATTGTTGCTAGGCTACAATACATCACTTTTTACGTGTTAAGTATGGGCATGTGGCCTGGGATGCGGGGGTGGGGGGTATTAAAAGAGACAGTGGAGGAAAAACCTTTTTAATCTGTGTTGAGGACATATACGGTATAATTGCCAAGCGGACCCTTTTCCCCTGCTGTGTCGTAGCAAAGCCAACTAGCATTATCCAACTCTCCTAAAATGAAAGAGCATTGACCCATTAATTCAGATGTATATGTTCACACACTGTGGCAATATTGGCAGCTCTTAAAGAGCCATCTGAGCGACCCCTCAATGGTGTAACTGGCTAACAGGGAGCGTTCTGAGAATGTTGGCTTATGTTCTCTAAAAGTTCTCTCAACGTAATCAAAAGCGTTCTTGCCGTAATGTTAGTACAATGTTTTTTAACATATATTTCAAAACATTTATTCCTAAGAAGTTACTGGAGCGTTTAGAAAACGATACCGAATTTTAAAAAAATAGCAGAGCATTCAAAATAACACTTTAAATTTTCAGTTACGTAATGGAAATGTTAAAGAAACATTCCTACACTCTAAAACGGTAAGCTGGGTAACAGCCTCTAATACAGCTATACAAAGACACCTCGGCAGATGACAAAGTCACTTCAGCACCTTAGTCCAACAGCAGATAGAACTGCGCCGACCCATTGTTTTAGAGCAGAAACACTAATTCACTTGTGTGACAGCAATAACAGCTGCTTGTTGCTAGGTTACAGGGTCCTTCTGCCTTGTGCGGTGTATGTGTCTTTGTAAGCCTGAATGCAACTCAAGATTTGTTGAGGTGAGGTGGGAAGGAAAGATTCACTCATGAGAAATAATCAGCCAGAAGGGAGATAAATGTGAATGTTTTTGTCATGGTGTTAGTCAAGAATTTAAAATGTTGTTTTACTGCAGCCTGTGTTTACTGTGACAACCTGTTGTACTCGTTTACAAGTTGTACATGTATTTTGAATTACACGCTCACTCAGATTCAGTTCCGGAAATGAGCTTTTAGGTAATGCTTTTGTTAAGATGTTTGCTATTGCAAACAGTTATTATGTTTTGTCTGCAGAGAGTCTGCAGAGATTTAATATTTAAGAGCACACAACGTTTGGGTAGAACTAAATGATGATGAAGTGTCATTATTTCTCTTATGGACAGAATAAAATATACTTAATAAAGTATATATCCATCAAGTTGACCACAAAAGGATTTAAAATATGTTTAGTCATTATTATAGATGTTTTACTGTTTGATTTTTCAATAGTGATGCTAAAACCCTTATCATACTGATTTAAATGCTATTGAAAGTGTATCAGAAAAAACTAACTAGATGCATGTTTGTGTACTTCCGTCTTCACCACAGCATAATGTCACATTTGTACTGTAAAAAAGGTACAAGCAATTTAATGACCTAGTTTTGGAATGGGGGAGTAATAACATTTTTGAAGTCCATAGACAAACCGTTTCAATATGCAGATTTCATACATTTGCGTGCGGACTTTCTTTTTTCACTTTCCCAGAGTAAATGTTCGTGCATATTTTGCCCTGTGAAATAAAGAGCTTGACAAATATGTGGCTTGTTTTGGATGTGTCATGCGTGTCAACCTACAGAAGCGAAAGTTCACCTCGATTTATTTTTCAGGGCGGCTAAAAAGTTTCACTTTTTCAACACAATGTACCCTCAGCCCACCCCTTTGACAAGAACCTCTGATAAACCTATCAAATATAAATATAAAATATAACCTCTGATATATTTTAAATAATTTAAAATATACTGGCTGTTACATGCATGATGGCCTTTTTGGCCCACCCATAATTTAATGAAATTTCCTTTAACCGTTATGCCTTGAGCTGATATTATTCTATAAATGATGATGATTTTGTAATATTTGACACTGGAGGATCTTATACATTGGATATCTGGCATTAACAGATAGAAGGCGTTCGATCTAGCTGGGAGGAGTCAGATGTAAAGGGAGTTGGTTGGAGGTGGAAGGCTGGCTAGCAACAGCAGTGAGTATCGCTACCGTAGTCTCGGTGGGAGGAGGCGACGCGGAATTCACCAACCACACGATCCTGAATCATTTCGACTCTTACGTACCTATCGTCTTCATACGACTAAAAAGAACAGTGTGATCCCTTTGTTATAAAATCATTTCTCCTAGTTCTTTTTTTGCGCTGGGCTAACAGTAAAAGGCTGATGACGCGCCTTACTGATGTACATTAATCGTTTACTGACGCGCAGCTTTTTTATACAGCGTTTGCATTGTCCAGTTTGCGGATGTTCGTCTTTCTCTTACAAGCACGCGAAAGAAAATAAAAATAATCTATTGCTTAGATCTTTAGATGTGACTGACACAGCCGATACTGATGCACCTCATAAGCAAAAGTCCAATCGACCTGTATGGACGCCAGCAAAGCGCACGCGCCAGTTCCAGACAGTCTGTTTCGTTATTCAGTTCTTTTGGATGCGATTTACATCTTTATAGTTGTAGCCTACGCACCATTGTGGCTTGCATGGTTATTATTGGGTATCATGAAAAACGACAGCGTTTCTTTCTAACGGCCCGATTCCGTATGTGTGTGCGCGTGTGAACGTGAAGGTGCGCGTGCGTTTGCATGAGGGACAATGAAATAACAAGTGCATAAAACAGGCCTTACACTTCAGTACACTGGATGCGTCATGACGAGAGAAATGAGTCAATTCTTCTAAAGATGGTTCGATCGGACATCAGCATTTGTATGCCTCAAATTATAATAAATTCGGCAAGATAAAAATCAAAGCATAGAAGAGTCATAAATGTGCCGGCGCCCTTACCTAGAATTCTCGTCTTCGTCCAGACAATGAATCTGGTGTCAGTGGTATAGGCCTTAACGGGAGCTAGTTGCAATTATAAAAATAGCCCACAAAAAACGCTAAAGGAGTCGCACAATAAATTTAGATTGTAATCCAATACGAACCTCGACGTCCTTTACAAACGACAGGGAATAAAGAATAATGAATTAATTAATACAGGGAATGGCCACGTCTGGTAAAAAGAAACATGACCTGTTTCACGGGAAAGTCTTTTGTCGAACCGTTTAAATTTTATTATGCCAGGAGCTGGTATATCACAAACACACAAGTTTAAAAAACAAAAAGTATCGTTTCCTCTTTTTTCGTGTGCATGTCATGTCTTCGAGTTTTCCATAAAGCTAGGCCAAGCCTTAGCAGTCCATTCCCATTACATTGAGACTAAATTAAACGCAGTTCAATAGCAGAATGGCTCTATTTAGGCTCTGTTTTGTAGTATGGTTTGATCCTGAGACACAGCATCGATATCATTATCTTGTGCACAGATTGCTATTTGTAAATTACGATTGGCACTCGCTACTGGGCTGCAGGACAAAACGCTTCTTCCCAATCTTCATTTTCTTGCTGAAATCTCGACTGAAGCCAAAGACATTTTCTCCCACGCCACACCGATACACGTCTTATCTTCGACGGGAATAAATCCGACTTATCAAGCATCATCCCTCGGTATATCCAGTAAGCATCAACGTCGTCCTCTCACATAGTGTAGTCGTTGTATGTGTAGACATGTACACGGTACATGGAAGCGCCCTATATATTTAAAATGCATAAGCCTGGTACGGTCTGTGATGCAAGGCGCAAAAAAGATGGATCACTCATGGCAGCAAGACCCGATTCTTTAGTCGGGAATTCACCATGACTGTCAGTATCCTGGTGTCATCGTTGAATTAAGACGGTTAACGATAAATGAACAAAATGAAATGGGTTCCTCTGCGATGGTGATTTGGAAATAGCGGCGCCCGTCTCTGCGCTCTACCTCAGTTATCCCTGGATCGGATCCTTCCGGAAACGTCTCGGGATTCTTCGGCCCCGAATCTCATTGATGCTGCTCTGCCCACTATAGCACTGTGCGGTGCACTGAAGTGTATGGACGATGTCACATAAATATCGAATTTTTAAATGTCCCATGTTTTTGTAATCTAAAGAATATATAATGGAAAGCTTCATCGATAGATGCGTGTGCAATTGTTATCGTTAACAGTTGTTTTAAACCTGTCATAGTACTAACAGTTTACTTTAGTTGATGTAAACAAATGTGATTTGGTTAAGTCGATTTTTTGACTTGGATGAAGCACATATATAAATATAAGACACGCAATCAGCATATGTGTTATGATATATGAATGGTTTATGATATAATATATGAATGAATTATTAAATTAACTTTTTAATGCCAAGTATTCTGACCCACAAGAAATTTGTTCTGGTTACAGATGCAATAAGACAGATAACAAAAAATAAAACAAAGTGAATAAAAGCTATATGAAAATACACAATTATATTTAAAATAAAATCATATAAATAATATTTACACCATCATACGATTATGTTCATGTTATAAGTATGAAGTATGAATATGCAATTTAGCTGGTCCTTTTTCATTTGCTTGCGCTTTAGGGTCTGTGGCACGTTGTATAATTCAAGTAAGGAATGTTGTAAGCCAGGTCACTCAGTAGGGCATTGGCGTGCGAGCATTTAATCCATCTGTAACTTGCTGGTAAAAGGTGTTTTGTCTCTACGTGACACAACGATACACTGTATGCCCTCATGCCCGGCCGAACAGCTGCCTGAACCGCTGGAAGCCGCAGGAACAGATGGCCTTACCAAATGAAAAAACAGAGCAAGTAGAGGACACGCAATCAGTCACCGGAAATAAATGAAAAGTTTAGAAAATTGCCTATTTAGGACTTTCCTACATTTCCTTCATAGAATTGTTATGCGAAGCTTATTGGACTACATGGATAAAAACGTTTTTATATCTTATATGTTTTATATTTATATCTTAGGAAAGTCTAAATTTCCGCTTGAAATTAAAGTTATATCATTTGGTGTACTATAAACAGTATAATTTTGTAGTAATAATGTTGTCCATTATCATTCGTCCATCATTGTTGTGGTTTATACTCAACCAATTACATAATAGAAGTCGCCAAAAATGGACATGCAAAAGTTAACTGTGTACAGGTGCGCCTTCTAGTGGAAAGAATCTAACATGTCTGCCTAGCCTACTAAACTGCGTTTTAGGCTAAACTAATGGGAACCGTTCGTTTCAAAGCAAAGAGCATCAGCTCTCTGTAATTTTCTCTGTTAAAAGAGCTATCAAATACATATTATGTATAGATATATTTTATTTATATATTATTTTGACATTTGTTAACAATGGCTAAAGAGATAAAAATAAATTATTGTAAAGCATTTTAATAATTAAATGTTTTTACATTAATGATAATTTCATAATGCATGTCTCATACTGCAACAGCTATTTCAGTCACATTTGTTTTTAACAAAGTATTATTAATTTTCCTTAACATCAACTTCTCATGCGGGGCCTAGCTCTTTAACAAATCTGGAATCAATCATTATTAGCAGATATAGATCAATAATATATTGGTGTAAATGTATTACATTTTTTAGTATGCAATTTTCCTATTCATTCTCACGAGAATTATTGTGAGATATTTTAAGAGTTCAGTTTTCCTATCAGAAGGGCGGTTTGTCACACATGCTGGTGAAAGTGTTTATCTATGCAGGTTTGATGCATGTTACCACGACTGACAGGCTTTCAGAGGAAATCAGAATGCAGCTTATCAGAATTTAGAACGTGTGACATTTGCCAACCACAAAAATAAGAATTCTCATCAAAGCAAAGGGTGTGAAGAGCATCATCGGTCGCTGTAGGACAGTCCCATTTATGCAAATCTAATTTTGTGATTACAGTGGTCCTTTTTCATTGTTGGCGCCGTTTGCTTTAAGCAAAGACAAATTTTGTTTAGTCATTTTGAAATGGACCAGTTAAATCAGCATTATTGCAGTGTGCCATATTTCAACTGCCTTCCATAAGCCTAAGACCAATTATTAAATGATGCCATCCTGCTTCATCATAATGAGTTACGCAAACCAACAGCAAACCTTAAAGTAACTGACAACTTGTACATGCTGAGATAATCTGAAAGGTAACCGATTGATCTGACTTGATTTGACTGATGAGAAATCACTAACATATAAGAAAAATTAAGACCGCTCAAGTCTGTGGAAAACATTTTGTCACACAAAGTGTCAAACGTTCGCCTCGTCGATGGTTTCGTTCAATGTGTTACTTATGTTACAATTTAAGGTCGCGGTTTCACATATTTAGCTAAACATGAGAGGCAGTTTTTTTACAACCTCAAATCAGATTCAAAATCTCGTAAATGGTAAACAACGACGTTGCTCCTGGGTCAAGCACTGTGTGTGACAGTTGGCACTTCGGCTAATCTGATAATTGTCACACGAGAATATTGGGTCATGGCGTTTCACACTGAAATGTCTACAGTATTGTAAAATCAGCCACTGACGCCCACAAACAGATCAAATCAGCTGAATCTCAGTTGTAGAGAACGCCTACTATAAGAAATACTGAGTCATACTACTTAAAACACATATTTGACTCACCACAGCACATTTGTGTTAAGATGATAAATATCTACAGCCAATGAGAAACATACTGATGCGTGCTAAGAAAGTGGTATACTTAAAAAAAATAGCAGCCTTACTGGTATAGAAAAGGGTCACTTCGCCGGTTTGGCCATTTGTAGCTTAAAGATTTTAAAGTATTCAAAAAAAGTAAAAGTGCCATTTGAAGTCGTCTCCTAATGGTTTCAGTTTGGTCCAAGTGCAAATGCTGATGCGAGGTGATTTTTAACTTTCTCTTCTCTGTTGAAACTAGACATTTGCTCATTTCAGCTTATACTTTAGATAATTTTTAGACAACAACTGAAATAGGCAGGTTTTCTCTAAAAAAAAGCACAAGTTTTCACTATATTTTATGTATTTTATTTTTATATTTTATAAAAGAATAAATACCCCGTCCATCTACAAAACCACACACCCAGATGTTACATTTATTTATTTATTATTTATTGTCTGTCTAATAGATATGACCGTTTTCTTGTCCTGTTACTGTAAAGGACCTGTTACTGTAAATGTTTACCACATAGGAAAGAAGTCAGAAACCAGTTTTGTCTTTGACAATGAGAAGCCTTCCGTCTTTTAAATTGAGGCTTTTAATTATGAGAAACCAGGAGACCGAGGTTTCAAAAAGTCAAAAAGGTTGAGAAATACAGACATAAAGGGATGCAGTGAATGTTACTATATGTATATAAAGTGAATTATGTCACAAAACACTAGTAAAAATTATTCTATTTTGATTCTATGTAATTTAATACAATTAAGTGAAAGTTATATTACAAGTTGCATTTAAGAATTTAGGTTTAAGTATGTGCTGGGGCCAGTTTGACTTTAATGACCTGTGAGTCTGCATGCGCGCCACAAATTTTCACAAGGTGTGAAAATCTTTACGATCCAACTCATGATCCCAGTATTATTACCCATGATACATTTTTACAAATTTGCTTATTTAATTGTGATAGTGAGCTATGCAGCTGAAAACATCTTTCGGCTTATCATATTTTCTTCTTTTTTCAGAACTAAAACAATCCCGTATCATTTTTATTATTTTTGGGGATTAATAGTGTAATGGTGTATCCCTCCAATAGGTATCCCCAGTAGGTACAGTGTATAGTAGGTTTGAATCCAACTGTACAAATAAATCATTAATTGACTGGTACATGTGGGGCACATAAGACAAGGTATATTTAAGGGCAGGAGCAAGAGACAAAAGACAGTGATAGAGAAAGAAAACATTACTTTAAATTGATCATTTGAATATAATTTTACACCCTAAGAAACATCATCTGTAAAGCCCACATACATATCAAATGAGTTTTTATAAATCAACTTTTAATTTGTAATGATGCACAGACGTTTTTCTATAATGTTAGGAAACATCTCTTACTGTTTAGGTTAGTGATGATATGTGGGATTTTGGTTTTTTATTTATTCGTTTACTAACAAAACTGTTGACAGTCACTGGTTGGCATCAGCTCTGCACCTTATATAATGAATTCTATGAAATTATGTTTTCAAACCGAGAGTGGTTTATAATTTATACCACGTTACTGCCTGTTGTGCGTTGAATTGTGTGTATGTTGTTTGTGGAACATTTCAGCCTTTGTGATGACACTGTATATTTTCTGAGTATAAATAAGTTCTGGATATTGACTGCTTGCAGTGACGCATTGCGTGAGCACAGGAGAGGTGGCAGCTACAGGTGAGTGTCGAAACAAGAATTCCATGACAAACTTTTAACCTCCTGCTAAAATGTGTGAATATGCCTTTAACTTATGTTGCTTTCTACAATTCTTGCTCATGTTTCTGTAGTGATCTGATGCATTTACAAACCCGTGACTCTGATGGAAACAGGACTGCTCATGCTCTGCAAAAAAAAACAATTTTTAAAACAAGTTATAAAATAGAAAACGGTTCATCGTGTTCATATATTAAACTATTCATAAAAGGAGGATTAATACAGATTGTATAATTCATCTGAGATTTATCTTTTTTGCGTTTAAAATAGCAATCATACAATCATAATATGGCAGCAGATATGAGATATTACATCAAAATGGATCCATGGGTCATAAATGACCAAACATTTTATTGAACCATTTTATATAAGCAAAATAATGGCCTGTGATTTGCTTCGGCCGCGATTGTTGAGGGTTTTATTTTGTATCTAAATTGTGAATATTATGACTTGTACATAAACATAAAACAAACATAAAATAAAGGCAATTTCTAAGTATCAGGTTAAAGCTATAATGGACGTTCGATTTTGTGCTTGTTTAGACCCTTTCAAAAGTACATTGTATGTGAGTATTTAACATGCTTCAGCTGAATTGTCTTGTAGGTACACAAGAGTCCGTAGCTTTCCTGCACTTGTGATCAGCCCCTTTTGACTGATGTCAGTGTTAGATTAGTCTTCATCATTTGTACATGTCATGATCTCATATGTCATGAACGAAAGAAGCTAACATTTCAATTAGCACTGTGATGTCATATTTTATCTCTGATTCTGCTATTAAGATTAAGATTATTTCACTCTCGCTTTTAAACAGCACGGCACAGGAAGAGAACGGCTGACTACAAAGACAGGAGGTGAAGAGCTATAGTAAGTATTTACCTGCTTGTTTCTGAAAAGTGACAGATTTAATATATACGTGCTTGTAATTTTCTGACCTGTGGCGTATTGAATACTTCAAGGCCTTGAGACAGATGTCTCACGTGCATGAAACCTATTTGTATTTTAATATGTTCATAGTATCCAAAATGTCTGCGAAACCTCAAATCTGCATGTGTTGTATTATGTTTTATGAATGGATGAGTGAATTGTACATCTGATATATAATGAGGACCTATTCATACGTAACTGTTTATATATGAAGCGTTTGAATCTGCGCATGACAAAACCCAAATCATAAAACTGTGGTCACCTGCTTTGTGCATCCGATTATATTCCACTTTGTGTGTCATTATTACAGTGTTGTAAAGAAAATGATTGAAATTCGATGAAGTAACAGTCTTAATGCGACATGCGTTTTTTTTGTGTATTGAGAAGCATTCTAAATGGTTCAGGCGTTGGAAATTTGAGAGTGGGAGGATAAAAGAGATACAGGTATGGTCACTATGAATCATTTGGCTTTTTCTCATAAAACTTCTCACATTTTGTCTCCAGATCTTGATGGACAACATCCTGGTTTTACAGTGTTCAGTTTTTCAACTCATTTCATGTGGTTGAGACATTGATGCTTATATGCAGTTTCACTTAGATTTTGTCTTATGAGGCATGTGTGATATTGTGGAAAGTTGTTCGAACCGCTTCAAAATCTTTCGCTTATATGAAAAGAGGAAAATATGAAGTGACTGGGGCTGTGAGTAATATTCCATCACTGTGTGGTTCGAACTCTGAAATCAAAATGAAATATAGAGTGACAGGCGCGCAGCAGATTTTCTAGGAAAGCAATACGCTAAGAACATCTACGTAATGATCGTTTTCTGGTCGTTTTCTTGAGATGAATAATGATCATTTCAATAGTCGAGAGTTTTCATGGAGGTTTTCTTGTATTTCATGTCTGTTTAAGCGGTGTATGGAAATTGCATTGCTATTGATGCTCTGATCTCAGCTCAGTGACACAGTTAACCGCATTCTATCGCTATCTCATATCCCATATCCTGTTCCTGGGTTGCTTCTGTCGTGCATGTTTTTGCAAAATGCAAAGTGTGTGTGTGCGGTTTCCTGAGAGGTGGGAGAGGTTTGTGTCTTGTTTAGACAGACAGATGTCGCGCACCCCTCGTGCTGTACGTTTTTCAGGTGACAAAATGGTTAAATGGTCAGAAACGATAATGGTCGTGAAGTGATTCGATTTGCAGGGAATACACGTACTGATATAAAACAATCATTTAAATCTTACATGCACTGCTGCTTTAGTTAAAAGCATTCACCAGTGTCATTGCCCTCATAACATAGCTGAAACAGAAACACAGTAGACTGTCGTCATGTCGTCATGCTCTTTTCCTCCTCTACTTCCTCAGAGCTTACAGGGAAACCCCCGCCATGCAAACCCCCAAAGCCTCTGCATTCCATACATCATTTCCCCATTTTAATACCTTTTCAATTGAATTCCTTAGGAACACTTTTTATTTATCTTAAGAAGCTCATCATTTATCTGTAGCCTTCTGTGTTCTCTTACAGTGGTCTCAGAGTTTGGACCCACGTTTTGCATGGATCATCGGTTTATAACCCAACGTTGTATCTCGCCTCACATTGTTTATGGTATGAATTCGATTTTCGAGAATTCACCACAAAAACACTTTGTGGTTGGCATAAACCCTGTTTTTCGTCTTTGCAAGTGAAACTGTATTGAAAGGAGTATGGGTTTGTTTAGCATGAATAGTTTTGTTTATGGTTATCGAGGAAAAGTGCATGCCACAAAACAACCTGTGCATGTTGGCCTCTGCCTGATCTGGCTAACCCGTAACAAGCTACACATTGTACAGTGTACAAGATTGTATACATTGTACAGTTTTATTGGGCACATGACCCTTTGATGTCAACAGCAAAAGACACTGGAGCATTTTGTTTTCTCTTTTAAAGCATAAGCCTTATATTTTGCTAGGTTGGCTAGTTAAAGACATAATATTTTTTTTTAGGACAGGACGTGACGTGAGGCCAAGTATGGTGACCCATACTCGGAAATTGTGCTCTGCATTTAACCCATCCAAGTGCGCACACACACACAGTAGTGAACACACACCCGGAGCAGTGGGCAGCCATTGCTGCGGCGCCCGGGGAGCAGTTGGGGGTTCGGTGCCTTGCTCAAGGGTCTCACCTCAGTCGTGGTATTGAGGGTGGAGAGGGTGCTGGTAATTCACAATCTCCACCTACAATTCCTGCCGGACCTAAGACTCGAACCTGCAACCTTTGGGTTACAAGTCCGACTGTCTAACCATTAGGCCACGGCTGCCCCCACGGCTGAATATTTTCATTCAGCATAGTTTTTCCTGCTGCCATCAAAAAAGCTTTTGGGTCCCAAGCAGCGCCGTGAAGTATATGAGCGCAAGCAGAATTGAAACCTGCTCTTAATTTCTTACCTTAGTGATGCCTCAAACTGAGAGAGAGCAGGACAACAAGGTGGGTGAACGAGAAAAGGAACAGCAAGCGACACTAAAAGAAGAGCTTGATGCTTCCTCTCCTTCAAACAAATGTTCTTCATTCCAGTGTGAGGAACACCTTTTATCTGAGGTACAGAATTCACTTTTCATTTGATATTAGTTCTCCTGTAGTCTCCATTAGCTGTCTTATATATTAATTCATCCTTTAGTGAGTGTTTGTGTGTAATTTCTGCTGCATTTTCTAGGATTTATTTTAAATGCAGACCATTAGTTTTCAAATGGTTTTGTTTCAGGACCTAGTTTTTACATTGAGCCCGCAATTAAACAAAAGTAAACAAAACAAAAATAAAACATTGTAAGCATTTGCTAATATTACCTTTAAAACCCCATCAGTACCCCATCAAAAACACAATTTCTTTATTATTAAATGCATAAAGAACAGCAGAAGTGTGATTTACACCTTTAACAAACAGCTAAATATTGTTTCAATATTATAATTTATTAACCATATGACCAAGTGGCAGCCGAATGTGAAAATAGTGAAGTGAAAATAATATAGCGTTTGTTTGGGTAATTACCCAGCTAACAGTTTTAGGTTATAAGAACGTTTATGTAACATTTCCATGAAGTAACATAAAAACTTACGACATAATGCCTAAAACTTTATATTTGCATATAAAACATTTTTTAAAACATTCCATGTTTTGATCAAGTTTTTTGAGAGAACTTTTAGAGGTTAACGGTAGCCAACAACCTGAAAACACTCACTGTTAACTCGGTATACTCATTGTGTGTGTGTGTGTGTGTTAATTTTCTTGAATTCTGGACCTCAGATTGTGGAGCAAGATCATAGTTCTCCTTCAAACAACTCATCAGCCCTCAGACATGCTCTGTTACATCAGGTAGATTAATAAGCTACTGAGATGCTAAAGCTTACCTGAAAGTAACTCTCAGCCTTTATTGTATAGAACATGATGACACGATTCAGTGTGTTTGTTTGTGTGTGTGTTTTTGTGTGCATGTGTGTGCGTTTGTTTGTGTGTGGGTTTGTGTGCGTGCGTGTGTGTGTGTGCGTTTGTGTGTGGGTTTTTGTGTGTGCGTGTGTGTGTGTGCAGGGAGCTGCTGATGAGGAGCGGATGCAGTTTCTTCAGCTGGTGTTTCAGAATTCTCGAGTGGCCCAGGTCAGACCATCGGTTCTCCGCTCTACAGCTTTTCTCCTTCAGGGTTTGTATTCCAATGAATTATTCAAACTTTACATTTTTTCATGTTTTTTTTTACTTTTTATAAATTTGCATGCTCTATGGAGCAAAAAGGGGTTCCTAGTGTGTATGTGCTGCTACTGCATTTAATCTCAAAGTGTTTCATGTCTAAAAGAGAGAAAAATAATACGATTTAAACTAAATGTTCATTTTTTTATTTTATTTTTATACATTACAATGTAACATACACAATGTAACTGTAACAGTCTCCTCTTTATTTTTATTTATTTAGCAGATGAGAGCAACCCAGCAGCCATGAGCAGAAGAAAAGACACGGGTCACAGTACACAGATCTCCATCCAAGCTGTTTCATCCAGGTAAGCATCTCTGTACTGCTGTAAACAAATTTTACTTAAGAGTGTTAAGCGTTCTTTAGCAACAATCTAATCCATGGGATCCTTCTCAGCCTCGACCAATCAGAGATGGAAAGTTCTAGCTCTCTTTTTGTAAACGGACAATGTCGTTGGCCTGGCTGTGATGAAGTCTTTGCAGGGTACCAACATTTTCTGAGGTAAGTCTGTACGTTTTTTAATTTTACACATGGCCAATACCTCAGCAATCCACACTTGTGGGGATACAATCCATTGTTCGTTTGATTTTAAAATTTGTAAGTATTTTATCTAAGGCCTTTTATACCTGTCTAGACACCTGAACCGAGACCACAGCACAGGGGAGAAAACTATCGCTCAGTGGCGTGTTCAGCAGGATCTGGTGCGACACATGGAGAATCAGGTACACAGATATGTCAGTAGTGCAGTTTTGAAAAGAAGTCACGATCTGGCCATCGCTGATCATTGATTAGTCATTATGAATGAGGTATAAGAAACTGATTCATGGTTTCAATGGTTTTGAGTCATCGAGGAGTGTGAACCTAAACAATTCTTGGTAAGCGGTTTGAGAACAACTTCTTCTGTGCTAATATGCCACTTGTGACGTCTTCCTTTGACGTGACGAATATTTCAGCTCATTCAGGAGAAGCAGAGACTTCACGCCATGCAGCTCCATCTGCGTCTGTTTGAGTGCATCTCGACGCACAACGTAAGACACTCTATAATAGATTTTAATACGCCTTCTACAAGTTTCATCAGAGAGAGGAAGAACATTTGCAGATTTTGATTGACGATTACAACAGCATGTGAATTTAAAAAATGACACATGTGGACAAATCATTTATAATAAACACTGCTATATTTCATAAAATATAAGTACAGTATATTTTGATTGCCAAAAACGTCCGACATTAAAAACTGCAGTTCTCTCTTGAAGGAACACCTAAGTTATTAGAATAGCCCCATCATTAAGGAAGGTTTTGAGGCACTATATACTACATATAAACTATATTTTGAAGTTCTTTGAGAACACAAAAGGATATTTGAGATACTTTTAAAAGCATTCCTGGCGGTTCTCCAAAAGGTTCCACTAGTGTGGCAGTCTAAAGAACTTTAAATGATGTCTTTTTGTCATTCTCAGTGTATTAAAAGATGACTTGTGTGTTCTCTATCAGGGAGTAGCTCCAGGCTGGCTGAGGCCGCTGGCACAAAATTTTGCCCCATCAGGGGAGCCAGATGGCAGGACAGAGAGAGCTAATGAAGCACCAGCACGACAGGAACACTGGTACATACCCCCACCACACCTGCTGCCAGGTAAAACCTGCTAAGAGTCCAATATACACATCCTGCTGCGCTCCTAAACACACACACACACACACACACCTAAAATGATACCTCTATTAAACACTAACGAATGAAATACAGATTATTAAGTGGTTAAAAATATAGATTGATAAAAGATACCATCCTACACTGTTTACATTATGAAGTCCGCGTCCGTCTTCTGCCTTCATTGTACCTCTGTACGTCTGTTGCTTTTTCCTTGTTGTTGTTGTTTTTGGTCAGACAATAGAAATTGGTGGTCTACCACAAACTCTACAGCTGGAGAGATTGCATACTTCCTGTTGTCACATTTAGGATGCCTTAAGACCACAAAGATTGCCCACAGTAGATCTGGACCAAAAGTAGTTCACATGCTCTCAGCTGGTTTTCTTGCTCATAAATCATTTGATCACATGATTTTGCATTCACTGGTATTGCGTAAGTAGTTTATCAAAAATGACTAATTTGTGTTACTCGGCTGTACATTTTGTGCTCACAACAAAACATGTAGTGACATACATAAACTGCAATGCACAAATGAGTGTTTGTGGTCAGTTTCCAAGAAATATTGTGTAATGTTCTTTCTGCTTCTAAGTCATTTGCTTGTCTGCTTTACAGATTTTGTTAGCAGTATTGAATACTACAAATATGCCAATATACGACCTCCATATACGTACGCTTTCCTAATCAGATGGGTGAGTATTCGTTTTTATGCCCATACGTGCATTTTCCAATTTCATTTTTATGTAATAAATTGTGAAAAAAAAATATGTCAATGGTATCCGTATTATGAATTTTACTGTGTTCTGATTTTATAAATTCCAACTTTGCATGCTCATTCCGCAGTCCACCGGCTGCTTTAACAATTATGAATTTTGCCTTGACTTTTCTATAATTGGTTTCTACAGTCAATCCTGGAAGCCCCAGAAAAACAGCGAACACTTAACGAGATCTACAACTGGTTCACTCGAATGTTCTTTTACTTCCGTTACAACGGTCCAACATGGAAGGTACTGAACATTCTGACAGCTAATTTAACCAGCTGGCCATCAGCCCCAGGCCAGGAGAGTCACAGCTCACAGCAAAGAAAATAGATTTAGATTTTAAAATTCATTTTTGACTGGCTGAATTTAATAACTAATAAATGTATTCTATAACAAATTGGAATAATATTGTGGTAGTTCGTAGGACTGATTTCATGTTATTTCAAGCGGCTTAAATTAACGAACTAAAGTTCAGTCTTAAGAATCAGATGTAACAGTTTGGTTTTACAGAGTAAGAAACTTTGGGACATTATATTTACGTCCACCTGGTGGCAGTATTGAGACGACCAGCTCATGATAAATACTGAAAAATGCCAGTATTTCATGGAATCCGATATCTAAAAAATATTTCTGTTTAATCGTTTTCCCAGAATGCAGTGCGCCACAATCTCAGTCTTCATAAATGCTTTGTGCGGGTGGATGGGAGGACAGGAGCAGTATGGACAGTGGATGAGGAAGAGTTTCAGAAGAGAAAAGGGCAGAAAATCAACAGGTCATCTTATGCGCGCCTCTCTAGTCTTTAAAACAACGAAACAAAGTGATTTATAGTTACCTTTAAGAGGACATACTCTTAATTTTTAAATTAATCAACGTTTAATTTTGTCCAAGTGATGTTTCAGGTGAAATAAATATAAAGTCTTGTGTTTTGCAGGAATTACACTTTGAAATGGCTCACACCCTTCATCAACTTCATCAATTAAATGATGTCACAGATTCTGAGTGAAATGCTCTGAGCCAAAATGTTCAATTTGCCAATTCCAGTTTAGAATGAGGATTACTGAATTAATCTTAGAATTAGAATTAAAATTCAGCTCATCTTTTTTTAAATAAAGAGCATTAAGTATGATTTTAGAAATTGTGTAAGAATACTTGTGTTTTTTTGGTATTCCATTGTTTCTGTCTGAAAAGTTTTGTTGTCTTTCCTAAAATACGTCATGCATTACTGTCTCTCTGGTTGTTCAAAACTATTGCATTGTAATTATTTATGCAGACGGCTGTGATTTTATTTTTTATATTAAGAAGTTGCGAATTTCTTTGTCATTTTGTGAAATTAGAAATTTGTGTGCAGTAGTATCTTATAAACAATAAACAATATTAGCAATAACGTAAATATTTAGAACGTAACTTTTAAAGAGAAACGCCAACCTAACCACAAGAGGGCATCAGCGCGTCACTGAATGCGCGTTTTTTTTTGGGTGTGGTAACTGTGTAACAGCGCAGGCGAGGACACAAAGCATCAAAGCTGTGAGTGAAGGACAAAGACGTCTGTTCACATCGACATTTGATCAGGGTTACATCGTATTCTGATGAACGGTTAATGAATGACCCACACCCGAACGGCATATTGTATTTTAAATTTGCCCCACTAACTGCATCATCTTTACGATCATTTTTTCAGCTTCTTGCTTTCCTCCAGATGTGAAAATTGTAAAACGAATGTTTATACTGGTTTTAACTCGTCACTCGCACACAAACATTCACACGTGCGTCAGTGTGCTGCAGTTGAAAGATAAGACAGTAAATAAACCCACTGCCTCTGGTCTCCTGTGTGCTTCACTGTTTTGTCCTCCAGCTTGATGGGAACGCATCCCTTGCTGGGGCTTTTGTGTCCTCTGGCGCCCCAGGCTTTGGTTCAGTTTCACATATCAGTGTCATATTCAGTGTCACTACTTACCCACAATGCCAGTAATTATGATAAAAAACTGCATTGTAAAAGAAATTAAATATATTGGTTTTCTTCAGTGAATAATGATTCTTAAATTCAAACATTGCTGAACTGCATTGGTTTCTGTGAGTCTCAACTGTCACAATGTACAAATATGAATATTACCATATTCGCATGCAACAAATGAGATTTGAGAGCTATGGCAGAGTTATGGTGTAAATACGATGTACTGGACTTTAATGGTACAGGGTTTCATCACTTTTTGGAGCTAGAAAGCTCCTGGGCTGCGTTTCTCAAAAGCATTGTGAGTCTAAGTTGATCGTTGGTGCCCGTTGGTGCTATGATGCACTTAAGTTTACGATGCTTTTAAAAACACAGCATTCACTTTTATTTCCTCTATTTTGACATCTCCTTTGTGCTTTGTGACATCATATGTCACGAATATTAGTACATAATATTTTGTTCATCTAAATGTTCTTTAGCCTCAAAAAATAATTATATCAGTTCTTTTGCCAAAAAAACCCTGATCTAATCGTTTTAAAATATCATATATAATAGAGTACTATATAACATTAATATATGCAGGAACTATAGACATGAAAATTCCATCCATTTTATTACTCAATTTTCCCAGCTGTCTCTGCGGGACTCCTCATGCCCGCTGATAATTTTATTGGTTCAGCATGGTGACAAAACATCCCGAACACGCGTCCGACACCCTTGCTTCTCTCTTGTTTCCGTGGCCTGCAGATGTATTATAAAAAAGGGGATGTTGACAGCCTCAGGGCACAGCTCAGAGTTAGCTGGACCCTAATTACACTTGGAACATTTCCTTCAGACAATATGCCTCATTATATCGGCCTCTGGACAGCCTCAAAGATTCTGACAGCTGCCTCTCTCGGTGTCAGGTGCTTATTACCTGCTCTTCCTCCCCTGTTGACTTTCTGCGCCAAACAGGTGTCTCGGCTCTATATCCAGTGTGTTATATGACTGCTGTGTTTTCATTACCTGAACCTGCCTTGCAACGGAAATAAAGGTTGTTATGTCCTCCGGGGACTTTCTGCAGCACTTTACTGCCAGAGAAAACGTTCTGCATAAATGGACAGTGTTCTTTTTTAATGTTTTTCCAGTGAAGACTCTTGAGCGTAATCACAGCTCTCATCGATGCACTCAAGAGTGTGCTGAGTGTCATAGAGAAGTGTGTCATCGCGAAGATTTTTGGTTTTAAAGCATTGCGTCGGAAAGCCGACACTTTATATATTTCACATGCATATAAATTACGTTTTTTATCGCATCATGATCAGATGAAAAATAATGTTTTTTTTGTGGTTGAACATACCATGGTGTGGAACAACCGGTGAGCAGAGCAGAGGGCACTAAACACAGGAGAGGAGAGAAACTCATCCAGCTATCAAGAACAAAGGTGAATATCTCACTCTTCGTTAACTGTTGTTCTTTGATAAGACAGACAAAAGGTTTTGTAAAATCTCTGTCTCGTCTCCTCCTGACAATTTCCCAGACATGCAAACGCTCAAAACAGAGCCAGCGGGCTGGTATGTTTGACAGGCTGGAACAGAGATAAGAAATAGCATAAATGACACCCCTTCAACTGTGGCACATCACAGACGCGAGCAGTAAATCACCCAGCACCTGTACAACATGATGCAACCAGCTGCACTATAAAATATAATTATTTAGGTTTGTTAAATTGGTGCTGAAAATGGCATCTCAGAGGAATCAAATAATTCAATGTTTATAGGCTTTAAAAGAAAAGTAACAGGTTCCCATGTACTTACTGTTTGTCACCCAGCTAATGGTTTTAGGTCACAGGAACGTTTCCAAATGTTCTCGTTGAGTAACAAAAACATTTCAAATGTTATTTTAATAGTTCCAGGAAGGTTCAAAATGTCCACCGTTCTAGACGTTGTATTAACGTTATTGCTTAGTTATAAGAACATTTTACAAACCTTTTAAAACTGTAACTAAAACATGCCACTAACAACTTAAGAACAACTTAACTTTTTGATATATGATATATAATGTTACAAAAAGTGTTACTAATGTTACTGCGAGAATGTTTTTTTAACATTCTTGAGAGAACTTTTAGAGAACATTACCCAACGTTCTGACAATTCCCGGTTATTTGGAAAAAATATGCAGTGATATCCTGTTGACTGTTAATGTGTCTCTGTTCACAGGTGTGACTGTTTGTGCTGGTATGGGATCAGTCGTCCACATTCTCAGCCGGAGTTAGACAGGCAATGTTTTTCTGGTGAATGTAGGAGAACTGTGTCCTCTCTGCATTGTCTGTAGGATTATGAGGGCAAAAGGTCAAGCTTAACCCCTGGCCTCAACTATCTATTCATCTCCTTAAAAATGGCCACATGCACAAACGCACTAATTAACATGCTAATACAATAAATAGCTTATTATTTTTAACGGACAGTGACTCCAGGGGTGTAAAGAACAGTATGTGAATGATTGTGCTTCATTACTATATTTAAATATAATTACATATTATTTTGGGGATTTTTTACTTTATACACTTACTATTTAAATCTTTAAAGTACTATATACGTTTATTTGTACTTTTTTGCACTCCACGTATATGGCTATGCTCTCTGTAATGTAACTAATTCCATGTTTCATTGGCATTTTAATGCCTCTTAAAGCAACGTAAAAAAACAATCCATTCAAAATGCAAAAAAACTTTCTCATCTGACTAATGGACAAAGTGAGTGAGCTTGTTTTCTCCATGTGACTAAACTCTGTTTAGTTTAACTCCGTTTACTGTAACTTAAATCCCTAAGTAGTCTTTTCATTCTGTTGAAGAGCCTAAATTTCTTGTCCAGTGTCCGGTACAGTAAATCTCTTTCGTTCTTCTTTAAATACATGAGCAATCATTGATTTACGGTCTGTGGATTTGTGACTGTGTCTACACAATTAAAAAGCTTAATTACACGAGTACACAGTTATCTAAACGGCTGGTACATTTATGACCTTGACGGGGGAAAATTATATTTAGTAGAAAGACGTTTTTAATGGGCTCTGCTAAACCTCATTAAATTCTCATCAGGAAAGGCCCTGGTCACCCATTCAGGTTTGTTAAATTTCAAGCTGTGCTGTATTTCCCAAACACACACACGCACACTGGTATCTAAATAGAGTATCTAAATTCATTACACCAAACCTGTATGTCTTTGTTCTTCGTAGCATTCCAGTTGCGAGCAGAATTTCCCGCACTGCGTCTGCAATCTCTCTCACCTTGATGTTGTTACTTGACGTGCTGCCTTTGAGGGAATAAAAGAGTGTCTTTCTGCAGGAGAGGATGAAAGGCCGCTGGCCTCCATCTTTGCAGCGTGGAGAGACGATCACACCGCGGGGCACCGCGGCTCTCTGATGCCTCCTGACAGCTCAGGACTTTCCACAACTTTTATGTCATGATACAACAGTCAAATAGCTTTGGGGAGCAAAAAGAAACCATAATGGGTTAGAGGGAAAAAGGAGGGGGGGTGTTATCTCTCTCTCTCTCTCTCTCTCTCTCTTTTCTTTTTTAGCTTAACAAGTGCTGTGATCTAATTTCGTGGACAGAGACGTCTGGAGATGTGATAATCGAGAGATTGAGCAGCAAAGACGCACAACAGATCGACGCTTCCAGACACGTAAACAATCATGTGTGTTTGTGTGGATGTTGTAATAACAGAATTCCTAATTCGAACAGATCAAATAGATTCGCCGCTGCTAATTGAATGCGTACGCACGCGCGTGCTAACGCGGAGACGGCGGAACGGTGAGGGGATTTAAAGCTCGTCGGATTGATGATGTGAACGCAGGCACATACATGTCACGTTTAATTCTGGTCCAGGGATTTCCAATGAGTTTGACTTCGGCAGACTGGTGTTTCTGTTGATGGGATTTTAAATGGGACGTCCTTGTAAAGCAGAGATCATGATACCGACAGCAATTCCTATAAACAATCTTACATGCATGAAGACACACATTCATTCGCGGGCGCACACACACAACATGCATGGACGTACAGCGAGGTGCAAGGAGAATGGGAGGGTGGAATGGAGAGATTAGGATGAAGAGAGAGAGAAGATGAATAGCCGGATAATTAGCCTCATCTCCCAGGCCCTGACAGAAATATGCGCTTGAGATGGATGGTGCCATGGAAAAATAGAGCCTGGTCCACCCCCTGCCCCCCGCTCACCCATCCCCCAATCCTCTACCATCTCACCATTCAAACGGGACGAGAGAGAGAGAGAGGGAGAGAGAGAGAGCATCCCTGTTGGGTTGGTTATCAAAAGCCCCTCGTTCCCCAGAAATCCTCTCTGAGAAGTCAGTGAGGAGAGTTTGAAAGAGAGAGACTCAATGTCTCAATGTTTTAACCCAGATGACAAAGAAAGCCACAAAAAGTCCAGCGAAAATCACCATGGAGTCTGAAGGGAGCGTTTCTCTACACTGTCAATCCAAAACTATCATTCTATTCACATTCTTTATTTATTTGTTTATTTGTTTTTATAGGTGACACTTTTTAAAGAAACAAAAAATACAATGACCAAAAAGGGCCCCTGTTGATATACACGTCAACAAACCCTCTGGACTCATCCATCCACTTTTCATCCCGAATAGAGCAAGGGAAACAAATACACAAACAAACACATTTCTATTCAATTTATCCATGAGTCCAGGTAATAAAATAACAAGGAAACAAACTGTGGTCTGGTTTAAAGCTGAGGATCTCTGAGGACAGACGTCCTACTGTCTCAAATTCAGTCTGTTGATCCTGATGCTTCTCAAGAGATAAACATCATGGAAGGATAACATGGTTCTGCAGAGAAAATCCCTTTAGATGTATTTATAAAACAAAGCCGAATCCTGTTTCTACCAGACCGAAAGCCCTTTGCAGTTGCGGGACCTTCAGTATGTATCTGCTTCAGTGTGACTGTCTGTGAAGCACAGCAAACTAAAAACCTTTATTAAGATAAGGACATTGAATTCTGATAACCCTGAACCATCAGTAATAGTAACAGGTGTGTGACTGAGAGCATCACCATCATTTCATGTGATTTTCCTCTTTTAATATATTTCAGACTGCACACTATGTATATACCTATTGACCACCTCTCTCTCTCTCTCTCTCTCTCTCTCTCTCTCTAGTCTTTGCAATGTGTTTGTTCTTTCTTTCTTTCTCTCTCTCTCTCTTTCTTTCTCTCTCTCTCTCTCTCTCTCTTTCTTTCTTTCTTTCTTTCTTTTTTCTTTCTCTCTTTTTTCTATCTCTTTCTTTCTCTTCTTTCTTCATTTCGTTTCTTAGATTTCCTTGATTTGCATGCATCTGATATGCCTTCGTGTATCTCACAGAGCTCTACTGTAGCTTTATGAAATCAGTGTGACAACATGTTCAGTTTTCCACTGCTCAACACTCGGTGTCCGGCACGACTCTTCTCCAAAAACCATGTTAGAACAGATATGAGGTAATAGTCATCAGTTTGGACTAAGGCCTCGGTTATGGATTATAGGTTGGGGGGTTTATTAGAAACAGAAAGTCATATCTCTGTTACCTTAGGTCAGATTTTTGTTGCTGAATGGTTCATTCCATGTATTTCCCTCTTAATTTGAAACTGGTTCCAGAATGTTGTTGGAAAAGAGCTGGAGTTTTTTTCTTCGCCGAGGAACTTAACTAACTACAGGTGTTTAACTTGATTTAATTAAGTTGTTGATTCTGTTGGCAGCTGTCTGAATCTCAAGCTTGATTATTGGATTTCACATGTTGCTCTCTCTCATGGGTTGTGATCTTTATGCTTTGACTCTTGGTGATGTCAGCAGAAGCAGAAGCGCTCGGCACAGCCCTCGCCGATAAAATCTGCGGCTCTCATTGGCCAGAGCAGATGGAAAGGGTTTTCTTCTGGGAAAAGCGGACAGTTACAGGTGGGTCTTGTAGACTCTCTCTGACCTTTTCCTCCTTTGTTTTCCTGTTCTCTGATATGGGAAATTGTTCATATCCGTTAGAGATAAATGGCCCTCACAACTGTGGGTCACATAACAGCTTTACGCAAAAATACAGAGTGTGCAATTCCCTTAATTTACTTCATAATCTTGCCTACAGTATAATTTACATTTATTCATTTGCCAAACACTGTTATCTAAAGCAGCTAGCATACCATTTAAGATATACCTTTTGTATTTTGTTAGCACCATGCTAGCACCAACTTGAGTTACAGATTGTCAAAGAATTGTCATTATTTTAAGTGCAAGAAGCACATGAGAAAAACAATTATTTCTCAGCTACACTAATCTGGATTTTGATGAGTAAAGTTTGAGTTGTCATCTGTGATTTTTTTGTTATGGGTAGTGAAACTCATTGGGGTTGTATGTATGATTATGCTTTCCAAATCCCTCAATTTCTGCAATCAAAGTAAATAAAACAGGCTGTAAAATATTTGTAAGTTTCTGTATCCATCTGTTACTGTACAAACGAATAAGAATCACAGGAGAAAACACTCTTGTAAACATTCGATCCTGTCGGCCTCTTCCTTGCAGGTTTTGGATGTGGATATATTTCCATGGTACAGTTGCCAAAGCAAAGCAGTGATGCTGGAAAAACCATTGGAACAGATCCCAGGACGACAAATCAGAATACGTAAGTCTTATGACCAAACTAGGAACCGAATTGGACTTAAGCCTTCTACAAAGTAACCATCGTGAATTTACAACACACTTTGGAGCAGAAAGGAAAGCAAAAGATGAAGATCACAGATATAAAACCATCTCTCATGATTGACGGGTCTTTTGCAAATTCATTTGTAGGCTTTGGGCCTTTTGAATGGACAGTTACTGCAGGAACAACCAAAATATGGAAGTGATATATACAGTATTTTAACCAATGCATTTCTAAAACATAGAAGCTAATCAGGGAATCATGTGGGCATATTGCATCTAAATGTTGTAATTTCCTCTTGAGGAAGCTTTTAGGTGTTCCACATACCTATATCAGTTTGGGTGGCCAGAGGATATCCTAGTAGACAGTACCATGGGTGGGAAACTGTTCTACACCCTCTGATGATATTCTGTGTTCCTGCTCTGCATCACTAAAGCAAACAGAAGCACAAGGTACTACAGTGCAGTTTCATCTGTCCCAAGACCTCATAACTCAAACAATGTTTCTTTCAGCTGTTCATCTGTGCTTGTGATTCTAATCACCTGAACTTCTGTCTATATAATCCAAGCTGTGAAAAATAACAGATGTCCAGCTGGTTTCTGTATATCTTATGGAACAAACATTCACCTTATGGCGTGTGTTTTTGTTTAGTGGTCTGAAATCATGTTAAATCTACACACCTCGTTCTTAAAAGTGTATCTAAACACCAAGAGGAAAATAGACCTTCAAACCTCATTAATTTATATTTACATCCATGCATTTGGCAGATGCTTTTAAACGAAGCGACTTACAGTGCATTCAAATTATACATTTTATCCGTATGTGTGTTCCCCGGGAATCGAACCCGCGACCTTTGCGCTGTTAACGCAAGGCTCTACCAGTTGAGCTACATAAATGTATTTCCTTTATTTTGACTTATTTTCAAACTTGAGATATTTCTGGATTTGCAGAGCGCACCTTTGTTGGAATTTGCCGCACGCTCACAGTGTTGTTTTCCTGTCAAAAAAAGCCTGCCGCAACGCGAGGGGTTTGTGTCATTGCCGGCATGACCTCCCAGTTCATTTCCACCGAGCTGTCTGCATTCTCCGAAGCCCTTCACCTAGATAGCCGCATACCGCCGCCGCCTCGAATGATTTTCTCCTGGTGAAAGCAAACAAGGCCAAATCGATTCATCCTCCCAGCAGGTAGAGGAGCACTGCAGCAGGCCTGTCAGTGGAATCGTGAGCATCCGCAAGCGTGAGGGATTGAATAGACTGTGTGAGGCGCTCAGGCTTATGACTGACTCGGGGAGGTGAAGGGTCTCGGGCTCCAGTGGAGAGCGGGGTGACCTCCACACAAAGGACCAAACAGAGACATGGGATTTGTTTTGGGACACACACACACACACACAGTCTGTCACGGAAACACACACACACAAATTCTCACAGAAGCTGTATTAGTGAGGGCCTGTCGTAGATGTCAATTATTTTTAAATGTATAATGATATATGGAATTCTATACATCTAACTTGATCATTTAAAAAAAAAACACAATGGGGATATTTTAAAAGGCTTTAGAAAGGTACAGACCAACTCAAATGTTCCTACAAGCTGTTTTGTCACTTGTTTTACTGTATTTGTGAGCACATTTGGCCCTAACAAGTATTGCCAAACCTGTACACACAGACACACAGGAGAGGAATTCAAGCGTGGCCTGTTGTGAATGCCGTCTTTAATCCTTTTCCTCGTCATCCTGCTCCTTTCGTTGTGGGCCACCGAGGCTGGACTCTCAGGAATCTTAAGAATTCCCAGGGCGCTTTTTACCCTATTCCTGCATGGAGACACAGGGCACAATGACAGCATCGCCCTGTCTGTGTACAGGGTCAGAACCCCCCGAGTGCCTTTATTTCTCTCTGCCACCTTTATTCTGCTTTCTCTTAGTCCTTAACTGTGATGTGCCAAAAACCTGTTGGTGATTGTGGTTATAGTGACATTCAGACAGTGATTCCAAGCGGAGGCGACAGGTTTTGTGTCTCCTCGCGACCTCTAGGTGTCCTTTGTATAACATACCTGTGCTAGATTAACAGTTTTCCCTTCATTTGTAAAATAATCGAGAGGATGATCGTTCCACCAGAAAACTCCACCTGATTGGTTGGCTTGTGCTTGTGATCGTACACTTGACGAATCGCGTTAAGAATCAGCATTGCTACGCTGTGAGGTGCACAGCTGCTATTTTAATGGTTCTTTAGGCTTCCAGAACGTTCTCTGTTCAACCCATAAGGCAAATGTAAAGCTACATTAAACACAGTCGTGTAATGATCTCCACAGTGAGCTGGATTATATTCACATTCAGAACATGTAGACACACCAATACAGCTTGTTTTGCACGGTCCCATTTGCAATATCAAGTCCACAAATGTACACTGGTATAAACAATATAGGATTAATCATAACAATTTTGGGCCTAATGGACTGAATTACATGTTCAACTTTTAATCTTTTTAGAGTTTTACTAATTCAAACATCTCTGCAAGGAGAAGATAAGACTATTATCGCGAAAGAGCGTCAAGGTTTTGACAGAGCCACACAATTCGACGCTCTGTTTCACATCAGAGAGAATTAAATATGAGGCCTCACCCCTACTAGAAGGTTTATTATAAACCATGCAACCTGACACCAAGGGTAATAACTCTAAGTTAATAGGACTCAGTATCGGAAACTCCATGTACTATCGTATAATTAACGATTCCCTCTTTGTGAGAGAAACTAAGAGGCCTGGTTTATTAGCTGCATGACAATCCCTCATTCAGTGCCTCGATCAGGCAGTGGGGGCTCCGTGTATTTCTTCCCCCCTTTGCCGTTCTATGCTGGCAGGGAGCTGGTTAACACTGACACGGCTGGCTGGTTTTAATAGGGAGGTAGCGGAGAGAGGGCGAGGTACAGCACAACACAACCGACACCTGCGAGCACTTGACTGGACTAGTAGAGAGGGCGCGCGTCTGACTGTGAACTACTAACGGATTAGAATAATATTCCAAAATGATGACAATGCGAATTGAAATGTGAAAGTTTTTTTCTTTTTGTTCTTTTTTTAGCTTCAAGTTATTTCAGGGCTAGCCGGTTTATCAACAGTGTACGTTAAACTACGACGGCTGGAAACTTTAGTAACTCGCAGGAAAACGAAAAGAGAAGCTAAGGCTTATCAACAAATGGACATTGACACGTGTACTTGTGTTTTGTAGTTTGTGTTTTGTTCGAATCGGACAGCTGTGTGCCGCGGAATGTAACATCAGCCCATCTCAAGTTACCTGGACTAAAGTAAGTACCTCGTTTATAATGCACGTTTATCACAGTTTCAAAAGTACGCGAAAACAGTATTTTGCTTTGTTGAGCAATGGATACGGGTTCTTGTTTAACTGAAAATCGGGTTCGTTCTTTCTGGCGTTATCATGTCATCTAAAGATAGTGACTCAAAATCGAGTAAGCGTCCAAACAGACAGCGTATCATCACGCTCCTATAGGATCCATCAGTATCAGTGTAGCTCACTCGGAACTAGTCAGCTAGTCAGCGCAGTAGGTTTTGAGACACCATTGTCGCAGACTCTATGGTCCACCCGGTACTGCGTCTTGAGAGATGCCACGAGTTTCTCACATCAGCTTCTGCGTCCACTTCACACGCACACGGCAAAGTCGCTCAGGAATTGTCAGTTTTCCGTTAAAACAAACTCGGCAGGCAACTTTGAGGGAACATACGGTGAAATTTAGAAATGCAAGTTATAAGTTCACCGGAATATATAACCATAACCTATATATATATATATATATATATATATATATATGCATTCAATGTCTTCGCTGAAATGGCTATGAATTATAGATCTTAAACGCATAAGAGATTTTGTTGATATAAAGTTATCACCAGGGTAGTCGTTCGTTTGTAGTTTTCTGAGGCTAAATTTTGCATAACGCAGGCAGGACATAAATTATTCACTTTATCTAGAAGTAGTTACATTAACCAAACGATACAGAAATACAGAGGTGTTTTTTTGCAGTTGGATGGGTTAGACATTTTAATAGAGGCTAAAACTTTTGATTGTGGTAACTGATTTATGTGTTCATATTATAAGTGTGATTTATTAGGTGCATGTAAACCTGTTTTAGGCCTGTTTCTAAAACTGCTTTGTCTGAGCAACATTTGTGGTTTCTGATATTAATCTTTCTCTGCTTGACGTGTGGCAGATACTGTAGAACGTGTCCTCAGCAAAACACGAAAAGGCTCTTAGTGGTTGTGATTTTAAACCATTCTGAAATTCATGTCTTTTGTAGCTGGGAAAATATAAAAAATGTATTTCAGTGTATGTTTTTTTGCTTCAGAAGCGCGAGGATATTTAATGGCAGGATTAGAGAAGATGGAATTGATCAGCAAATTAATTTACATGCCTTACTGTGTGAATTCTGAATTTGGATTTCTTTGTGGCATCTAAAAAGGTTTTTTCATAAAAGATATAAAAATACACCAAAAAATCCCTTTTATGTTGTTGTTTTTTGCTGGTGTCCTGTTTAATTGATTGCTGTAACTATAGTGTTTAACTGGTGTATCATTTGCACCAGCCTATTAAAGTTATTTATAAAAACCAACCTGCTGCTTTGAGAGACTGACAGTGGAATTCTGGGATTCTTGTGGATTGTTTCTCATCAATTATTGAACAGTTATTGAAGCAGAAGAGGAAAGAAAGTCTGAAATCGATTGAGAGGCATCTTGCCCTCAGGGGCTCGCTGGATCTGCCTTTATTTTGGTATTGTTGACAGGCCTTAGTGAAATATTAATCTTGCCAATCATAGTATGCACTGACTTACCTAGAAGCTGTGCAGTCCATACTAAACTCTCTGTATGCTATTTATATTATACAGGGCCTTTTATTCTGTTTACTGTTAAACTGCAGGTTAGTTTAAGACTAACTGTTAGTTTAGAATTTAATGTAATGTTGAGATTTTGCAGAAAAATTAAGCCACAGATAAAAATTTTGCAAGAGTGTTAGATAACCAAATATCAAACTGAGATGCGTCTGTAGCAATTTATGCTTTGGCCCTATTACTTTTAACCAGCTGGTCCCAAGGTAATTTTTAGTGGATGTATGAAGTCAGTTCCTTTTAGTTTTCTAAAACCACACAGGTGTTGTTGCAGAATAACCTCAGACTTTATTTTAAAATTCAAAACCAAAGTGTGTTTGTGCTGTTGTTCCTCAAAAAAGCCAGTAGGTTTGATAGGTAGCATCAAATATCGTGTAAATTTCATAAAAAAAAATCACGTAGCGTGGTTTTCAAGTGTGTGAACCAACGAGTTTATGTTAAGACAAAAAGACATTTTTTTTATTCCTTCGCTGATGGTAATAGATTGAAGTTAGAATTTGGAATTGTTTTTTTGTTCTATCAAAACAGTGCTCCTATCAAAGATGATGAGGTCATGTTTGGGAAGAGAATAGGAGGGAACTGTGGGCTGATGTTTTTGTGATTAACACACTTGGAAAGTTAAGGGAAATCATGTTTCTATGAAAAGCTCCTTAAAGGCACATAAATGTTCACCAGGATACGTGTCCAGCCATATTTCAGAGAGCCCAGATAAGGATAATTAATACCTGTACAAACATGTAGACATGCAATGTTCTGTGCATAATAGAAAACAGAAATGATCTGTTTGAAAGTATAATTATACTAAAATTATACTAAAAATAAAATAATTATTTGGACATCAATGCTTATCAATGTTTGGACTCCTGCCTATTTAAAAATACGCTTTCTTCCTTTGCCTTCTTTAAGTTTGTTTCATCTGCACATCAGCCGATATTTAAGTTTACAGAATCGCCATTGCTTCAACTTCCTTTTGTATTTCTAATGTTTTCTTTTAATTTATGAGTATTACGGCTTTTATCTCTCTTTCCATTTTATCATAATTCAGGAAAATGTTTTTGAGCTGATGTTATTTTTGTCTTTTTATGCTCATTTTGACATTCATTTAGTTATTTAACGGCTTTTTGTTCACTACATAAATTACACACTTAAATTCCCATTTGTCACAAGTGCCTCTCTCTCTTTCTCTCTCTCTCCCAAACACACACCCCAAATCTAGAGAGGGCTGCACTCATGAATACACTTCTCACCCTCCACAAATACAACCAGACTCTTGAGACGGTTGTCATGACAGCATCAGTGGTGCTAGGGGGGTCAAAGTGGGGTCAGACCGGACTCTAGGGGTTGGTGAAGGGGGGGGCTCTGGGGCACAAGTGATAATTTAGTGATGTCATGGTGGGGATGGGAGTCTTATGAACAAGTGTATTCTCAATGCAAACTGATAGTACTGTCGTTGTCTTCAGTCATTCATTTGAGCAGGATTTTTCATGGTTTCCATATTTTTTTGTTTGCCCTTCAGTTAGAAATCTTTTGAATTCATAATTTTATGATTCATACCCAGTAACAATTTGGTGTATTTTTGTTTTTAGGCATAAAATATAATTAAAATAGGAAAAATAGTAGATATAAAATCCCAGCAGAAATCTTTTCTCTCACTGTTTGTCCACGGAGAGCTCAATTAACATTTGTCAATTTCAGCTACTGACAGTAGAATGTATTACGATGGGCAGCTACATGTGATCATTAGTTCAAACCTGCTGATGGCTGTATGTACTAGCTGTACTTAACATATCCGTTCAAGGTCCAAAGGTCAAAACACCTGACGTGACTTCAGAACTCTGACCTCCGTTACCCTTCTTGTACCCTCACCACCCCGAGCCCCATCCCAGTCCTGGTGCCACATTTACGGGGAAAGGCACAATACAGGGGCGCCAATAACGGCGAGCAGGAGTCTCTAATCCCTGCAGCTGTCAGCCCTGAGAGCATTAAGCCTCCATTCTGAAGATTCTTGGGTCTCGGCCAGCCGAAGACCAACAGTAGTTGCTCTGATGACCAGACGATCTGCTCTCTGGCTGGAGAAGGGAGAATATTATGAAAAATAAAGTCATCACATTACAAAGGCGTGAAAAGGCTAGTGAAAAAAAGATGGCGGGCGTCCAGTCTGAGTTTTGTGATGTCACGCTACTGTTGTGTGGTGGTTCTGGTTGAGTCTGGGGTAACATTATAATAAAAAATAAATATGAGTCAGGTGTTGGGTGAATGAAGCCTATTTGTCTGTCCGTCCATCCGTCCGTCTATCCAGTTACCTAGCTAGCTTTCTATCGTTCTAAACGAATCAAAATGCCAATGAAACCAGCTGCTAATGGATCAGACCTTTTTATTCTTTTGATGCAGTGCATAACAACATAACATCCCATCACGAAGTCTCCTGATGCTGGAAAACAGCTGTCAGCTATGAATAGCTGAGGCCATGCTGGTGGGGTAATTGTAGAGGAATCCAGTGTTTATCATGTAAATAAAAGAAGAGGGGCCATCGAAACAGGTGTTGGTATGCACCGGGAGGGCCATGCGCTGTTGGCCCTCCTCTGCGTAAAGTCTCTCTAATGCTCCTGCTCTCAATTTGTAACATTACAACACACAAGCACCACTATGAGGCATTCGGTTTTGCCAGAGGGGAGGGAAGCATTGTGGTAGGGATTAAAAAGAGAGACAGGCAGAGTTGGTGCTTGCGTATTTATGTGTGTGCGTACGTGGCTTGAGATTGATAGCTTGCATTAATATTGCATGATGCAAGAGCGCTTTTGTTATTTCTAAATTAGTGGCCCATTCTTTCCTGTGGAGACTGATAAACCTCTAATATTTGCCAGGCTGCACTTTATCCTTGTGTCAGGAAACGGTTGTTGCACGTAGCTTGGCGACCACGCGTCACTGTGGCAGTAGACCCGTGAAGGTCAGATGTCGCCGTGGCGATGGCCGTCGGTCACTTCAAAGAACCGCAGATAAGATGTACGGAGCTTAGCGGCCTTTGAAGACAGGAGCTGAATCCGGTTCTTAAGGGTGGTGAAGCTTAGCCAATGACTCCAAAGCTTTCTGCTCCACCCGCTTTAAATGCGGAACCCAAGACCTTTTTGTAGGGGGCAGCCAACATTAGAGTTGGAGATGGGCCACAGTTCCCTCAACAGTGGCATGCACTTAGCTCCCTGACACTAGAGAGCATATGTGCGTTCATGAAAACCTTCCATCGCTTACTAAGCCCACAACATGAACCCGCTTTGGACCTGGCCCTGAGTAAGGCAATCTGTTACACTGCTAGCCAGTATACTGGCCGTTAGCCATTTGTTAAGGATGGAATCAAAAAACAAATAATGACAAAAAAAACAAAAACACAGCTCAGGGTGGATGGATCAAAACAGCCTGTTGACAGTCATTTCTGCTTGTCTGGCCACAATGTTCCTACTTCCCACGAAGTATAGATTGCAGTGTACAGTGGACTATAGGGAAGTCTGAAGCAGCAACCTTATAGAAGACAGACATTATGTTACGCATTACTGTAAGAGTATGTATTTGTGTGTATATATATATACATATATATATATATATATATATATAGTTATGCATATAGTGCAAATACAGATATATTTTTTGTGTGTTACATATAGTCACATAGTAATCGCTTTGCAATGTGAAAAATGACAAATAAACATACATTTGGGCTCAATGTGAGAGTACAGAATGTATTAAAGTATTAACTTGTTGTCATATAGCAAACGCTTTTCCAGGGATTTAGAAATCATGGAAAATTTAAAGGCGATAAATCATATGGAGTCGCCATTAACGGTGGCGTAATACCACAGACCACAAACATACAAAGCTGTGTATGTGCAAAACAGTACAGGAAGAAAAGCTTTGGATTAAATGATAAAATCTCAAAAAAATGTGCTTACGAATTAGTAGCGCCTCTAGATCTGCTGTGTTTTCAATTCAGACATGAACAGGCTGGTAAACCCATTTCTGGGAAGAAATATATACTTCTACTTCAAAACTGGAAACAATACCTATATAATTGAGGATAGTAAACAGGAGCTTTAGCTGTAACATTTTTACAGCCTGATTTTGAAGGAATGAACGTCCAATCTTTGTCAGCAGTCTTTCAAAAGCTCACCCTGCAGAGAGAGAAAGAGAGAGAGAGAGAGAGAGAGAGAGAGAGAGAGAGAGAGAGTTACTCTCTGCATATCTGAGGCATTGACAAAAGATACTGGTAAAATGATGAAAAACGTTGATTTGAATTTAGAGCAGACTTTTACTCTAGAAAAACTCTAGAATATTTATTAAATTATGAATAATAGAGAAATATTCTGTATTTATATAATGTTGAATATTGATAATATTCAACATTATTTGTAAATTGTAAATATTGATTTACCCTCGCAAACTTGCAAACCTATAGAAAAAAAATCATAAATTTAACCCTTGTAAATACGCTCCAGAAATATGAAGGGTTAAAGTCTAAGTTTCTGGTAAATGATTATTATGTTTCTTCTGGGGTGGATGTTGAAACAAGACCCTCTTGACCCCTTTTGCGCTCTTGTTAGTCCCTGGGGGCTGTTTTCCAAGTCAGTGGCAGCTCTATTGCTGAGCTAATGCTTCACGCTAATGAGCGCTAACATTGACAGCAGGCCGCAATGGCCCCACCCAGCTTGCGTTGTGAGAGGTGATATGGTTGACTGATTCACCTTTCCTTTTGCACCTTAGTGGTTTAATTGCTGAGGCTAGAGCTCATGTTACGGCTCTCTCTGTCATCTTATTTCTCTTGTTTACTCCGATTTTCCTCTGACTAAAAGTTGGTCACAGGATCTTCAGAAGCCTTGAGGCAATACAAGGTTTGGAGCGCAGAACACGCTTCTGCTTCTCACTCCCTTCTGAGGAACATTAAATGCAGCCTGAGGTTTTGGAGAGAATTTTACTTCCTTCTTCAGCTTTGTCATGTTGTCATATCCCTGATTAAGTCTCAGAAGACATGTAGAGTTGATTATCTGGCTGAAATAATGTTTTAAGATCTTTCATGTTATTTTGCCCTATGGTACTTATGTCACCCCCAATATTTAGATTTAGTGATTTATCAGTGATCAGTTCTGAAATAACGCCCTCCCCCATCTGTAATATTTGATTACATTTATGAAATACAATATAAACATGTATCTTTGAGTTGAGGAAAGGAACAAACTTTAACAATTGCTTTGACATTAAATGGAATTAGATGGAATTTTCTGGTTTTGTCATTGGCCTATTTATTTGATGAATACGATGAAACCTTACAGCACACACACACACACACACACACACACCTCCACTAGCACCAGCCCTGAATATGTGATTACCGCTTGCACAAGATTATTATTCTTTGCAGATGTACGATGTCAGAAAGAAACAGCTTCAGGCCAGAGCCTGACGGCAGAATGCAGAACATCAACAGTACGACAACCATCTCCTACTGTACCCATCTGAGTTCTCTCTGTGGAACTCTTCCAGTGTGCCCCTGGAGATCAGGTGACCCAGATAAACATATGCAAGCTGTCAGTCCAGCCACGTACTGCCCAGAACTGAAGGACCAAACCACCCTGCTCATGCAGCATTGTCATGTTCCTCTCCGTAAAAGTTGACAGGAGGTTTTATGGATGAACGTAACAGAGTGGTGACGTCGCTTGTTGACACATGGAAATGTAACCACATCTTTGAAAACACAGAGAACTTAAATCAAAAGTTTTGGCCAGTGAATAATACTTCAGCTCTTGATTTTTGAAGATCTTGTGTTTCTGGTTTCCTTGGCATGTAAGATTTAGCCATCATTAGTCATGCTGTCATCGGGTTTTCTGTGTCTATGGGTAAAGGTTGCTGGCCGCTGCAGTTTAAACAGACAGTGAGAGGTTAAATTGAAATGCTCTAGCTTTCAATTAATTGTGACTGTTTTTGTAGTGAATTATTGGCTTGTATGTCTCTTCATCACATGAGAGTTCCGCAGTAATCCAACCCACAGCCTCAGACATGATTTTTCTGGTTTCATCAGCCCACTGACTTAAACTCTGGAAATCTAAGACCCAGTCAACCATTAGAACCCTTCCATCACTCTTATTATTAAACCATAATAAATAAACATGATACAATCAGTTATCTGTACATTATACTTATGATGAAATGAGCACGTTCAAAAATCCTTCTAAACTATAAACAGATCAAAGAAGGAAGATTAATCTGAAAAATAATTTTAAGGTCATATAAATAGTGAAGATCACCAACAAGGATGACATCAAAGACAAAGGATGTCAAAGACGACATTGGACAGACATGTGAAGACAAGTCTTCTGTCACTAAGAGATTAATGTGGAGGACAAACAGTCCCAAAGATGAGAAATGATCTGTCTCTGTTGGAGGAATGCATGTCACAGGGTTATCAGCCCGAGACGGTCCTTAAGAGCTGAAAAATGACCTACTAACTGGTTATGATGTTTCTCAAAGCCTGTTTACTGACTGGATGATGCTGAGAGACTCCTGGTAATGCGCTCCTGAGTTCTTCAGCTAACGTTACATTATACTTAAGTGGCTGGTGGAATGTTTCGAAAACGTTACAACATTTTAGAAAAAAATAGTGAAATGACCAAGCAATGATGTTAATACAATGTCTAAAAAACTGGATGTTTTGAACGTTCCTAGAACTTTCAGATTAACTTTTTTTCACTTTTGTTACTTAATGGAAACAGTAGGGCAACGTTTTTACAACCTAATTTTTTTTGAAGAGGGCTTTCATGTTACAGGAGGCTAAAAGCACCAGATGCACAGAGACTTTGCATTCTTTTCAATACTGAGGGACACGAAGGGTGTTAGTCATGTGATCAGTCATGGCTTGCTTTGTTCCTCTGGGTTCCACATGGGAGCCCCACTAAAAGTCTCCTTTTGTTGGAGATCTACTGAATACTGTGTAATTTTTTTTATTAATCCAATGGTTTGCATAAAGGGACCTTTTATCATAAAGTTTAATTTTTACATTTTTAAATTGTTATTAACCTCTAATTGACCTTCTCAAAAACAACCTTGATATTTCGTAAATCACACGTTCTTATGTCAATTAAAACTGCTTTCAAGGGACCTGTGAGTGAAAACGCAGACATCAGTTCAGCAGGAGGGAGCCACTGCAGTTGAATCACTGAGGGAAAGTCTCCCAGAATCCTTTGTGTCAGGTCGCCTCATGACCTACTGTTTCCACATACCCAGGCTTCTTAATGGTAAATGCGCTGCGCTATTGGTTTTCTGTATTCATGCCTGCTGCATGGAAACTAATTTCCACTTGAAGAGAAGCTCAGCTGGAGAGTAAAAAACAGAGAGTGTTAGAGGTTGGGACAGAAATTAGAGAGAGAGAGAGTTTTTGGAAACTAGTAGTTTTATTTTTTGCCATTTTGTACGGCTCCTATAAAAGAATATAACTGACTGAAAGTTTCTCAGTAATGTGAAAAGCAACTTTTTGTGGTTGAACATCCAAAATGCCTTTTAGCTACAAGTTATGTCTGTGTAGTTCTGACTCTCAATTCTGATTGGATGAGCCGTGTTTTGTTGCAAAACGACTACCATATACCTGCGACCACACATTCCATGCTAATGCTTTTATCACTGTTGTTGCATCATCAATGGTCTGTGCGTCTAAATCTTTTTAAGACATCACAGGATTTTCAGATCCCTCTTACCTATTTTTTGTCTGTTGTATCTCATCCTGTTGTTCATCTGACCCTGTCCTGCTTATTTTTTATTGCCTCAGCCATCATCTTTGACCTCTGTTTATTCTGTGGCTCATTCTGTTTCCTGTCTGTTTATGAGAGCCTCATCATTGTGTTTCCCTGTGTGCAGGTGTGGCTCCCTTATGCAGACACACACACACACACACACACATACACAATGATAATGACACCCCTGTAGTCACTGGAGGAATATAATTAGAGAGCAGACATGCGCGGGCTCTTAGCGTAGGTACAGGGCTCACCCATGACTACACCCACATTTACAGTGAATCTCAAAATAAAGCACTCCAGGTTCAGAAATATAGTCATTTTGATTTTTCCACAGTACTGGCATATGGCATTTATATACACTATGTCTGTCTCCATATATTCATACTGTTTATATACTGTCTCTGTTTTGAGTACGTTGAGTACGGAACACTCAACCTCTCCTGTCTGTCTGGATGGGTGACTTCAGCTATATCTGACACGATGACAATAATGTGTTCGTGCCAGGTTTTAATCTTTTAAAATCTTCACAGACCAGTGACTCCCTGTGGTGCCCTTTTTAAGGGTAACAGACAGTGGAGAATTCTGCTGTGATTGTTTTAAGACTCTGACACATCAGCTGCGCTGGACACTTACTTTAATATCCGCAGGATGGGGCTAGTCCCATTGCGCCAAGCCTTAAAGTGAATTTCATGAAAGCATTTTTATTCCCCAGATCAAATTCATGATATTTCAGTGCGTTTATCATAGTTAAAGAGCGGTGTCATTTGGCTATTGTTCCTCTGTCATTTTTCATTGCTGGAAAGGTGTCATTTTGTCTGGCCAAGAGCCAAACTCTTCAAAGCACATTACAGAATTACCCCAAAAGAGAGTCGGTTAGTGGTAGAACCACAACAGACCTGTCAAATAACAAAAAGGTTACTTTTGTGACCTAAGTTACACTAATTATTTTAATTATATTTTTTGACGTAAACTGTTCATAGAGCTGTTAACTGGCGTTTTTGAGCTTCCCTCGAAAATTCCCCTGGGAATTTTTGAATGGGTTTAAAGAATAAATGTATGTGTTAAAAAGGTCTGTGGTTAACAATATTCACAGATCATTTCCTGTTGTCAATTTTAAAAGACATACCTCAAATTAGATTATTTAAATTGTTGTGTGTTTTAAAAAACAATTTACTCAATTACTATCACCAACACAATAACAGATTCAAATGTAGATGCTCAAATAAACAGACAGCCATCATCAGTAGTCTTTTATGTTGCAACCTGTTAGCGGCTTATTTTTATAAACGGCTTAAAAATGTACAATTTGGGTATTTGTGTGTAATATATGTTGCAGAACCAAACTGCAAAATCTCTTTAAGTAATATTAACCACAAGTCTTATTTTACTCATAAATCAAAAACCATTTTTTAAAACCCCATTAGAAATTCCAGAGGGAACCCGTGGCGAATTAGCCTTCCAGGTCGGCCTACAAATTGGCATCATGACTGAGCAGGTTTATTGAGTTAAAATTGTGCTGCTCTGTCATTGACATATTATGTACAAATAAGCGCTGTTCTGGGCTCAGTGTCTTTATGAAACCTCAGAGTATTTTGATTATAAACTTGCTAACAGTGTTTGCACTGTTGTTTGATGATTATCCCTCATTAAACATGTAAATCTGTGTGCACAGCTTGCATAGAAACATCCCCGCCATCTTTAGTGATTTTTCTACAGAGGCACAAAGTCGTTTTTCAGGCTCCTGTCGGCCGAGACTAAGAGTTTAAAAGTTAAAAGTACAGCAGTGTGACATGGATTTGCCCTAGCTTTGAGGACTTGGCAGACCTTTTCATGAAATCATTGCTTTTTGACTACATACTTTTCTAATCTCCTTTGGGCGCGTATCCTTACTGCTGAAAGACTTACTGCCCTCTCCCACACAATCTAATGCTCTATTTTAGTGGAAAAGGGCAGATAGGCCAAAGTATGTCTTTTTAAATAAGAAAGAAAACAAGGAAGAAAATCAAAAAGAGAAAGCTAAAGGACACAACACTGGATTGGGTGAACCTATGAACAATCACAGCTGCTCTGTTTAAGTATCTACCCAGCTAACAAGGGAACATTTTAGAACGTTAGCTGACGCTAGCTAACATATTTTAAACTTACAATGTTAAACAATTACTGAATATTACAGAAAGTTTCTATAACGTTGTTTTACCGTGCAATAATGGTAATATAATGACAAAAATATTCTCTTGAATGTTCCTAGGACATTCAAAACAACATTTTTAACGTGTTTTACTTAATGGATATGTTAGGGAAACATTCTTATAACCTAAAATTGTGAGCTGGGTACACATGGTGATTTAACCCCGGTGCCCCGGGGAAGGTGTTTATTGCTCTCACAGTGGATGGCAGTAAATGCTTTTTTTTGTTGAGAGAAACTTACAGCCCAGTGTTACTGTGTGGAAACATTTTAGTCAAATATTACAAAGACAACAAGCCACCTTTAGTGCTTTGTGGCTTTTCTATTGGGAGCCTCTCTGACGAGGGCGGGACCTTTCTCAGATTGTCAGTGACCTGTGAACAGACCCTAATTTAAGTCAGGGATTTTCAGGGTGGCCGCTCCTGTGCTAACAAGTCAGTCTTTAAGGCCTATTTTACGGGCCGCATGTTGATTTATGGTGACACATTAAAATGTAAAAAATCTATTTGAATCGGTGTATAAATGTCTCGGTTTTGTATGATGTGTTGTTAAAGCTTCTCTCTGTTTCTCTCTTGCAGATCTCACTGGGTTAACTGCTGTCATTATCACAGACATGATGCAAACCCTGCTTCTCATCCTGAGTGTGTGTGTATGGGGTTGTCATGGCAACACCCGCACAACACCCCGAGTGCACCTGTCATATAAAGGTGAGAAATAAAGTGTTTGTTTGTCTCATTGTGTACACAACACATCACTTATGAGACTGGGGGTATTGGAAGTTTTAAATCCAGCACTGTTGTGATCAGAATTTGGGTACATCTCATTACTATGTTAAAATCAAGCTATTAATTCATTGCCACTCTGTCGGCTTAATAAACACAAAAATAATTGTCTAACAAGGTACATCTACTCAGGCTGAATGGATAAATATTTAATTGCATTTAGGGTCAAAGATGAAATTGAAATGCTTCTTTAAATTTATTTGTGGAATCTTTAGTTTTCTGTGTTTTTTTTGCACCATTTAAAAGGAATTTTAATTCTCTAAACCGTTTGTTAAATTTAGCGTTGTGGAGTTTTTGAGTCCTTTCTTTCTGGCATCAGTGGCTTTTTAATGCATTTGTTTTTTACGGTTCCCCATGTCACACTCTGTCTCTCTCTCTCACTTTCTCGCTTCCTGCCTTTCTGTGTATGTTTTGAATCTGGCACCAGCATGCCTCATCTCCCAATTAATGCCCCAGAGAGGGGACTACCCATCATCCCCTCTGCAGGGGGATGTGTCACGGCGGGGCACAAAGAGATGCAAGCAGAGTGAGGCAGATGTTTGAAGTTTAAAAGTCAAATCTCTCCCACAAAAGCATTTGCATTTTTTTTCCATTAAACGCGCAAACGGCGGTCAAATACCGCGGTTGAAAAGTTATTGTTTTATTTAATAAAAGACATTTGGCATAGACACATACAGACACATTTATAAAACTATTTTGCCCACCCGTCTGACAGAAGCACAGAAGCGCGACGGGTCAGAGCCTGACATGAGTTTGCTCTCAGTTCTTAGAAACTGTCACACACAAGCCCAGCAGGTGTCTCTACAGTAGAGTTCCATTACTGCCTATAATCCATTAAGAAGCATGCATGCACAGAGGCGCATGTACCCGGCTAACAATTTTTTGTTGTAAGAACGTTTTCCTAATGTTTCAATTAAGTACCAAACTAAATGTTAAAATGGTATTTTGAAAGTTCAAAACATTCCGTTTTTTAAACGTATTAACATTATTGCTTGGTTATAAGAACATTATTATTAAATTATATTATTATTATTTTTTTAAATGTTCCACTAACTATTTTAGAATACCATTTTTGATATATATGATATATCACATTAAAAAAAGTTCTTATGTTCTTATGTCACTACAGGAATGTTTTTTGATAACTTTAAGAGAACTTTTAGAGAATGTTAGCCAACGTTCTAAGAATGTTCCCTGTTAGCTGGGTGCTGGCGTGCATACAGTCTTCTCCACGAGGCATTTTAGTGCACAGCCTGATGGTGTGTGCCAACCTTTGCCATTTCTGCCACAGTTTACAGGGACACCCTGATGCGAAACGTTGGGTTTTCCTAAAGCAGGGTGGAGAAGAATCCTTCTCTTTAATTTGGTCAGTCGCACAGTCAGCCTTCTGGTACTCATTATGATGTCACGACTGTGATTCACCAATCACGTGCTTTGCTTTGAAACATGATTAATACCTGTCCGTTGGCAGTGACAATGGGTGAGGCAGGAGGTAACACAGGGAGAGGCGACAGGCAGGGCCCTTCTGTATATATCAAACCTCTCTTTGTTGTGTTTCTTGTGTCCTGCATTGTGTGTATACATGTAAATTGAAGTAATATATGTGTTCATTCGGTCGGTTGCTTTCATCATATCTCTGTTATCATTATCTAAGATCAGCATTATAAAAGGAAGTCATCTTTTTTTATTATTTTTTAACTATTTCTTGAGCTTGAGTGCATTTTTGTCTACCCTACCCAGCTTAGAGAGAAAGACAGGTTTATGTTTGTCTATGAATATAGTATGTGTGACTGTGTGTGACTGTGTGTGTGTGGGTGTGCGTGTCTGTTCGCCCAAATGTTTGCAGTGGTGATTATGACCCTGGGTTGTGTGGGGTTATTATGTGCGTAGGTGACGGTGAGATAGATCCCTGTTCTGAGAAACAGGATCGGCCCGTGGCGCTTGAGGTTTATTATTAGCCCGCGTGGTTGCTGTGTTTACTTCAGCCACAGTACAGGGAAGCCCCCCAAAACATGACAGGGATCATTGCCAGCAACCTGCTCCAAAATGCCACATAGACAATGTTTGGGACTTCAGCCGGTGTTATCCAGTCTCAATCCTTCCTCACCCCACAGCAGAGCTACTAGCTTTTGAAGGACTATGATAGGATTAGGAATTAAGTTTAAGAAAAGGTTAACGATTCAGCCTTCTTAAAACCAACAGTAATGTTAAAACAGCATTTATGAATATGTATGTTTTTATCATTCCTAGAACTTTCAAAAGAACGTTTTTAACAATTGTTGTTACAACCTAAAGTTGTAACCTGAGGAGGCTCTGTTCTGGGGATCTAAATCGTGTCCATGAGATTTTGCGCAGCATTGTGATATTTGTTTGTTTGTATCCCTCTCATTGCCTCTCAAGCCCATGATGAACGACTTAAGTGCAGAGAAAGAGCAACTTTCCGTCCTTTTCCTTTCCGTACTTTTTCTCTGGAGCCGGGCCACTTTCCCAGAGTGCCTCTCAGTTCAAAAGTGACAGCAATGCTTACTTGTAAATGTGGGAAATGTCTGTGGAAAGAGCAAGTGGATAAATTAATTCTGTAAACCATAAAACCATCAGGATGATGAGTTAGAAGATCAGAAATAGAACTGCGGAGGTGTCTTGATGGCTGAGATCTAATGGAATGAGATGTAGCAGGCCCACACGGAACCTACGCCTGCGGAATTCTACAGAAAGCTTCTTAGATTTTCATAGAGTTAGAACTTTGTTATTCATAGCATTCTACAACCCCCAACCCTGGATCTGGATATTAGTAACTTATCAATGCAAAGTGAATTAGTTACAAGAAACGAATGAAAATTAATTTGGCTTGGCATCTAAAGTAGTTCCAAAACATCAACTGAAGTCACTGTAGCTGTTATTAATACAAATGGTTTCTTTCATTTATGACCATTAAAGCACAATATACACTGTGTTTGCAGACAGATACATTTATAATGAGGTCATGCAGAGTCTTGCTTTTCGTCTACAATCAACATTTCCTTCCCAGGAGAAACTTCAAGGAATTCTTCACCAGTGAGACACTTTCTCCTGATGTTCTTTCCTGTGAAAAATTCCCTGGGTTTTTCTTCCGCACTGGCCCCGAACCAGCCTTCCACATTCAAGTAATGATCTTGGCCTTTTAAAAAAATTAGGACACAGTGGTATGGAGAAAGCATTATTAAAAATCATGAGGAGGATTCTTTCTCTGCTGTCTTACTCTCTGTCCCAGTGCTGGCATCTATCCTGCAGATTCTTTGGCTCACATCCACAGATTAAACCAAACTAATGTTTGAAATCCTTACTACAATGTGTCAGATTTCAGGTTGTAAGAACATTCCCCTAACATTATATTGAGAATTTAAAATGTAAAAAATGTTATTTTGAAAGTAGGAATGTTCAAATATCCAGTTTGTTAGGCGTTAATAACGTTATTTCAAAGATGTTTAATTCTGTAATGTTTTTAAAACATTCCACTTAAACATTCTTAAGTACTTAAGAATAACGTTTCTAATATAAATACTATATAACATTACAAACGTTCTACTAACATTACTGTTCTACTAACATAAAATGCTGTTTGATAACTTTAAAATGAGAGAACTTTGAGAAAACTTTGAAATAACTTTTAGAGAATGTTAGCCAACATTCAGTTGCCAACAGTAGTTCAGTCCAGTCTGCTCAACTAACGTTCTGAGAACGTTCCCTGTTAGCTGGGAAGCTAGGCTAATCCTACTTTCTGGAATGTTATCTCATTATATTTTTGTATGTCACTTTGATGGATCGCTAGAATTTTAGATGTTCTGAATCGGTCTGTTTAAAGGTCAAATCTAGTAGAATAAAAATGCAGAAAGTGGCATAGTTAGGCCTATTTGTAGCCGTTCACAATGGAAAAAAAGTCTAGGACTAGTTTGTAAAAATAGCATTCCGTTGCTACAGCCCATGTCAGTGCTCACCCACGGCCCACATGCTCTCCCAGGATACACGGATGCCTGCAAACAATAATGTGATTTGATCCCCCTTCCTTGTTAGAGGATTAAAATAGAGCTATACACAGAAATATGTTGGGTGTAGCGTAATGGTTATGATTTTGGACTGCTAAAACAAAGGTCACAAGTTCGGGTTGACACAGAAACTAGGGAGTGAGCTAAATACAGTAGTTCATAATCCATCATTGTACTCTTGAGTCTAGATCTTCAAGGAATGTTCCGAGTTCGATAAGTTAAGCTCTGTCAACAGTATTGTCCCGCAATGTTGATTACCGCAAAGTGTATTTCTGCTTAACATTAGTTGTAAGCATTTAGAAAATAATTTTATCCAAAGCAACTTGTATGGTGCATTTACAGTAGACATTTTGTCAGTATGTGTATATACTAATGATACAAAAAATACAAATATATTCACTAAAGATGTATTGTATATTTAACGTAACGAAGTGTATACGCCTGTGTTTTAGACAACTTTATTGGGGAATAATATTTGGGATTTTGCTGAATAATTTTGAATAACAATAAAGTCCTTTATTTAATAGAAATACTCCAACTTTACTGTTAAAATAATAATAAGCTTTCCTGTAGCTCAGTGGTTAGAGCATGGCGTTAACAACGCCAAGGTCATGGGTTTGATCCCAGTGATTGCACATACTTAGAATCAATGTATAGTATAATGCAATGTAAGTCGCTTTGGATAAAAGCGACTGCCAAATGCCTAAATGTAATAATTGGGATTTGATTTTATAACTATGACAAAAAAGTCCAAAACAATAAAGTTGGTAGTGTTACTTATGCATGTCTCTCTCTCTCTCTCTCTCTGAGGCACAGCTTAATAAATCTAATATTTTCTGTGCAACTCAACATACCAGAAATACGGGATATAGAGATTAACTTGCACTAAACCCGGAACGTTCCGTGAACCGGATTGCTGCAGGGGAACTACAATTAACACTGTCATTTTTAATTAGAGAAGCTTTTTAAATGATTCTGAAGCAGATAGGCAACAGAAACGTCACTTATTTACATATAGAAACCTTGGCATTTGTCATGGCCTAAATATTTTGATATCTTAAAAACAATTCTCCCGCCAAACAGGTCATGAGGGCAGCGAGGCAGAGCAGCTCTGTGTTTAGGAAAGAAGCCGTCAGGATGTTCTCGCGGCAGGAGTTTAGACGAGGCTCAAACTTAAACCTCCAAAAGAAATATACAGACTTGGATATTTCTCTGTATTTTTTATACAGTCTGTGTTTCTATTTCTGAGCAGGCTGAACTAAACTGCTGACACCGCTACTTCAATACCAGACTTTTCCACACTTTTGTTTTAACGAGGCGTCTGTATTCACAGAAGCAGCAGCTGAAGTTCACCTGCCTCCAGTATTTCAGTGCTTTATACTGTACATACATTAAGTGATACTGTAATACCATATTGTATCAGTCTTAGTGAAAACCCAGCCGGCAGGAAATGTTCTCAGAATGTTGGCTAACATTCTCTAAATGTTTTTTCAAAGTTATAAACCAACACTCCTGCAGTAAGTAGATAGTTTTTCTAATGTTATATATCATATATCAGAAACGTTATTCTTAAGTAGTTAGTGGAACACCTTAAAAACATTACAGATTTAAAAATGTTTAAAAACATTATTATAACAAAGCAAAAACGTTAATACAACGTCTAAAAAACTGGACGTTTTGAACTTTCAGAATAACATTTTTAACATTATTGTTACTTAATAGAAATGTTATGGAAAATTTGTACAACTTAAATTGTTAGCTGGGATCATGCAACACTTTGAAAGTGGCTGAAAAGTTTGGATGTGTGTTTCTTAAGGGATAAATCCGGTTTAATTCAGTTTAATCCACACAAAGGTTATTTACAGGCAACAAAGAGGCTGTTAATCGGAGGCGAGTTTTTTGGACTCATTGTTCAATGTGTTTCTTAGTTATCAGCTTGTCTCTGCGTATATTAGACCAGAGATTGTTTTAACCGCAGTCTCCCAGTGGAGCTGTCCTGAGAACTCCAGACCCAAATGCATCTCTAGAGCTCCAAGACTCTAATGAGTCATAATGACCCACTAAATGTAACCAAACCTCTTTAACGTGTGCTCACATAATCTGATTTGTAAAAGTACTGCGTTCCTTTTACAGTCGTGTTTACACTCACAATTGTGTATTGTGTTAGGCTGGCTGAGAGATGTCAAGTAGTTCTCATGTGGTTTAAATTATTTTAGCATCTTAAAATTAGCAAACGTTGTGTCTTTTTTATTGATTCAGATTGCTAAACAAAGTCACAATGTAGCAAATCAAACATTGTTTCACACACGGTTTCAATACAAGTGATGTCATAACAGTTATGTAATAGGAACATATGCAAAGATCCATAAATTTACATAATTGGAAAAATATACCAAAAACCATTTTCTCATTAAACGCATTGTAAAAGCAGGTGTGGAACGGCCTGTTGGGCTTATGTTTTCTGACAACTGAATCATTTCTCTCTGCTTTCATTCTAATATAACCTGTGTTATTCAAATTCCAAATAATGTTTTTGCCGATCGTTGGCGCCATCACAGAATCCAGGGTTGGCAAGCGTCTACAATTGGAAGGTTTTGCGTGGAAACTTTGACTGTTTTTGTCATCCATTAATGATGCTGTTATGAATGTTATTACAGTTGAATCTGACTCGTGGCACAAGCTGGCAAACACATACACACACTTTTTGAGTCTGTACTCTCTCGGAGGACTGTATCAGCCAGTTGGCAAACATTTGTAATTTATGCTAGAGGCAAGACTTCTCAAACATATACACACACCAGTGTTCTCTAATAAATCAGACATACAGTCCAGAGGTACAATATTCATCTACTGTGTAACCAGTATCTTGCGAAGAGTTCAGGCAGGTACTGTCTTATCTTTGTTTTTTATATAGTTTGCAGCCCTATTAATTTAAAGATGCACTTAGATTGTGGTAAATCAATTGTGTTTTTTTAAAGGACTAACTGCTGGCCAACGTTTCGTTTGACTGTTTTTTGTTGCTTGGTCCACATCTGTTTACACTGCCTTCAGTAAATACAGAAAATGTAATTGAAATGTAAAATGTAATTGAAAATGTTTTTTTACTTTTTAAAAAAGTTTAATTGTTTTACCCAGAGTTCAGTAAGATTACATTCTCAGACATTTGACAATAGTTTTAGACACTTAGGAGGCCTAATTGAGTATAAAATACAATAAAAATAAAGCTTTTAAATAGGTTTTATTGTTTTAAGCATAGATTTAAATAATTTTAGGGGTTGAGGTTAATGTTTAAAAATAATTTGCTAATAGCCTAAAGAAAAAACAAATATGAAAAGTAAAATATAAAAGTCAAAATCAACATAATATTGCTTTATAAGTTGACGTTGTTTCACTGTAGAAATGTTTTTGCTGGAATTAAGACATACAGAATAAGAGAATCTTCACAGTGGTGTCATACTGTGTCCAATCCTTTTAAAATCACATCACTTCCTGTCAATACCTCTGTAGTGACATCACTTCCTCTTTCTGGTGTGAATTTTTGATGATTTTTATACAGAGGTCAAGGTCTGACCTGATGGTTTCAGGCTGTCAGGTGCTTCCTGAGCTGCCTTCTCAAGCCAAAAGATGGTGGATTTTGTGGATGAAGCCTGTTGGACAGGGATGAGAGAGGTCGCTGAAAATAGATCTGTGGCCCCAGCGCGCAAAGAGCGGTCTGGAATCCCAGCCTGCCCCTGTGGGTCGGGCCAGGGAAATTTTGTACATGGCTGGAGGATCACCCACACAGCTGCCAGAATCACGCACACACACACACACACACACACACACACACAACAGGACACTTCGCCACCTAGTTAGAGCCCTAAGGAGAACACCTAACACACACATGTGGAGATGCACAGACATACACATACACTGAGAACATGTGAGCGTGTCTATCTCACCTGTCCATTTGTGATCTCATGTGTGTCTTCGAGGACAGATTTGTTGACATTTGGATCAGTCTATATGCTTGTAAAATTGCTTGTTGCTAGACACTACAAAAAGTTGATAGACATTATTTGATAGACATTATAAAACGTTACACCAACTACTAAAGAATAATGTTTTGATATATATGATATATAATGTAAAAAAAAATTACTAGTCTACTAACGTTACTGCAAAAACTTTTTTATCAACAAAATTTTGGTATTTTTTTAACATTCCTTTTGATAGGAATGTTTAGCCAACAATCTGAGAATGTTGGTATATATACAAGTTAAATCAGCATCTTTGCTTGATACATTATCTAAACTCTCTCATACATACTTCATAGTGTCTAACTTTGACCTTCCTGTGACCGGCCTCGTGCTATTTCTGTTTATCCTGTGTGTAGCACTGGACAGACAGTGCTGTGTTTGAGCGGTGTGCAGTAATACCTTAGAGATCAAAGTGGCGTGCGGTATGACGCTAACATGGAGTAATTTATAGGTTTGATCTGTGTCAGTTGTGCCGTTCCGGTCAACTAAAACCACGCACTGACTTGCGTACTCTCAGAGGGCAACGGTGTCATCACGTCCTCATAACCTTTGATTTATGTTTAAAGTCAACTAGCTTTTTGTCATAGCCTGGCACGCCCTTCAGAGAAATCACCCTGTTATATTGTATGACGTGTGTAATTAAAGCGATAGTTCATCTAAAATTGAAAATTCCTCCATCATTTACTCACCCTCATGTCATTCCAAACCTGTATGACTCTTTTGCTTATGAGAAACACAAAAGAAGCCATTTTGAAGGATGTTGATAACCAAACAACATTGACACCCATGGTATGGACACAAAACCTCTGAGACATTTCTCAAAATATCTTCTTTTGTGTTCCACAGGAGCAAGAAAGTCATATAGGTTTGTAAACGACATGCGTGTGGGTAAATGATGGAAAAATGTAATTAAGTATTTGTCCTTTAAACTATGTGGACGCAGACGGACATGTTTGGCATAGAATGCATTCTTTTGATTGGTGAAGAGTCTTTGGGGAAATTAGTGGCTGAATGTGGTAGAGACAGAGAAGAGACACTTAGTACACTGGAGCACAGTGTGCTTAGACAGCTGAAACCATCTCTCATCTCTGCACCTGCTCTGTTCTCCCTAGTGTACTCCCTCAGAGAGAGAGACAGAGAGAGACAGAGAGTGAATGGAAACCACCACCACCTGCTGTGTGAAAAATATGACAGATCCCACCGTAACTGATCCCAAATCTGTATGAGTGTTTTATGTATAGCCTATTGGTCAGTGATTTGTGTGCTTAAGAATTCATAAACACTCATTTACTCATATAAGTTTATATGCATTTGGACACATAAGTCACACTACAAAATGATATGGCTTTCACTGCATTAGATAATAAATATCAAGGTCGCTCGTTCAGTCCAACAAGAAGTGAGTCATGTGCTATTACTATTGAGCAGGCACACAGGGATTGTGCCTGTAATCAGTTCATTGTTTCGTTCCATGGAAACACATGTGAAAGTCATGGAAGTAAGTTCCACCAGCAATGGTCATGTGGCAATAAATAAAGATTCTATTCTGTGCAATGTCAGAGCTATAAATGTGTACGTGCAGCGGTTTTATGGATGATTTCTCATGGAATAAACATTCATATGTGAAATACTCCTGGTGCTTTTAAAAGGCTTTTGTTGATGTTAAATGCATTGACCTGATATTGTCTCTCTGTCTCTGTGGCTCAGAGTTACTGGAGACAAAAACCATACGGCCGTTCAGCTTCTCCTTCAACACCAGTGACTATCGAATCCTTCACATGGACCAGGACCAAGGGCGGCTCTACCTGGGCAGCCGTGAATACGTGGTCTCCCTGGACATGCAGAATGTCAATAAAGAACCCCTAATTGTAAGACAACAGAAGTACTGTATTTTGGAATTATTTTCTTTTATTATAATATGTTATATATGAAAATGTTAGGTAAACGTTTTAACAATCTAAAATTGTTAGCTGGGATGGTGCCATGGTTTGTGGTACCATATATATATTACCTAACATTTTCATTAAGTAACAAAAATGTTTAAAACGTTATTTTGAAAGTTCTAGGAATGCTTAAACGTCCATTTTTTAGTTTAATTTTAAATGTTGAATTAACGTTATTGCTTTAGACGTTTAGAATGTTATTCAAGCATTTACATCTGTAATGTCTTACAATGTTTCACTTACTACTTAAGAATAACTTAAGAATAATAATCATTTGATAGAGCTATATAACGATATACATAAAAATGCTTTAGCAGCATTACTGCAAGAACTTTGTGTTGTGTGTGTTTACAGATTCACTGGCCAGCAACAGCACAGAGAAAGGGAGAGTGTAAATTAACAGGCAAAGGTGGACAGGTACACATCTGCAGTCTGTCAGTTTTGACAGAAACAGGATCTTTGCTGAATGTCAGACATCTTGTCTTATGGTCTCATTTGCATGTGCGTTTCTCAGGGAGAGTGTGCTAACTTTGTGCGCCTGATTGAGCCGTGGAACAGAACTCACCTGTACGCCTGTGGCACAGGAGCTTATAAACCCATCTGTACCTTCATCAACAGGGGCTGGAGGGCTGAGGTTCGAATGCATAAACACACACATACACAAGATGTTCAGAGTACAGGCACACTATATGCATGTGAACTGTGTGTGTGTGTGTGTGGTTGTGTGTAGGAATATCTCTTCCGGTTAGTTCCTGGTTATGTTGACTCTGGAAAAGGGAAGTCTCCTTATGATCCTCGGCAGGAGAACGCAGCAGCTCTGATCAGTACGGTCACCTTTCTCACCTGCTCTCTCAGTTTCTCTCTTAAAGGGACAGTTCACTCAAAAATGAAAATTCTGTTTAAAATGTTGCTTAAATTGTGGTTTGTTCCTCACACAGCTGGCAATAGTTTTCAAAAATGTTAAATATAGCTCCTAAAGCATTATTAACCACAACTGTGTTTTCCTTTATGATGTTTTACATTTCCCACCTACTATATAAGTGGTATAAATATATTTATATATTTTCTATGGAAGGCGCAGGACCCTAAAATGCTCATCCAATTATTGCATTTGGTCCACATGCAATGATAGGATGTCCTGCTTGCCAGTAAAGCTATGTATTTGCATATTGAAGGTGGCGTGACTTTGGGGATCACTGTGAACAGAGGTATAGATCTTATGCTTTCAAAGCTAGATTGCTATTGCCAGCCTTACCAAAATTGCCTATCCTACCTTTTAAAGAGTAAAAACGAGTTTGGAATTCCAGGATAGTGAATAGGTGATGACAGGTTTTGAGTGTGCTGTACCTTTAAGAACTTCCATCGGCATGAGGTGTCCCTAGTAATTAAAACTAGCTTTATCTTGTCTTTATTCATCCTAACGTGTCTCTCTCTCCACATTATCAGATGGGAATCTGTATGCTGGGGTTCATGTGGACTTCATGGGTACAGATCCGGCCATTTTTAGAACCTTAGGGGACCGTCCTGCTGTCAGAACGGAGCAGTATGACTCCCGATGGCTTAATGGTACGATATGTGTCCAGTGAGGTGGAGTTATGGGATTTCAACAGAGACAGACTTAAGACAAAAATAATCTTTTTAAATCCTTTTATCTCTCCATCAGAGCCTGTGTTTATAAAAATCCAGAAGATTCCTGACAGTGCAGAAAAGAACGACGACAAACTGTATTTCTTTTTCCGGGAAAAGAGTTTAGATGCTTCAGGGGGCAGCGCGCCGAGCGTTCTCGCCCGAGTGGGCAGAGTGTGTCTGGTGAGAACATCCAAATACATTCACTGATAAGAACGTCTAGCTAGACTTAAGACTCTTCCTTAGCAAACGTCTGACTTAATCATCAACATTTAATCATGGATTTGTTGTCATGTAAATCGGTTATGCAAATGAGGTTTGTTTAGAGCCTATCTTTTAATCTGTGTGTGTGCTTTCCCTCCAGAATGATGATGGAGGTCAAAGGTCATTGGTAAACAAGTGGACAACATTTCTCAAAGCACGACTCGTCTGCTCTGTGATTGGTGCAGATGGTGTGGAGACTTACTTTGATGAACTGAGTAAGACGTTCATTTGTCTCTCTTGCATCATGAAGTCTCATAAGGTCATACACAGCTAACGAGGAATGTTCTCAGAATGTTGGCTCACGTTCTCTAAAAGTTATCAAAAAACATTCTTTCAGTACCATAAGTATAATGTTTTTTAATATGTTATTCTTAAGTATAGCATTCTTCTTTAACGTTCAAAAACATTCTTAAGTAGTTAGTGGAATGTTATAAAAATGTTACAGATTTAACAAATGTTTGAATAATGTTCTTATAACCAAGCAAAAACGGGACTATTGGAACATTCCTAGAACTTTTAAAATAACATTTTTGTTACTTATTGAAAACGTTAGGGAACGTTTATACAATCTAAAATTGTTAGCTGTGTAATCAGCCCTTCAGTTACTGATATGTTTGTGTTGTAGGGGATGTTTTCATACAGAGGACCCATGATGAGCGGAACCCCATTGTATATGCTGTGTTCTCCACGGCTGGGTAAGAGACTCTGCAAGAACCCTCATGTTCTTTAAAATCTGTATGGCTTTGTTCTTCTGTGGAACACAGTAGACAAAGGGGCGAAATGTTTAACAAAATGTCCAGACTGCTTCTTCCAGGAAAGAACAATTTAAATTTATTGTCTGTGCTTAAAAAATGTGGTATTGGCGTAAGAAAAGTTGGAAAATAGTGCAAGTCAATTGAATAATTTTTATAGTTGTGACCTTATTGGAAATTATGAGCCTGGATCAGTAATTTCTGTTGTTTTATAGAAAATATTTTCTTAAATATCTCAATTTGTGCTTCACAGAGGAAAACTTACATTGGTTCAGACTAAAATTGGTTCAGACTAAATTTTAAATTGACATAATGTTCATATTTAGGTGAATGTTTTATGTAATTCATGATTTAGTGTTGATGTTAAATTATATTTTCAGTTTTTTGTGGATAAACTCTCTCACTGCGCTGCATGTCTTTGTCTCTCGCTCTTTAGCTCTGTTTTTAAAGGCTCTGCTGTGTGCGTGTACTCTATGGCTGACATCAGAAATGTTTTTAATGGGCCTTTCTCTCACAAACATGGACACAACTACCAGTGGACTCCGTACACTGGTAAAATCCCCTACCCTCGTCCAGGGACTGTGAGTTTCATAAACATCACTTACTTCACCTTATTGTTGATTCTTTGCTGACATCTCGTTTTTCAAAGCATTCTTTAAAATAACTCGTTATATTTTTCTCTTTTATTGATCAGTGTCCCGGAGGAACCTTCACGCCAGACCTTCACACAACTAAAGCCTTCTCCGACGAGGCTGTAAATTTTGTCCGCGCTCATCCTCTGATGTATCAACCCATATACCCGATACACAAACGCCCCCTGGTGGTCAGGACTGGTGTTGACTACCGTTTCACCACGATTGCTGTGGACCTGGTGGACGCTGTGGATGGAAGATACGAGGTGCTCTTCCTGGGCACAGGTTAGAAAGTTACATTTGTTCTGTTTAGTTACATGCAATGTGGTTTCTGTGACGTATGCAGTTGGATTGTTTGTCAGTAAGACACATTACGACAAGGCTTGTCTGATTTACATCTGGTACACCCCTGTCTTTAGACCGTGGAACAGTCCAGAAGGTGATCGTTCTGCCAAAAGATATTAGCACCACAGAAGAGCTTGTTTTAGAGGAGGTTGAAGTTTTTAAGGTATGTTTTTAGTCAAGTGTTGTGTGAGTTTTTATGTTTTGTGTGGCTGTGTTAATTTATGCTTTGTGTAGATATGATCCTTTAAAGTTAACATAATAATATAATTAAAATATAACACTTGTCTATAAGTGTTTCTTCCTCTAATGTTTCAGACGCCAGCAGCTGTTAAAACGCTAAAGATTTCTTCTAAAAGGGTAAATTTCCTAAATAAAAAATCATAAAATAAACGTTCTTCAATCAGTGTTTATAATAAGTTGTGACAGTCATATAAATGATAACCGTAATGCATAACGTTACGCTTTTCTGTCTTGTGGTTTACAGCAACAGTTGTACGTGTCATCAGAAAGGGGTCTTACCCAGGTGTCCCTGCACAGGTGTGCTGTTTATGGCAAGGCCTGTTCAGACTGCTGCCTGGCCAGAGACCCCTACTGTGCCTGGGATGGAGAAACCTGCTCTGCTTTCACTCCAGCTACAAAAAGGTCAGAGTACAATCATTCAACCAGATGGGTGGCCTTATGGATAAATAATTAAATCATCACCTATAAACATGTTTAAACAAGATGGACCTACAATGGTGTCCAAGACTGTTAAGCAATCCTGTATGCTTCTGTAGAAGCCACAAAACTGTGTAAGACAAACAGTCCAGAAGGTCAGATGGTGACCTTCACAAGGTCAGATGGTGGCTAAAGCTTCATTTTTCCCAAATTACGACAAGGCTTGTCTGATTTATCTGGTACACCCCTGTCTTTAGACCGTGGAACAGTCCAGATGATTTCATAGCCAAACTGGTGAAAAGCTACACTTGTCATTGTTCAACTCTGTCTCTAATAAATATTTAAGACTATAACTTATGTTTAAATGTATGCTCTGTTGTTTGCAGTTTGACCTGAATTTATTTTAAACTGGTACAAAACAAAACTAAATTGAACAAGAAAAAACATGATATTTCATAAACAGTGAAATCATGAACAGGCTGAAACCTCTTAATCAATAAATCATGATGAATCATCTTTAAACTGAATCATTATTGAATCTGTAGGAGAAGCAGAAGGCAGGACATCAAACATGGAGATCCACTAAGGCAGTGCCGGGGATTCAATGCTAAAGGTTCGTAAACAGGCTTGTGTGTGATAATGAGCAATTTTCAGAAGCTTAAACACGGACCATCTGTGATCCTCTCAGTAGAGAAGCGTCTGAGGGAAACGGTGCAGTTTGGGGTTGAAGGCAGCAGCACGTTTCTGGAGTGCCAGCCGAGGTCTCCTCAGGCAACAGTCAAATGGCTCTACCAGAAGGACGGCAAGCGGAAGGCGGTGAGGCGCCAGTTCTTGTGTTATCAGCACCAATAAAGTCAAAGCTATTTCAGAGTTCAGTTCCTTCCACTGTTAAAAATTTGAGAGCCTTCAGAGCTCGTGAGTTTTGACCTTTCTGATGATTCTGGCTTGGAGAGACATGAGGATTGGTAGATGATTACAGAATTTAGAGTTTAAAGCAAATGTGAATAAGTCATTTCCGCTGCGGCATTTTATAAAAGCATTTAATGAACTTTAATATCAAAGAAACAGATATTTTTGGAAGTTGCATTAAAAATCTCAACTAAAGCTTCTGTGAATAGCGTGTATGTCATAAATGCTTTGTCGCCCTCTCAGCTCAATCGAGATAAAGACATCCTGAAGACAGGTCATGGCATCCTGCTAAAATCTCTCACCCAATCAGATGTCGGGCTGTACCACTGCCTGGCAACCGAGAACAACTTCAAACACACTGTGGCCCGTATCGCTCTACGAATCCTGGACCGGGAGATCGTCGACGCGCTGACCGAGCCGGACGACCCCGTAGAACCAGAGCATCGTCGCCATCATTCCCATCATCACCTTCCACCCCCGCCCCCACCCCTCCAGACCCGCCCACCTCCTCTCCAGTCCCACCCACAACCAGAGGTGCGTCTCATTAACCAGTACTGTCAGTCCTACAGGCAGCAGATGGAAAGCCAACCCCAAAAACCCAAACGCAACAACCGCAGGCACACAGGAGAACAGGAAGAGGAGGAGCCACAGGAGCAGTGAGTGGAAGAGCATCCGGACATTGTTTATCAGACACCCACTCTTTGACTATGTCCTATCTACTGTGTGAACAATGCGTCTCATCACCCTGTTCTTCCTCCAGGCAAACTCACTTTCTATTGATTTGTTCATTAGATTCTTTCAATTGATACGTTAGAATATAAACTAAATTACAAGGTGCAGTTTGTTGTTCTGTACTTCCCCAACCAGTTTCAATTCCATTTTTCATGCTGAGGTCTGAACAACACAGTGGTTTTAACAGTTCTCAGTAAATTCCTAAAACACGTCCAACTAAACCAGCAAAATTACTACCGTATTATCTCAAATATAAGCTATTCTCTACTAAAGTTACGTGGATCACTGGAGTGTAAACACTACCAGACAACAATGTTTGAAAAATGCCAGAGAAAGGTGGGATTGTATTTAAGGTCCCTCGAGAATCATCTTTACACCCAAATCCATGAAACACAGCAGTGGAAAAGATGTATGCAGAGGAGCATTTGACCTGAGGATGCTTGGGGAAACATATCTGTAAGATTATAAGGGCACGAAGCATCTTGGTAAACCTTTTAAGGTTTTACTTTTATTGGAAGTCCTTTGAAGGAGCAGATCGGTTGAGCTTTGATTTTAGTCTTGATCCATAACAGAAACAATAAGCCTAAATTACAAAAGCAACTTCAACACACAGCGTGACTTTTTTAGTATAATTTAAACTGTATGATTCTGCATGGCTAACCATGTTGGTGCATCGGTTTTAAAAACGTATTTACCCACAACATTAAAGATGTAAAATAATAATTGAAAACCATATTTTAACTAATGGGCAGTAGATTTGTGTTTTAAACAAAGTTCTTGTTTAATACTAAAAGCATAATTTTATACTTCTTTGGTTTTGAAACAAGCAGCTCGAATTTCATGACTTATCGCAACGCGATTGGATCATTGTCCAGGAGAGTTAATGTTTCATTAGGGTGTGACCGTGGACCAAAATAAAAGTCATGGCAAGAAGGATGTGCAAAAACAAAGAGGTTTCAAATAGTTCATAGGAATTAACAATCAGAATTCTTTGTCTTCTGATTAATGTAGTCGGACCTGCTACTGCATTAAGTGCAGTGTAAAAAGCCTTGAATGTGGTCCGGGATAACATTGCAATTATTTTTTGTCCTGTATAACAATTGTTTGTTTTTAAACCACTGTAACCAAGCTGATCTTTCCTTCCTTGTACTGCTGTATATAGGTGTAGAACCTGAAACAAGCTTTTCATTCTGGTCTGCTCTGTCTTTGACTCTGGACTATGATGATAGTCGGACCACTAGAAACATTCTCACTAAGCATTGCTATAAACCGTAACCAGCTTTTGCAATGTCTTGTATTCCACGATTTATCAATGGTGTAATGTGGTCATATTTTTGCTTGTGTATGAACACAGTATCTGTGCTTTGTGTTGTGTGGAAGTGACACATGTACATAGAAAATGTGTGTATTCAGCTAGTCACTGGTCAGGATTAAAAATGAACAATCTCTCTTTCCTCATCTCTCCTGTGACCCCCCTACCTCTCTCTGTCTCTCTCTCTCCCTCTCTTCACCCACACCATACAACATATTTATAGTGAGTGTACATATTCATGTAAGTTGTGCTCTTTGGTGATGGGCCAGGGCTGGTATTGGTGGAAATGATCATTGTATGTATTTATTTTTTTTTAGGACCAGGGGCACATGGAGAGATGCTGAGGAACAAGAGGTAGATGTTTTTGGAACAGCTGTAGTTCTAATTCTACGATAGTTAGGGTAACTAGTTGGCATAGGTTGTTTAACACAATCAAACGCATGCATAATCTTGGGGCTCATAAGATTATACACAAAATGCAATGGGTTAAACTGAAATTGTATCAGTTTGCATAAAAAGAAGCCAATAACTGGCTTGAAAACGGTTTGTTACGGATTGTTTTTAGGACACGTTTTACACTTGCAGAGTATTTATATCCAGAAATGTCTACCTCTAGCACTTTCCATGGAATATCACTTGCACCAAAATGACAGGACCAGGGCAAAGAGTGTACAGTGTCGTACAGTGTTCGTCTGGAAACATACTTTGTTTTGCCCACTGACTTCAACGTCCGGAAAGGTTAAGAGTGTTTGAGGTAAAATTATTGTACATATAAAGGGTTCAGTGAAACATTCAGTGGTTTTAACCCTGGACATGTCATCTGGTCGTGAAGGCAAATTCTAAAGTCAAAACCACATTTTTTTTACCCTCCCACATAAATGTTATTGTGCAGAATGATACCCAGGTGAAATTTAACACCACAATAACTTTCTGTCCTGTTGTGTTTTTTCTTTGGTGTTGGTTATTGAACTAAACAAAAACTTCCTAACTATGGTTGCTTCCTAAATATTTCCTCTTTGTATTCACATATGTTTGTGTAGGTTTACCTTAATGTGATCGTTTGTGATAAATATTATTTTATTATCATGCTGTTTGGTGGGGTTGGGCGTTCTAATAGATGTTTTTTAAAGCAATAACAATAAACTGCTGTTTTTGTTTTTAACCAGATATTTTTGTTCTTTTAACTCTCTACCGCCTTCTCGTTCAGTGACGACAAAGCTATGAGCAATATATTAAAACAAAAATAAGTCGTGACTCGTGGCAGAGGAAATTACATCAAAACTATTTTTAAACGGTTCTTGCATCTCTCTGTTAGGCCTGTAGAGGGAGCGCCTGCGCAACGTGTGTTCCACCGATACACGGAATACGTGCGTCTTTTGTATTACAAAGTTTGCATATATTTTGTCTTTTGTCAAAAATAACATTACTGGGTTTTAAGTTAGCGTGTCGATATATTTGGAAAAAGACGGTTGTTTTGTTAAAAAGTCAGCTCAGACAGATGGAAATGGACGGTATGCATTGGCGAAGCGTGGCAGTCTTTGTTTTTGCATGAAACCTGACGCGTCTGCTGGTTTGGCTCCGCTGTCGAACTATAAAGTGAAAGCTGGAGATGAAGATAGATCAGCACACAAAGTGCGAGACAAACTATCAAACAGCCCAGCTGACAGAGAACGTTCATAGAACGTTGGCTAAGTTATTAAAAAACGTTCTTGCAATAACGTTGATTGCACGTTTTTGAGGTTATATATGAAACGTATCAAAACGTTATTTTATGTTGTAAGTGAAACGTTACAGACGTGAAAATGTTTCTATAACGTTTCTATAACCAAGCAAAGACATTAATACATCTCACATACATGAACAATCTAAGGGGTGTATTTTATATTGTACTTTATTGTTTTTAAGAAGAAACGCAGATTATTTATTGCAAATATAATCTAAATACAAATGATTTCAGCTGAAGCATCAATTTCGATGGCAAAAGTGTGAATGAATAGAGCATTATTCGTCCCATTCGTCATCTTCTTCGTCATCACCACCATCATCATCCTCATCTTCTGAAGAAACAAAACACTCCAGATTTTAGTATTTTAAGTTATACCTCAGGTGTATTCGTACATTTAAAGGCTAAGTATATACTAAAATATTAACATTAACTAAAAATACCTATAAACACACTGTACATTTGAGACATTAAAATAGGTTACCTGAGGAATGGATAACTTTACTCCTTTTTTGCATTACCATCATCAGAGCTCCCACAATGCCCTCTTCAGACCCATCTTGAGCTGCAGGGTGAGAGTCTCGAGACTCAGACACCTAAGAAAAAAGGCCAGATATCAGCCTAGCCAACAGGGAACGTTTTCAGAACATTGGCTAATGTTCTCTAAATGTTCCCTCAAAAGTAGCGAAAACATTCTTGCAGTAATGTTAATGGAACATTTTGTTAATGTTATAGTTCATGTTTATCAAAAGCGTTATTCGTAAGTTGTTAGTGGAACATTTTGAAAAAAGATTTTTAAACATTTGAAAACGTTTTTCTAACCAAACAGTAAGGTTAATACAATGTCTCAAAAACTGGACATTTTGAACGTTCCTACAATATTTCTAATGTTAATATCACTTAATATTACTTACAACAATGTTATTACAAAATGATGAAATGTGAATATAAGACTGTTTTTGTGTGTATACGTGTCACATACGTTTTTTAGCACACGTCCACGCTGAATTTCCTCCATTAGGGTTCCTCGTCCTCCACCACCAGAGAAAGAAGGTTTAGCTGAGCTGGCAGGGCTACTGGGTAAGTTTAGGCTTGAGGAAGGTGGCGGTGGGGGAGGAGGTGGTGGAGGAGGTGGAGGTGGGGGCCCTCCACCCATATGTGGTGGAGGTGGTTTATGACTGTGGCTGGGGGGAGGTGGGGGTGGGAAATTAGCTGGTGTAGGAGGTGGAGGCCCAGGTCGACCAGGTGGAGCCGGTGGCGGTGGCCCACGATGTGGGGGTCCAGGAACAGGTGGAGAAGGGCGTGCAGGTGGGCCACCCCGTGGTGGAGGAGGTGCAGGAGCAGAACGAGGGCCCCCAGAAGTAGCCATTGAATCTGTGAAGGCAACAAATGTCAGCAAATCATTAAGGATGAAATGTTAAAGAATTGAATACGGAGTTAAAGGTAAACAAAAAAAGCATATGGGTCTGCATATGAAGAGCCCAAGCTTATCCTAGATCAGTAATCTAGAATCCAGGGTTTCAAGAAAACTGATTTGATGAGATGAGCTCACCGTTCCTCCTCATTTCTTCTTTAACTGCATCCAGTCCCCCAGATTGCTCAATGAAGTCATAGATGAGCTTGGATGTTTCTTTATCTGCCAGCTGTGCGTCACTGATTCCAGCGCAGTTGAATAGTTTCTTTAGATCCGGGTCAAGATTGTTGGTCTAGAAAGGCCAGAGTGAGAGTTCATTTATAAATAAATGCTTTTAAAGATGATGAATTCTCTGTTCTTTGCCATTGGCTGTCATTTGGTTTCACACTTTGAAATAAAACACTTTTACCTCAGAATACATTTGAATAAACAGGTTAGGCGACTGAAACTAAAGTACTTTTGTTTAATGGATTATAGGAAAAGGAAAAACAAAAACTTACATCAAAACCAGAGTTTGGATCCCACCCAACATGAGTGATGTGTCTTAAGAGAAAAGAGAAGCGCTGTGAGAATCCACGTGGAACAAACAGAACAAAAACACAAGTTTTGTTGAACTTGTGGTTGAACCTTCTTACTTAAATCCACTAGGAGCTCCAATGTCTGCTTTTGTAAGCCTTGGGCCTTTCTTCTTTCCCTTTTTGTCCTTCTTGCCTATGGAGAGTGAGGCTGAGGCGGTTGTGGGCACTGGGGGCGAGCGGTACCTTGAAGCCACTATGTCTGGGTTCTGGATGTCCACTGTGGACATCACACTTGGCTGTGAAACTGGACCTGGTGCACATATAAACAGCCACAGTCTCTCACCAAACAGTTTGTAATGCTTGTAATTGTGTGTGTATTTGGATCATGGCAGTGTGAGTCTTTTTTAGACCTGGTATGTTACGGTATGTGTTGTATCTTACTCACCATTTGGTGGAGGAATTTGTTGTAGTACCTGTTTATCTGTTAATTAATAAAACATTTTAATGCATACAGTTCTTTCCTTTAGACTAAACTAAACTGTAATAATTGTAATATTATTATAAATAAATAACTGTAATATTAAACTAAATGTAATAATTGTACGGTTAAACTTGTTTAAAATGTAGACACATACCTTCAGGTGGAGCATGTTGTCTTTTCTCTAAATAAAAAAAACAGTTATGCTGTTAATATGCTACATACTTTTGCATAATTATTGTAAAATTCATATGCACTACACAAAGTATGAAAATGCAGTAAGTGACCTTGGCGGTTGGCTTTCTGATTAACCTTCTCCTCAATAATGCTTCTAAAAAAATCAGCTTCTGCTTCACTGGCAAAGTTCAGACCTACTTGGCAGTCCTGTGACACAAGTAAAGTGCATCTTAACTTCACATTCAAATACACCTGTCATTGCTCGGTTATAAAAACAAACATTGTTTTAATTATGTAATGTTTTACAACATTCTACTAACAACATAGGAATGATGTTTATGATATATGTAAAAACATTCTGCTAACATTACTGCAAGAACATTTTTTGATAACTCTGAGAGAACGTTAAGAGAATGTTAGCCAGCATTCTGAGAACTGTGAGTACCCACATCTGCTGCAAAGCTGTGAAAGAACTTCATTGGGCAGGAATATGTGAACTGATTGTAGAGCTCCTGCTCCCAAATCATTTTACCTTCCTGAAACAAACACACACACACGCGCTTATCATAGTCTGAAAGGTGTTAGCTGTGTGACATCATAAACTGAGCTAACTCGCTCTGACTCAGAGCTTAAAGCAGAAGTGTTTGGTCTCAGGTCAAGTTAACCAAATAAATGCATAACTACCAACTGTATAACTATGTATCAATTAATCACTTTGATTATTTGTCATGCAAGAGATATTTGACTAAAATCTGCATAGTGCACAAAGAGTCGTGAAAATTTGTGTCAGTTTTTTTTGTGTCACAAGACTAAATGGGTACGCTAAATAGACAGAGGACACTAAGGAGTACACAAACTAGACATGAACTAAATGGCCCAGTAGACACAGAGACTGATATACAGGGTTCTTTAAGGCGTTTTTAATACAGCAGAAGAGAATCTGAACTTCGAACCTTGATGTCATAGAGCCGGATGTAGTATGACCGCTTAGGATTATCCTTAACAAAACACACGACTCCTGTGTGTTGGAGAATCCATTGGTTCGGACTGTGAGGAAGAGCCATATAGAGCTGAGTAACAGCTGTGGCCATGGTCTGCACACACACACACACACACACAAATGTACATTCCCATTAACAATATGTATAAAAAATCTGTGTAAAGTGAAAATGAACAAGTACAATAAAAGGTGCAAGTAAAGATAACAGCATCCTCTACAGCAACAGGAAGTCTGCTAAGATAGCATTTCCTGTCACTTGCCAGTCAAAGTTTGCTTCCATCACACCAATGGAAACAGGGTAATGACATGCACGTCCTATTGAGAATCAATAAGGCTTTCAGAATACATATGCGGCTAGAGGCACCAGTGGTTTTCCTGACCAAAAGGGTGGAACTGGTGACAAAAAATGAATCATACTGTTTAAAAGTTAGGCCTCGATTATGTCACAAGTATATGTTTTTTTGTGAGCAGTCTAAGCATCCTGTTCATTCTGCAAACAGAAAATGAAAGGACGTTTAATGCTGCGGTAAACGCCAAATGTATGGCGCCTACCAAGCATTGCTTTGACCTTTAACTGACAACAGCAGTAACAGCGCCCATCTCCTTGATCTGTGCATCATATCCCTCCTTCAAGAGCTTGTATTTCCTCCTTCAGACACAAAGCTTCTCTGTCATTTCAGTCGGATTAAAAGATCTTCACTTACTACACATCGCCTTCCCAGAAGTTCCACCACACGTTCATTCTCCTGGTTGCTGAGGAGAGAACTGGGCACGTTCTCCTGCTCTTTGCCTTTACTTTTGCTCATCTCTCTTTCAGACGGGCCCTCGGATCCCAGGACTCCACACCAGGGGCCCCTGCTGTGCTGACGGTGTCCACAGAACCTGTCTGAAGACTTTTAGGGACGAGCGTACGGTCGAAGGAACCGTCGCTTCCGTGTTGTCTAATCTGATGTAAACGCAGCACAGCAAAGGAGAACAGGAAGAACAAAACCACCGTGCAGATTCTGCTCTCAGAATGCTTCAAAGAGGCACGTGTTTCTTTGCTCATAGGAAGGGGAAGGAGGTGTAACTTGGGTTCTGTTGACTCTTTAACCTAAAAATGGCTGTCACAGAATTAATTATACGTAGTATTAAAAAAGGGTTTGATTTGAGGTTCTAGATCAGCACCATGCCATTTAAAGAGCTCATTTGACTTAGTCCAACTTTTCTACATTCATACCAGCATAACCTGTAAGCTTTAGGTTGATTTGGTCACATTCAATGTCATGTTTTTGACTTGTTTTTGACTTGACTGGTTTTAAATAATGTTTTTAAAACCAGTTCATTTAGATGTTACCACATGAAACGCTTTGTTACTTGACAAAACATTTTTTACAATTAAATGCCTTTAATTTTGTATACAGATGATATATAAACATAAAATTATACTGTTGATGCATAACTAATAAATAAACATCCTACTACGATTACACAATGTTGTAAATACAAACATTATTTACAATATTATAAACAACACTGGATTATTTGAGGTTTTGAAAGTTCGACCAGATTACGAATTATAAATTATGCTAATATGCAGCTGTTACTTTAAGACTATTTCTCCCTGATCTAATCCCGAACATTATTTTTTGTTGTTACCAACAGTCGCATTTATTCAGTGAAATAAATTACATGTCAAACGTGATTAGAACTAGTTAGTGTAGATGTTACTACATAAAGGACATTTTAAGGGTTGTAATTTTTAAGATCAGTGGTTTAAAAGAAAAGAGGAATAAAGAGAAAACAAATGAATAGTGAATAGTCTGTTTATAAGACTGTCAGGTTCCTGCTGACAGTTTCATTACACTGATTCTCATTGGCAATACTGACATTGACATTTTTATGCACACTGATAAAAACTTTGCTGCCTTCATTTTTTAGGTTTGATCAACTTGGCTACACGATTCATTTCAACTTACTGTTTTTATTCTAGACTGGTATGGAGTTATTGTGAAAATAACAGGAAAAAAACTTTATTTATAAAATAAACTATTTAGTTACACCAGTCAGGATTTAAAATATTAGGTTGAAATGACTTTGGCTGTAAAATTGCCCAATTGATTTAACTTAAATTTACAGTGCAAGAAGTGATTGAATGAATATATATTATAAATACCGCTGTACTTAACCTCTAGTCGACACGACAACACAAATGAATAAATGAGTAATACTGCAAACGTTTAATACTGACTGTACGATCTTTATTGAAAAATGCAAAGTCAAAGGTCAGTTCAGTAAACCAAAGGACAAATGTAAAAGCAGTAGAGAAAGACTTCAGCTGCTCGCACTCTTTGGAGTATTTGTCTTTCCCACTGGAACTGTAAATCTTTAACCTCAGGAAATTTGGCACCTGTGTTTATATTAACCACCAAACACAGGGTAATTGAAATACTGTGTATTTGTTTTCATGAAACAGAATAAATAAGGACAGGGAGAGGAGGGGAATTGCCACTCACATGTTTAAGCAATGTTACAGACACAGTGAGTGGATATGCTGTGAAATCACTTTGACAAGCACTGCATTGTTTCACAGTCTACAGAAGAACAAGAGGAGAAGCTGTATGACATGCACAGTCATTGTTTTAATTGTTGCTCATAGGTCAAAGGTTAATATACATAATAGTTAAAAAAGAAAACATAATATAAATCTTTTCCTGCATTTCTGCATTTTTAGTTGCTCTTTTGTTGTTCCTGTTGTTTTTTTCTGCTATAATTATTTGTCAGGGGAGATTTTTCTCTATCAATTGTTCAGAAACAATTAAATTGGTTTATTTTAGCCAGTGTGGAAAATATGAGTCACGTGGCAAAAATGCTTTGGTTGCCAGATTGTGGTGGGATAAATTAAATGACTCACAATTCACAGGTTAGGTTTTGTTTGCATTGGACGCCTTTGAAAATCACAGCACTGTATTTAAGCACCTCATCAAATGGAGTTTGTAGATATCCATCTTTTCCTTTAGTGAAACAATCACTGGTGTTCCAACACAGCACCATGAATTACCGCAACTCCACGTACCTCACATTGAACAAAACAAATGTCATCCCGCAGACAAAACAAAAAATCTAAAACGTATAAAGCTGATTGTCAGTTCTAGCAATTTGGTCAATCCGTGCTGATGATATCACACAATATTTAGGACCTATATATATTGCAAATAAGTCAGACTTAAGGCAAATAAGACAGAGTTTATCAAAGCCGCTCTGAGATGACACAGAATTTGTTTTTGTTATTATAGGCAACATTCTTTTCTGAATCGTATTGCTTTGTAGTGGACCAGAATTGGTACAGGAAAAAAGTAGCAGTTTTAATTTGCTCAGTATTGCACTTTGAGACTATGGCTTGTACTTGATGGGGGCTAGAGAACAAATGATAGTGTTTTGGCAGAGGTAACGTGAGGAACTTGTTTCCTTGTCTCCATCAGAGAACAAAACAAACCTCTCCAGTCATTAACTTTGGTTTCTGCTGTATGTTATGCCTGTTGTTCTACACAATTCTAAAGCTTTTGGGGGCTTCAACAACACAAACATCGGTTATCAATACGAAGCTTGTTAAGAGAAACCTCAAAGAGCCTCAAACAGCCTCAAAATGACATGCCATGCATGTCCCCCCGAAATTCTCCACCTAATCTTTCCTAAACTCAGTGGGACAAAACATCTGATGTGAGGTGGGTCCAGCCTATCAGTGACGGCCTTCTCTCCTAGTCAAGAGCGAATCAGAGAGAAGGGGTGGCGGTGTTCTTCTAAGCAGGCTGTTTGGACCCTTATAGTTTTGTGGCTGAAGATTAGTGACCTCCTCCGCTTCGGTTCTCCCCATAGATCCAATCCAGCGCGATGAACGTTAAGCTCATACACATGAAGATGAAGCCCAGAGCGGTGAAGCAAGCAGCCTGAGGGACAAGAAAACTTTGATTTCTAAGAACATCTGATTGTCAGAGACTTGCCAATCATTGATTCCATCATCACTGATTCATCCATTCAGGATTCAGAATGCGAGTCTGAGACTTACTTGAATTTTTGGTCTGGAGTTCATTGGCTCTTGCTCGGTGGGAATGATACGAATGTAAAACAGACCCGGAAGGATGAAGATCAAGCTCGGAGCAGAGGTTGCACCTGTAAAATAGGCCAGTAACTCTCGATACTGAAAAATGGTTCTTCTCCAAAAATGGAATCCCATTTAAAAATTACATTAATAGAACAATATGGAAAAACAGAACTTGAAATCTGCTTACCGATGATGCCAAAGATGTCACGAATATTAGGTACAAAGATGACGAGCAGGTTGACAACGAAGAGCAGACATACGGCGATGGTGATGTGACGCACCCAGTGGAAGGGCTTCTCAGGGAACAGAAGCTGAAGAAGAGCTCTACGAATCTGGAAGGACAAGACAAATACATGTTTAAAAATAAAGGTGCTATGAAAGGTTCTTTACAGCGATGCCATAGATGAACCATTTTTGGTTCCAAAGAACCATTTAGTCTGAAGTTCTTTTTCCTACCAAATCTAAGGAACCATTTTATACTACAAAGAACCTTTAGTGAAACAGAAAGGTTCTATGGATGTTAAAGGTTCTTTATGGAACCATACAGCCAAAAATGGTTCTTCTATGGCATCGTTTAGCATCTTTCATTTTTAAAAGTGTAAATGACAATCATCACCTCTTAACGTTATCTATCAGTTTAAAGTTTGTTTGTGTCATTACCGGGAAGAGGACGACAGGAACGGTCAGAGTGACGGCCACCAGCACAGCCACACGCACACACAGAATGAGAATGTCCAGGGGATCCACCTTACTGTAGGTGTGCAGAAGTTCTGCCTCTGTGTTTGCTGGGTTTCAAACAGGGAGATTTATTGCCATTATCTACTGTTTTACAGTTTGCCATCAGATCTATGCTTACAAAAGATTCAGGTTTTATTATGCAAACAATATGATTACTGTAAAACACGTATGGCACATCTAACCAGTAACCAGACAGTATTTATAAGAAATATCTTCTTTACTGACAGTTCCTGTAAAGTCATGCTAGCAAATGCTAGTCATGCTAGAAAACAAACAGTCCTTCAGACTACATTTCCCTGGTTTTAATTAAAGGAAATGATTGGTTTCTGAGTGCATGACAAGCGTAGAGCAATTTAAATGATAAGTTTATTGTTTTGGCTGACACACAGCATTGGAGATCTTTTGATTTAAAATCCGTGCTTACAATAGAAGGTGAGGTAACCAAAGATGGCAGTGAGCAGATACATGACAAACATCCCCAGGATGGACACGTTGGCAATGCCCTGCATGCGTCTCTTTGTGGGGCTATAAGTGTCAAAACAACAACCGTAGAGGTGATTTACTTTTGACTTATATTTCCCTTTTCCAACAAAGACATAGAGACACTTCCTTTTAAATCTAATAAACAGGGTAAATGCAAAAACCCAATGTCTTATTTCACATCACTTATTTGCGCATTCAGATTACTGTATATACTGTACATTGTGAAGTATGCCATGGTAGCATACTGAGAGATTTTAAATATTTAGAAACATATATGTGGTTTGTTCATATTGTAGTATATAACATACTATTAAAGGAAGAATTCACCCAAAAAATTACCTTTTTTTCATAATTTACTTACGTGCATGTCATTGCTAACCTATATGGCTTTCATTCTTCTGTGGAACATAAAATAAGCTATTTTTTAGGGCGCCAGTGCTGTTTGGTTACCAACATACTTCAAAATATCTTTTTTTGTGTTCCTCAGAAACAAAGAAGCCACACAGATTTGGAATGACATGACAGTGAGTAAATGATAGAAGAATTTTCATTTTTGAACTATCCGTTTAAATCAGGGGTGTCAAACTGTGCCTGCAGGGTCAGTGTCCTGCATAGTTTAGCTGCAACCAGCTCCAGCACACCTGCCTGGCAGTTTCTTGCGATCCTGAAGATCTTGATTAGCTGGATCAGGTGTGTTTAATTAGGGTTGAAGCTAAACTCTGTAGGACACTGGCCCTCCAGGAGCTGAGTTTGACACCCCTGGTTTAAATCATTTTGCTCAGTGTCTGTATCCTTCCTCAGTAAGTATCTATCAACGAATAATGATTTTTTTGTCAATTGTGACGACTTCATTAGTTAACCACAAAGAGCACAACATTTGTCCTGTGAACATACTTGCGCAGTTCGGTGTAGATTGGCAGCACCTCTGGGTGGCATACGAAAGCGAAAGCCAAAATTGGAACTGTGTAGGCCGTCTGCAAGGGAAACAGAATAACTGAAATTACACATAGCACTGTGTGATCTAATGCAGTGAGGTAACCAATCAGCTGTCTTCACACATCATAATGAAAGAACTTGTTGCTTAGCAACATCATTTTCATCTACAGGCAGTGTGTTTCCCTACTGTTAAGAGCTTTAATAGAAATAATTGCTGATCATAAAGGGTTACAATAATACTTAGAAGTGATTCTTGCGTTTCCTGACCTGCTGGTTAATGGTGAAGTATTTGGCTTCACATTCGACATCAACGGATATGTTGTCGATAGTGTGGTTAGTGAAGTCATCAAAAGGACAAGGGATGTTAAACTTCTTATAGATAACCTGTGGAACAGAGACGTAAAGAGATTGATTATGAGAGACAAAGAGAGAGAGAGAGAGAGAGAGAAAAGAAAGAAACAAACAAAGAAAGAAAGAATAAAAGAAAGAAAGAATGAATATATTTAATGTAATCCACTTCTGTGATATCTGTATTTCTAGTACAAGCATCCAGGCCACAGAATGAATTCACTTACTGAGATCAGGAAGAAGACCATACACGTCAGAGAGAAGCCACTGGTGTAGCCCAGGTACCCTGCAACAAACAACAGCCCTTATTCCAGCAGCAGTCAAATGTGATTTCATAGGGTTACAAATCAGATTACAAAACCACATAATTATTCTGAAAATTTGGAATGCTACTGTAAAAATGATGAGCAGATATAAATATAAATTAGACAATCATAGGAACAGAGTGTATAACAATTACGAACACAGAGCAGAATGTCTTACCAAGCTGCCTCATCAGAGCAAGTGGCAAAATGATGCAAATGGACACAATGACGATCAGATAGTTGCCATTCAGGAACCACTCACTTAAATAAAGAAAAACAAGATGACTCACATATATACAGATATATATATATATATATATATATATATATATATTTCAACAACAGCTTGAGGATTTGGAATCCATTGGGTTGTGGATTCTGTTCAGACTAAGAGTAACAGTAAAGTTTGTAAAGAAGCACTAAATAAACAATGATACTGCAATACTGTCAGCCTATTGGTTTAACCTTACAGTTGACATTTTGGGCAGTGCTGCTCATGTTTGTTTTGCAACAGTTACCTTAGATGACCAGCACAAGCTCTCAATCTACACAATCTCTCAATCTCTTAATCAGCACAAGCTCTCAATCAAAGCAATCTAATTCTTGAGTACATTAAATTAAGAGTTATTAGGAGATCATGGGGTAAAGCAGATGGTTGTTCTCACCCACTGCTGTGCTGAAGGCCAAGGAAAGCCTGAATGACCAGAGGTAACTCATACTTCACAATGAAGAGGTAGCTAGACATTGCTAGAAGGAAGAGAGAGACAGGTACATCAGACACAGTTCGGTCATATTATTAACACTGGTATTAAAATAAATGGGACACATTGGAATGTTTCATACTGTGACTACAAAATTGCTCAAATTAATTCACTAAAATTAAGTCCCGCCCCCTCAAGCCAAAGATCCAATCACAAATCAGTAGTCTTTGCTTGTGCTGCATCCCAGTTTGCCCCAAACAGTATAAAACTAGTAATTATAATTTCGGAAACAATTACTGTTGACAGAAATTATTTTCATTAAAAATAAAGTTGGATACATAGTTATGTACTCGTTTTACTGTTGCTGAAGTGTAGCCGAACAGATTATTTGTATCAATAGTATCGTGCGTAAAATCTGACGGCAAGCTTGTAAAGCGGTTTTCGACATTTCTGTATCTTTCCATTTAAACAAACGGGATGTGTACTTGCATACATAACTGTGAATCGTTGCCAGGAGGCGTTCCCCACTGACTGGTCCTTAAAGGTACTTATTGTATATAATTGCATATAACTAAGGGTTTTTTAATTAGGGGGTTTGTTGCGACTGGCTGCAGACCTCCATAGGGGAAACAAAAAGGGGCCTCAAAAACTCCTGGCATGGCAGTCATAAATAGACAAGAATCTGTGGGACCTGTAGCCTAATGTGAACTACAAAACCACAGTCTGTGCAGCAGCACTAATTTTAGAGAGGCATTACAAATACATATCGCAATACCTCTGTCAGGACAATAAAACTTTTGTTACATGGACTGAGAGAGACCGTTATGTAACATTCCCCCCGCTAATATTTCATGCGAGACCCATAAGTGCCCATACTGTACATTCCTGGTGAAACTTAAGGGTTGCTGCAAAATCACATGAATGTATTTATAAAAGCTTTCTTATACACCCTCATGAATATAAATGCGTCATGGTTTTATTTAGTACTACAATTATACCTAATTATGGCTGGATACTGTTTCAATGTAATGGAGATAGATAACTTGTCTTTAGTGTAACCGGGTCAATAACTGTGTTGAATGACAAAAGAAATATGAAAAAATGGAGCAATCCAACTCACCACCGATGTTGTGCATTGTTATGACAACAGCTGCCAATATTTTCCCTGGGTGTCCAAAGGCTCGCTTTCCAAGTTGTTCATAAGCACGAATGCCTGGCCAGAAAACATCACAGGTTAGTAATTAATGTATTCAGTGACATAAAGATTTTAAAAATCACTTTAGCGACCATACCCACAACCCCTGCACTCCTCAGAAGAAGATGAACAGAGTATGAAGACAGGACAGCAATGCTAGTCAACAAGAACCTATGGAGAGCAGAAAAAAATCAGAAAAAATGACATTTCTAACATGTGGATCTGTAAATGAACAACATAATGTCTGTCGTACTCTATGACTGATATAAATGCTTTTCTTTGAAAATTAGATACAAGACATTCTGTTATTGCTACAGAAAACAGTATTTAAATGTATATATGGCTGAGTTTCAAGATATATATAATCTGTTTTATCATTACGTGCCCCAGTTTTCCTGAACCACAAACAACACCTGCAGCTTGTCAAGGCTATGGAAAAATGGATGCAATATAGATACTCCATTCCGGGATCTTATTTAAACATGAGTCACAAAACACTCAGTAATATGAATATGAGTTGAATATGAAAATCCCACTGATGGCAGGACATCTGGTGAACAAACACGAAAGACATGAAACTTCATTTTGTATGTTAGCTGCACATTTTATATGTTTGTGTCTGTGACAAAGAGGATTTGAGAGACATTCTGGGTTTACTCACAGGAATAGGATGATACCAGTATTGGACATGGCATAAGACAGTCCCAGAATCCCACTGCCCATGATGGCATTACTGAGGTTGAAGACAGACATCCCAAATGAGGTCTTTCCCTCAAACTATCAGATTAGAAAACAAGAGGTAAATCAGAGGGAAGGTAAGTGAACAAAAAACAGCCTATCGCCAATAACTTTTCTCCACTTACATCTGTAAACTGAGGGGGTTTTCCTCCATCACTTTTGTGTGGTAAAAACTCCTCCCGTTCAGGTGATTCTCTTTGTATGTTAGAAAACAAACAAACAAACAAACAAACAAAACGTAAGGGTTATAATAGCTTATAAACATCACAATACATAAGATGTTGTTTAGCTGTTAGCAGTTTAGCCTGTAAAGAATGCATTATTTGACCATAAATCTAAGGCTATTTCTGTGGCTAATGAAATGAAGTCTGTTTTGTGGTATGTTGCAAAATTCTCACTCCCCTAAAAAAACAGATGTTTTTGTGTTCCATGTTGTTCAAGTTCATTTTAGGTTAACATAAATATTTACATAAGGCATGTAATCCTATTTATGTCTGAGGACACTTTCTAGAGATGCATATTAAGTTACAGGAATTTAAAGTGTGTCTGTTTGCTGGAGAGATTTTGGTCTACAGGTCAATAGGAAGTGTGTAGGTAGTGTCAGATTTAGTGACACAGGTGTATTTATTCTGATTGAACAATAACAAAACATTGGTTTACACAATTTCCACAATTAAAGAGAAAAGAATAAATAAACGTTTTAAAAAGACATACCCCTCCTCAAGATGTTGAAAGTCTTGATGGTGCCCGTTTGTTAGTTTCTGAAGTTCCATTATGAAGTTTTTTCCTTCGTTTCTCTTTTTTTTAAGAAGTGAAATAAGTTTGTCTTGTCAAGGGATGAGTGCTGAATTCTCTCTAACGTAGATCTGAAAGAATTAAAAAATTGCATTTTAACAGTGTCGTTTTTCATCAGTTTGGATTACAATACATTTGTAAACATTTTACTCAGTTAAACAGAGTTTCAGTTAATTACTCTATGACTTTGTCTGCATCCATTTTATTTTTAGACTATTTTTCCATTAATCATTTCCAATCATTTTCCTGCATGTTATTCAATGGGAAACCGTGAGAGCGGTCAAGATGTAGCACATTGTCCAGAAAACATGAGGTCCATGTGTTCATTTCCCACTACCTCAGATGTGATTGGCTCTTAGGGGCTTATGTTTCAAGGGGTAAAAGGGCACACGAGTCCCAGGCGACCTGTAATTCGGGGTTTATTTCTGTATTTCAGATTCTCGTGTTTCTCCGTGACTGCGTTTGCATTTTCAACTGTGTAGAGAAAGGAACACGCGTCAGTGTGATGTTTGAGGAAACATTGTTACATATGCAGAACTATGTTGTAGCAGTTATTACATGGGTGCCTCATCGACACGTCCAGGCAAATAATTTTGGGTGCGACATGCCATTCTCAATGAGTGAAGCTCTGGAACACTGACCTGATACTTGACTCAACTTCCTTTTGTTGAGTTTTGTGTTGCCATGAGACTCATTCCCAATGGGGACAGACATCAAATCTTAACTGTTTGACAAGAGGGGCCGAAACTGCCTGCCATTAAAAGAGTAGCTGGTAAAAGGGGTGGGAATAGGGGTGTGTAGGGGGTGGAAATTTGGCTATAGTGGTTATGGTTTGCTTAGTATTGATTGAAAAGAATGTTGGTGCTTTGTAATTCTGTCTGACATCAGCTAGGCCAGCACTTATATGTTATTTATTAACTCAGTAGCGGTCTGATAACAGATCTGGTGTTTCAGATGCTAAAATTGATGGAACGTGTTTCTATATGTCGCACAAAATTGCCTGCAAGCTTACAAATGTAACAGTGTTTGTTGAAATGTGACTCAGAACTCCACTAGAAGTTTCTCCTACGCAAATTATCTCACAGCGTCTCGAGTACGCAAGATAAGAGGAAAAAATACCTCTCTAATGCCAGGGTAACAATATGAAAAATATGTAAACATATATCAAATCTGAGTGTAGGTAGGACCCTGCGACACATGGTGGGAAGAAGCAACAAGAGTGCATATGAAATTCAGTCACATTCAGCCGTAACTTTGAATACGTGGCTCAAACTTGAAGGAGGTTTGGAGAGCATCCAACAGTCTCTGGCAGCTTCAGTTCCCAAGCTGCCTTTCTAGCACAACCTTGTACACTAGTGTGACCCAAGAGCTTGATAAGATTTGTTGTAATAACACACTGCCAGCACATGGTGACTCATGTGTTGGTCTTTCCTCACATGCTGCAATAAATCTCTCAATAGAAGTGGCTTTAAAACATGGAAAGTTAATTTATGCAGTAACAGACTTCAAGTAGCTTTGAGAATTTTTTAAAGGGGCAATTGATGTGGTAATTTTATATCAATACATTGACTCAATATTATAAAACAATTACCATACACCTTTGAAAGAACAACATGTTCTTACCAATGGCACCAAACTGCTTTATCTACATTGTTGACATACAGTTTCCAAGAGTTAGTATCCAGTTGCCAACTTGACATATTGACCTTTTGTACTGTGGCACGGTAATCTAAAGGGCTGAAGGATGGACAGCTGCCTAATCTTATGCACATACTTAATGTATAATGATCAATGTGTAGTATAATGCAATGTAAGTCGCTTTGGATAAAAGCGTCTGCCAAATGCCTAAATGTAAATGTAAATGTAATCTGTAAGGTTGATGTAGCTTTTGCCATATGTAGGCATATGACCACAATCAAACATATAATAAAGCATTGTGGTGTGTTTTGCAAAGCCCCTGCATTTTTTTCTCTTGCCAAAGACTGGAGTATCATGAAGTCCATAAACATTATTTCTTGCTTAGAGTCAAGGGCTGAATGCTTTATATGTTATTTTTTACCACGCCAAATGTGTGTGGAAAAGAGCTTTACGTTTGTAACTTAACAGTACTGAACAAATTTAACAGAGGTCTTTAAAAGTCTAAACATTACAATGCATTTTCAGCCATTAACAGTCTATCATCTGTCCGGATCCTGGTATGCAGTGGTATTAAAAAAATATATATACTGGTTATTAATGCAATAAACACAGCTGTGCAAACAGTACACATACTGTTCGGTTTAATGCACTGATGATACATGCATATAGCTTTACTGTATAAGAATTTACACAGATACATAAAATAACACCCATTAACAGCAGTAAGTCAAACCAATAAGTAATACACAAGCTTCAGACGCAATTTGTCCTGTCACAAAGGTGGTGACATGAGTCATTGGAATGTTTATAGTCTATCAGACCAACCAGACAACATTCCTAAACCAGGCATACTTACTGGTTTCACCGTACAAACTGTAGGCAAACGATCACTTCATACACAGCAGTCACACGAAAGACATGTTAGAACGCTTAACTTGGATAATTCTGTGAAACAGGAGAATTGAAACAAAGACCTCCAAACTGAACAGCAACAACCTCCACAGCTTTTGTGGAAAAATCCACCATAAATCACACTTTTTGACAGCTGCATAATGTCACACTCACTCAACTGCCAAGAATTTCATTTAGAAGGCAGCTTGCCTAGGGTGGAGAAGAAAGATTTTAACCTCTCTACAGCAAGACCATCTTCTCAAAAGCTGCCTGCTCGGGTGTAAAAACTAGTGTGACCAGATTGTGTATTACCTGGGGCATCTTACCTCAGTGTAGCACTAGATGACTGTTTGTTAATCCCACGTCTTATGATTTTTAAATGGCTTAGATAAACATTCAACTTAACTGTCAGACAGTCATTGAGATATTTCTTTAACCACTTCTAGCACATGCAGTTTAAACACTCAGGTTGAGCATTGAGGGGCCAAGAGAGAGAGAGAGACAAAAAGAGAGAGATTGAAAAAGAGAGAAAGGTGGGGGAGGGTGGCTAAGAGAGAAGGGTGAGGTGTATGTGGGATCGTATAACTTTTTAACCCTTTACTTGCCCTACTTGATTTAAATTTAAAGACCCCATATAAACAAAGCAGAAGTTAGTTTTGTGACTTTTAGCCTGACGTTTAGGTTTGAAACTATGCTAGTGTACTCCTAAAAGTTGACTCAATTAATTATTAGCAAAATTACGCAAGATTTTACAGATTTTCTCTTATGGTTGATGGCTGCGACAAAAACAAAGGCTATTGGCTATTCGAAAAAAGTAGTGAGCCCTTCCATTTGTTAAGCTAAACCCCCTACCCCCAATACAATATGAAATATATCAACAGAGGGAAGAAAACAGTGACCAAATACATTTAAATTATCACTGTAATACCAAACATTACCAGTCAGTTTCCCAAAGAGAGAGTTTGTTGAAAAGACTGAGGTTAGCAGACTGCATCATAGTCTGTTTTGTGGTTTCAGGATGGTGAGTTTATCTCAATCTGCCACCATCTATACTGTTCTCACCCTCCGAGTCAGAGCTAAACAACTCTCTCAACTCTCCCCCCATTGCCCTCACATTCCTGTCTTTGCATTTCGTTCATTTCCTTCAGCTCCTCCCTCTTTTTCTAGACTCTACCTCTCTCTCTATATGTCAACATCTCACACTATTGCCACTCGTTTTACGGCCTCGACTGGAGGTGTATTGAAGCGCACAAGTGCTCTTTCTGTGCCATACACATCAATGTAGCGTACTTGCCCATACTTTGCTTTCCTGAGTATTTCCCAGGGGACAATATGATCCCCTGCTGCTCAGGGGCCACATACATCTGTGAGCCAAAACTCAAGTTTGAGTGAACACATAGCCTTTCTAATATAAAAGCCACTTTTTCAGTCTCCTGTACTGCAACAGTAGAAGAAAAAGTAAAGGGCCAGACCTGGTCATTGTTATGGATTACACAATGCATTGTTGCACTCACTGATCTCTCTCCAGACTCAGTTCCCCGGTTACTGCTGTGAGCATTCAATATGACCAGGACATCCGTTTAAACTAGCTAAGGAAACCTCTTGATGTTAATCAATTGTTTGGGTCACAGCTTCTGTGTGTACATTGTGCTTTAAGCAGCCCTTCAGAAAATTAGACATTCCTTTTCGTTATCCACCCGATAATGATTTCCTCTAATTTTCCTTTCTGATAACAGTGGTATGTTGACACTTTGTGGGATCATTCGCGGTATGATGTGTTTTTCATGCTAGCCATTGCAAAGTTCACACTCTCCTCACAGAATGTGAGGTTCAGATGTTATGATACAGCAGGAAACCTGATGTCTCTGAGTTCCTTCTAAAAGCTATAATCAGTACGTAATAAAACATCAAACATGTATGTCATGCAAGTCATGAATCCCAGCCATATGAACCCACAAAATGAACTGCCTTGTGAGGCACTCTGTTACTATTTGTGGGCTAATTTAACTTCCAAACAAACGGCAGTTAAAAATACTCACCCTGCAGCATTAAACAGCATATAAGTGTAATGCAGGATATACGTTTATGTTTTGCTCACTCTCAGATAACAAAATTATACAGCATTTTCAGAAATTCTAGAAGTTTACTCAGTTTTTTTTCCTAAGCCAGTAAAAAACCAACAGTCAGTCAGTCAAATGGAGGTTACTGAGTTTAGTGCAATACATCCAGTGACTTAGCTGCGCTTTAAAATGGTCTTATAAATAACATAACATCACTTAATTTCAGAGTAATGTCTTGTGGTGCACTTTTAAGCACTGAAAGAAGACGATGATACTGCTTGATATATGTTGCCAACTAACTCATGTTTAACACAATAGTTTGCTCACATTATCATGGAAGTTTACCATAAACAAAGCGTTTCACACTTAGGAAAATGTAATTCCAAACAAGAACATGTGACTTGATTTTTGGGATTGTTTTTGTGTGTTTACACTGCTTAAAACGAACAAAGAATCTTAAAACCCAATGATAAACATATAAGAGTGTGTATTTTGCCAATACCTCATACCTAGTTTTCTGCATGTCCAAATCAACCAGTGGCCTTTTATATCTGGGTCGGGTTAATTCTAGTACTGCGACCAGATATATGATCCCCGCATAACGTCGTGTGCAGATTAAAACCGATTTCAATAGTTATATTTAGGCAGCAATTTCCAATGTATTTTACCAACATGCAAAGAAAATGAGGAAAAACACAAATGTCACTAACCACAACAAATCTTTGAATTGTAAAAAGAAAATTCTTTTGAAGTACAATTAGAAAAACAGACAGTTGTATTAAATAGAATCAACCTGGAATCACACTGAATGCTATGATTATGATAACAAAACTCTCCTAAGCCATTAAGCCATCCTGTCAAAAGCAGCAGTGTGATTTTTTAGCCCATGTGCTCAAGCCATACACAGATCTCAGCGAAGAAAAACGGTCTCACCCTTTTAAAAGGCAAATGTTGTTTTCTCAAAGGCAGCGCTGGTGAAGCATTCTTTGACAGATATTCTTAGTTGCAGTGTTGCTTTTTTATCCCGGTTGTTATAAGGTTTAAGCAGAGCCCAAGAGAGAAAGAGAGAGAATACAGTGTGGACTTTCTGAAGGGTGTAGGGCAGATGCAGGGTGGGAAGCACATGGGAGGGAAAAATCTTTGAGAGGGAGGGAGCTTCTCCAGGGCAGTCTCAAATTACTTGTGATGTCACAGACAAGTATCTGTTGCTCTCAGTTAATACAGGGAATGGTTGCTTACATTCAGTGTTCTTTCTATCTATCTATCTATCTATCTATCTATCTATCTATCTATCTATCTATCTATCTATCCAGATCCACATTTTAAGGCAGAACAGAGCCAAAAACGATCAATTTCATGTATGAAAATGTATAGGTTGTTGTTTACACAGCCAAGTGCAGTTAGATTGTGATAAGATGGTAAAGAAACGTATTTTCTTATCTCCCTTGCCTGACACACAGTGTTTATGGCTATATGCAATACCTGCTTTACCCGCTGTGTGATTTTACAATCAACGGGACAATAGTCTTGCTTTAAATGTCAAGTAGTATAAAGCTTAAACTTAAAGTTTAATTTAAACAAAAATGCTGCAAAATTTTGGCACTTGTCAAGAATCTCTACATGCATTTTGACTAAAGCACAAAATGTTTTATGTGTTTAAATAAACAAAATATTATTTTTCTTGACAAATTGAATGACCCCAAAGGACATCACAAAATTTGTCTTTTGTCTTTGTTTATAACGTCTCACTTATGAGGCTCTGTCTTTGAGAAAAATAGACCTTTTTCCTGTAGGGACCCTAGACACAACAATACATGAGAAAACTTGAATGTACAATACCGTGTACAAAATTAGCTCAAAATAAACTATTTAGTCAATAAATTATAAATTATTAAAACTCACTTTTCTCAACAATGACAGCTCAGTAATAAAAAAACTCAATAACTGGATCATGCAATCAAATTATTATTTTATTAAATAAATATGAATATTATTATTAATATAATATTAAACGTTTAGTGAAATAAAGGATCACTATTTATGTCTAGCGCTTCAAAGTGTAAATTTAAGTACATGTCTAAGCAATAGCGAAGACATGGGCTGTATGGAATTAAAGTAGTCTAGAGTTATTTTTATAAAGTCAAGTCTAGTTTACTACTAAAACTTCACTGCTGATATTGTTGTCCCCTTAACAAAAAATTGCTTTGCGTCACTTGTATGTCTTTTTGGATTAAAGTGTCTGAAAAATTAATAAAAATATACAGTATAATACGTCCGTTCTAAACTGATCTTCCTTTAAACCAACAGATACATTAATTCGCTCCTGGACTGCGCACGTGCTCGCGCGTCACTCTCAGTCACGAGAACGGAACGCGAGGTGCATGTCGGGAATTTGAGTTTTTAACTAGTAACCTAGTACGGTTTTGTCCGTTTTCTAAAACTGCATGTCCCATTGTACACCACGTCGGGCACTCCTTGGTAATGTCTTCCTCTCTAGCAAAAGATTTTTTGAGAGACTAGGAAAAAGGCTGCTATTTAGACCCGTTAATTTGTTTGGAGGATGTGGTAAAAACACTTTGCAGTTATTTGAAGCAGCGTTTTGGTATGTTACTATGGCAACTAAAATGTCGTCCCGGTCAGCAGCCCTGCACGGGCTGTAGTGAAAGGCGATGTTGAGGGCTAGCTGAAACCTTATGATAATCTTTGCTTGTCAACGGTGCAGGTTTATATCGGCAGAGAATCTGTGCAGCTATATCTAATATTTTTCCGTGATGGAGGAAGTCGATAGGATTTTAATTCACTCTCTGCGACAAACTGGCACGTAAGTATCCAAGATCTAACAGGTCGCGTCAGTTCTGATAAGTCACATCCTGTGTTTAGTGTACTTTGCATCTTGTAACAAACCAAAATCTTCGCTTGATCATTAGGTCTTTGACCCGGTTTTTTTTCTTTGTATGTGCCGATAAGGCGCATTTGAACTTCATTACGTTGAATTTTGAATATATAAACAAAAGGGCATCTCATATTTTGTACTTTTAATTTAGCTGTATACCGGCAGACAGCATGTAGAAATTTCACTCTCTCTGTGTGGTAATGTGGTAATCACGCATGATTATACATATGCTGCTATTGTTGTATGTATTTGGCTGTACATGACTGTATTTATTTGATAATCTCACGTGCTTTCAGAGACATTGATGAGGATGTTCAGAGTGTGAAGCAATTCACCAGTGAGCTTATCGTGGAGGCAGTGGTGAGATGCCTGCGCGTGATCGACCCCGTGCTGGGCAATGGCTTGTCTCACTCGCTACCCCCTGGAATGTCTGCTCGCTTTAGACTGGGCATGAGTCTAGCACAAGCCTGTCAGGTAAGAAACAGTGCAGAAAAGTTATCTTGACCCTTCACAACTGGCTAAGATGTGGAAGAAGTCCATTTCACTCACAGAGATCAAACTTTTTCAGAGTGAAGCTGTTATAATGACTTTAGTTTATGAAGTGTGTTGTGACACAAAATGATCTTAATTTTGGAGTATTCTGTGTGTTTAGGATGTGGGCTTTAAAGGAGAGATTGGCTACCAAACGTTTCTGTACAGCAACGAGCCAGAGATCCGCTCTCTGTTCATGTTTCTGGTGGAGAAGCTGCCTAGAGAGAGTGCAGAGGCCTCAGACCAGCCTGCAGGTAGTTTAGACTATTTGCATGAAGTTTGGTCCCCATTGCTGTTTATACTGACACAACGCAGGGAGAAGCCGAATGACAGACATGTAAAATGACATGTAAAATATAAATAACCAGCAGTCTTATAAAAAAAACTGTACAATATGACTTTCAGAAATTGTTTAAAAGCTAGCCAGTCAGTTGGAAGTTGGTGATTTCGGCCAGGTCAGGAAAAATCACCTGCCCACAGGTAACACACACCTGTACAACAGGAACAGAGCAAATATCTGGATAACTGCACTTAGATTAAGTCATTCCCCATGCTGTCCCTGGTTTTATATCAGGTGTGACTAAAAAACTCTAAAATCTTTAGCATAGATTTCTTGACACTAGTTTGATTAATTAGATTCATTTCTTTATGTAATAGTGAAGTGCTCTTGTAGGCCTGTTGTTGTTTCCCTATGCTGGGAAATTTGAATCGTTAATCTTTTAATGATCGATTTAGTGATCGTTAATCACTTCTGTACAGGTTTCATTAATAAAAGAATAGAGATTTAACAGGAAGTTATGTCTTTGTAATGCTCTCTTGATTGCATATACGTTGATTATTCTGGAAAGCATCCAAATTCAGTTCCTCTTAATAGCTTGTTAGGGCAGTCACAGGGCTGGATTTGGAAACAGTGCTCCATTTTTCATATTAAAATTTTGAACAGACTCACTTATCACTGATCCTTTCCTTTTATTGTTTCATTCTGTTATATTAAATACTGTTTAAATGATTAGATTACATGGACCCGAATAATGATTGATCACGAGACTCCTCTTCTATCATAGGAAAATCTGCACTGTTGCAGAGAGCCATTGCTGCTCAAATTAAAGCTCAGCTGTCAGTGCCTTGGCTTCCTCCGTCCTGTCGACTCCCTGTTCACCGTAAAACACAGGTACTTCAGCAGTCGCAGCTGAGACAAACACACAGCTCTGCACTTTAAATAGATTGACTCTAGTACCTCTACAAATATTATATTGATGTGGTTTTGTCACATAGTTAAATAAATATTCCAGGTTAAATACGACCTCTGTCGTCAACATTGGTGGCTGGCCGTCGACTACCACAGAAAGTAATTTTGACTTACCCCCGGTTTGTAAAAACAAACAAATATTGTGCTTACAGTAACGTACTTGCAATGGAAGTCTTTTATAAGACGTTTTATATAGTCAGAAATATTCGGTATATTGTATGTTACTGTAAACACAGGTCTTTACAAACTGAGGGAAAAGTCGGAATTGTTTTCTCTGGTGGCTGGTAAAATGCCACAGATATGTTGTAAATAGAGTTTTAATACAAGACTGCAAAGATTATTAAACCCGGAACATTCCTGTAACGCTGAAACATGCTTCAGGCATGACACTGATATTTACCGCATTTTGCTGGTAACTGAGAAATAGTTTTCTGCTGTTTCATGTTAATACATGTACAGTTGCAAAGGTTACTGAAAAATCTGCCAGGCTACCTAACTAACTGACAAACGTGTGTGAATTTGATTTCAGAGTTGCGGCCCGTGTCACCCTTTTCGCGCCCAGCAGCTGAGTCTCCCATACTCAGCCAAGGTCTCTTCCAAGAAACAGCCAAAAGGTATGTTCATTTACATTGGCCTAAATAAAGTAAATGCCCCCTTAGCTATATTGAGGTTTGCCTGATGCATTGTGGGTTTACCCCAGTTCCCACTTGGTCCTGAAGTGTGACTAGCCCATTGAGGAATTTGACGAAAGCCAGATTTAGCTTTGATGATTCAGTCAGCTAACATGAGCATGTGTCTTTGATGTTTTTTCATGAATTCTCTCAGAGGTGCAAGAGTACTGGCGGAATTATTTGCTGCCTGTGACCGCGCAGCCTTCCCAGCATGCCTCACTGCCAGCGTCCCTCCTGGAGAACCACGTCTCTGAACTCAGTGCCACTCAGGAGTGGGAGAGTGAATGGAACAGTCAGGGTCTGCTGTCAAGACTCACGCCTGAGGTTAATCTGTTTCCAATTTCAAATGTTTAGCATGGAGTCAAAATGGATGCTTATTACTTTCTTAATGCATGTTTCTCACTTTACCGTGAATGATTTATCCATACATGTTTGTGTTTTTTTGTTTGTCATTTTTAATCTGGCATATGCAAAGGCACACGACAGTTGATCCAATAGCCAGATGAGATTTAATCCCATTACTCAAATCACCTGTTTTATAGAACACAGCAGCTAAGGAATAAGACAAACTGAACTATGGTAAATATGTTTCAAAATAAATCCAACTTTATTATATTTTAGCATCTTCAGAGTTGTATTCTTGACATTTTATTGACCAGCTTTTTGAGGTCTCATTTTGGGATTAAAGGGGTCCCTATCTATGCTTATTTGGCCATAATTTATATATTGAGGGTTAAATGGCATGGCATTTCATTTAATTATATTTATGCCACAGACAACCTTATTTTGGTCCTCCGTGTGCATCTCTACCATTAGTTTGGGGCCGTCTGAGCTGATAATAAGAATAACTGGCATGTAAATATTTTTGCTGCTGTCCTGATGGCGTCTGTGTGGTGAAGGCATGTATCAACACGAGGACGAACACAGAGATGTCTTTCACAAAAGTGTGACATTCAGCATGGACGTGTCTTGTGACTGTACTGATGACCTCTCACATCTCAGTTCCACATTCTCACCTCACCTGCCCTCCACTTACACACTGGCCTATTGTCTGACCCCTAGATATTTTCCAGGGGTTCAGCATCTATTTGTTAATCAAGGCAGAGTGTAGCTGTGTTTGCTTGTATTTCTAGTCCTGTTTACTGAGGGAGTTACAAGAACAGATTTGAAAGAAAAAAAAACACCAGTGCACGTATAGTTAATTTAAAATAGTCAAATTATTTGGCAAAATAAATAATAACTGACAGCAGACTATTAATAATGGTAGACAACTACACATCTACGCATTACGCACCATGATGTAATACAATAAAGTTAGGCCAGGCACCTTCGGAGAGGCTAGCAGAAAGCTACCTAAGAAAGCGTAAGATGCACTCTCCAAAGCCACGCCACCAAAACATGAATGCATAAATAGTTTGACAGGCGAGTAGGGCATCCTATTATATATTTATTTATATATATTATGGTCCTTTGCCTTCTATAGAAGATATATATTTTTATCAATATATTTAGATCACTTTACTTGGTTATTGCCATCAGGATGTGAAGACACTTTCAACCAGCATAACATAATATTGTTTCTGTTAAAAAAAAAAACACCTACCCTGTCTTTAAGTCTTAGTAATACACACCAATCCAAAATTGTTATTACAGTTATACCACAGTTACCACATGTGCTTATCTAAAGACTTTTAGTTTCCTTAACCCTAAAACACTCATGTGTAAAACTACTTCCTTTTACCACAGAGGGAGTGTGTGTGTGTGTTGGGGGGGTTGAATATGTGGTTTATGAGGACACAAATGTGTATAATGACATGGCTAAACATTGGGGACACTTCCTGTGTCCTTATAAACCAAATCACATAAAAAAATACAGTTTGTACAGTATAAAACCATTACATCTATGGAGAGTCCTCATAAGCCACATATGCCGACATATATATATGTGTGTGTGTGTGTGTGTGTGTGTGTGTGAATAAGAGGGAGAAAGAGCGCATGCAGTCATACATATTTATGTTTGTATAAAATATTGCTGGAATATCACCCCCTCCATTTTTTACCAAGCTGCTGCAATTGCCATGTTTGCAATATGCATGTCTAGTTTTGTTTTTTAAACTTCAGGATTTTTGTTTTTTATCTTCAGGATTACCGAGCCAGGAAAAAAGCTCGACTCCAGAAGCGGATCGAGGAGCAGCTAAGAGCAGCAGCTCAGCCTCGATCTGACACACACGGAGTGACACGTTCGACCTCTGACCTCGCTGAGCTGCTGCAGTCATTCGGTGGTGCCTCCACTGGGGGAGATGTGCTGACCAAGGGCACGCGCTTTACCCATACAGAGAAATTCACTTTCACACAGGTATCTGTCAGCAGTTGTTTACTTACAAATATTAGTTCTCAAACTGTGCTGAATGTGTGTGCTCTGGCACCAATGTATTTAAAGTGAATTAAAATGTATAAAATTATAAAAAATATTTGGCATAATATATAGCAGTTTATATATCTATATATAGTTTGAATTTCTGATTTATTTAATGTAGCTTTTTAAATCTCATTTTAAGCCTTGAATCTGTAACCTGTGCTACTGTTTAAACGTTTAGAAACACTCATTCGTCATTTATATTGTTTTCACATTTTAGAATAATGGTAAACTTATCAAAACAAAACACGTTTGGACTGAGACAAATTCAAAATCAATTAAACTAGGTAATAACTTCTTAAATAGAATTAGCAGAAATGTACTTACAGCATTTTATCACCCAGTTTCGTAAGTTTTCACCCAGAGATGATTTTTAAACAGTATTGAAGGGGTTTTGGTCTATTCTCGGCTCTTATTGGCTGCCTTTTCTTCATTATTTGGTCGAAACCCATCCATTTCAAAAACACTTTACATTCTTGTGGGTTGTAATTGGGTTACTGAACGACTTGATTTGATTAGACTCTCTCAGGAGAGTTTGAGATCCACGCATTTTTATTATAAACCTATAAACAAAGTTGACTTTTTCCATAACTTTTGCCAGTGCTGTTGCAGCGCATCTTCATATGTGCTGTTACCGTATTACTGGTGTTGTGGTTATTTTTAGGAACCTGAGAAAGCAGCCCAGCAGATGGCAGCAGCAGCAAGTGCACTTCCCAGCTCTCACCAGTCAGAGGAGGACCTAAAGGCCCTACAGGAAGCCGAACTTTCTGCTCTGCAGCAGCAGCTGCAACAACTGTCAGTGCAAATGGAAGAAGTGGGCGGAGACATCAAACAACTCACAGTGTCCATACAACAGGTTACGACCAATCAGATCACTCAGTTATACTAATTACCTTATCACATAGTAATGCAAAATTACTAATATAATAAAATATTTCAATTCTTCGTGAATCAGAGACTTAACGCAGTGGTTCTTTAAAACCTTTATTAAGGAGGAATTCAAATATTCAGCGGGTGTCACATCTGTGTGTTTATGTGTGCAGGTGTCAGATGAGCTCAATCAGAGGGAGGTGAGTAACACGGAGAAGGAGAACTCGGTCAAAATGAAGAGACAGACCATTGACCTCCTACCTGATGCTGAAAACAACCTGCTTAAGTTACAGGTATGCAAGTGACACCAGTACACACCCTGGCCCTCCCCACTGCACCTGTTAATGCCACACAGACCATGAGACAAAGGATTTTATAAGAAATTTTAAGTAAAAACAGTACAGAACGAAGCACACTAGATACAAAACCAGCAAGGGTAAAGCGTGCAGAATGAAGCAGTATGTAATAAGCCTCCGTAAGCCTGTAATTATGACTGATGACTTGTTTATGTTATTCTGCTTTGTGTGTTTGTGTTCTAGAGTCTGGTTGAGGCCAGCTCGAAGCGTGTGCTTCATTTGGCCTCTCAGTGGGAGAAACACAGAGTTCCGTTGATTGACGAACACCGTAGACTGAAGGAGCTGTGTAGTAACAGAGAGGTAGTGTTTCACTGATGTGTAGTACAGCCCCACAGCAACTGTTAATGTCAGTCACATGAGCACGCCTATTTAAACCATATACACAATCTTAAACCATATAAACAGTCTTATTTCTGTCATTTTTACATCAGTTTTATTGTTTAACAATAGAATGATTACTTGGTTTTGCATTGTTTTTTATTTTTACATATTTGCTGTTAAAAGTAAAAATAATAATGGTAATTTACTTTATAAATAATCTAATAATAATTTGCAGTAATAATGAGATGTAAAGAGTTTCTTTAAAGGGGTCTTTTTTATTTTTTAAATCACTTGTTCCACTAAGATCCATTTTTGTTACTCAAGTTGTTTTGCACTATAAATTATACACTCGTATTTTATGACCGTTTTTCTTTGATCCTTAGAGATAAAAGGGCTTTTTTTGGCAATGGGTTTTTGAGACTTTAAATGCCCCATTTGCATTATAAATAAGCCCATTTAAATAAGTAACTGCTTATTCACAGGCTGAGGGTTTGCAGTCTGTTGAAGGAATTAGTGTGTTTACATACTATCTAAAACTTTATTATATTTAAATATGACATTTTCATTATATGGCTCCTTGAAAAAAGAATATAAATGCAAGATTTACCGCTCAGAGTGATTGAGGGTGTTTGCATATTCATGACATAATTTTTGTCATTTTTGTAAACTCTTAGTTTGAGTCTTCTAGAAAGCTGTCAGAGATCAAAGATCTTCACAACAAAATCAAAGAGTCTGCTGAGGAAGCCAAAAAGAAGGAGAGTCTCTACAAGCAGCTGGTATAAATCTTTTATTTGTCACATCTTCTTCACGCAAGAAAAACTTTGTGTTTAGACTCTCTTCCGATTATATAATTTATTGTTTGTTGTTTTACCGTTGAGTGTGTTTGTTTACTTCCCGTTTTTCCACAGCTAACCGAGTATGAAACGCTGTCCAAAGATGTGCCTCGCTCGGCATACACCGTGAGGATCTTGGAAATTGTAGGCAACATAAAGAAACAAAAGGAGGAAATCACTAAGGTCTTTGTTTGAGTTCATTCTTTATCTGGTCCTCAATGAAAATACTTCATCTAAGTTCATGACCCGTGTCCACAGACATTAGATGTTTAAAGTTGGCAATTCCTTAAAAGTCTTTTGACCTCTGACCCTATTAATCTGACCCCCTGCAGATTTTGTCAGACACAAAAGAGTTGCAGAAAGAGATTAATGGCCTGACAGGAAAACTGGACCGAACATTTGCTGTCACAGATGAGCTTGTGTTTAAGGTGGGTTTTAGATATAATGGGGTCCAGAATTTTGCGTTTTTCTAAATGGATATTTTTGAGTCAACATTTTATGATGTAATGTTAATCACAGCTTGCGTAAAACTTTGAATTAAAGAAACAAATTTAAAAATAAAACAATCTTTTCAAATTGCAGGATGCCAAAAAAGATGAATCTGTCCGCAAATCTTACAAGTACTTGGCTGCCTTACATGAGGTAAAAGCTAAAGTGTCTTTGTTACACGTTACATATACGTACCATAGTAATGTCAGCTAACCTTAACCCTATTGTAAATGTTGTTTATATTACTCTGTACCTGCATAAACATATAATTACACTGTAACAAGGACATTTTCAAGTAAAGCGCAACCCAAATATGTTTTTAAAATGTGATCTTGATGTTGCAACTGCTCTTGACTGATTTAAAAACAAGGTGCCTGTGCGTCTTGAAAATACTTGAAAATACCTGAATTTCAGACACATGGATTCAAGGACTGGAAAGTATGTTAAAACAAACATAGGTCCTTGAAGGTTCTTGAATTTCACTTGAACTAAATTTTGTTACTGGGCTGCCAAAGCCAGAACGAATCCGCACGATTGGGGGGAAAGCAGAAAAAACATACAACATTTCTATAGCTAAGTAACACCGAAATTGCTCATTCGCTAATCCTTACATAGCGCATGCTAGTTGAGTTCACTATATCAGCAAGGAGAAAATTAAGTGAAGTGAGAAAAATCAACTAGGATAGATGACAGTGGGCATATAGTACACTCAGGTGACTGTTAATGACACTAAATGAATATCTTACTTAAATTTAAAATAAAAACATTTAAAGTTCTTGAAAGTCTTTGAATCAGATGTTTTTTAAAAGAGCAAAACCCTGTTAAGAAGTTCCAAGAAATACAGATATATATATATATATATATATATATATATATAGTAATCTTACAATGCAGGTACTTCATTTGAAAATGTGACATGTGGAAATCATGTTCTTGTCTGTTGTGACTGCAAATGGTGGACTGCTGGTGATCCTGCTTAAGCGCCATTTTAGACAACCGTGACCCATAATTGTAGTGTATTGCTCCTTATGTTCAGGCCATTAGCAGCACTTCTGTCCATCTGTTCATCCTTTGAACTACGCAAATAAACTTTGAGTTAATGTCCTCTGTGACTTTAACAGATTTCTTGCTATTTTGTCCTTGGCATATTGTATGATTTTAATGATTTTAAAATACCTGTGGTCTTAGAACTGCACTCAGCTGATTCAAACCATTGAGGACACAGGAACCATCATGAGGGAAATCAGAGATCTGGAGGAGCAGGTGTGAAACAAACACATAAACACCCCTTTTTATCCATTCTTAAAAGCATCAATGGCTGAAAACATCCACTTATCTATATATCCCTCAAAACTATATATGTACCATTATGTCATTGTCACTTTAAAGCTATCGTCACTTTGTTGTGTTCCTTGTTTTCTGCAGATAGACACTGAGAATGGCAAAAGGACAGTTAGCAATCTGGAGAAGATCCTTGAAGACTACAAGGCGATTCGTCAGGAAAACTCTGCCCTCGCTGCAAAGATCCGGGAAGGCTGATCCTGTGCCCCGTCCACATGTTCTGGTACTGCAGAATAAAACCCGGCCCGCTGAAATGAGTGCTGCAGTGACAGACTCTGGTGTCACTCTCGTCTGCATCGGCTCCATTAGTACATCCAAAACAATCCTCATTACATCAGCAGCTTTTACTGGGGGTTTGAACACAAGACTGTTTTTTTGCATCAAAATTACACAAATATGACAAAATGCTAATTAAACTAAACTCTGATCATTACGATGAGATTCTTTTTTGTTTTTCGAAAAGAAAAAGCTTGGACTGCAATCATTTGAAAAGGACCGGTGCTTCATCTTGATAAGACAGTTAAAACATTCAATATGTCCGTTAACAATGACCTTTGATTGTTATTAATAATATGACGATTAAAATATTCAGGGGATTGAGCTTGGAAAATAGTGGGCTGTTAACAAGTTGGAAACACTCAACAAAACAGTTTGCTTCATATTAAAACATAAATTTGACAACATATCTATTTGTTTGACCCAGATGGATCCCTAGCAGTGTTAAAATTCTCATTATTAAAAGTAATATTGTCATGATTAAATGGTTAGTGATTATCTGTGATTAGAAATGTAACCTTTGTCAGGCTGACACTTGGAAAGGTCATGTAAACAGTTTAGTTGACTAACACTGATTGTTCCAATCAAGCTGTTTTCAGAACAGTTCGTAATGTATGCCCAGCTTTGAAATGTTTGATTTTTAGAGATAATCTTACATTTGTTTTGTAATGTACCATGCCTTGTATCTGCTCGATCTCTAAACATGATGTTTCACCATTTTGCCACAATTTGTTATTGTCTTTGGGTAATTACCAGTCTCTGTTTTTTGTATCACAAACTGATATCATTTACATAGGACCAAGCCCAATCTGTTGTAAACTGCGGGCTGTTTTGTGGGCGCAGGTTTTTCCAGGGACACCCAACGCCAAAACATTCTCCAGCGAAACTGCCACACCCTGTGCGCCCGAGCCCTAATACATGCTTTTGTATGTTAAGCAACCCTAGTGAGTCGAAAACCCCCCCAGACATGAAATGCAAGATCTTTGTACACTCCATATATTTAAGTATGTGCTGTTTAAAGACACACGATAGAGGGCTCAGTCCAGTTATTACGTTTTCACAGCCTGCCCGTCAATTGTAAATACGTGCTTTTCCTCTTTTGCCAAACCGTTTATAAAATCCACTCACATTGTGTGTACCTTGCGGAAGGGGCTTGTAACTGGACATCAATATCGCTTATCTTTAACGATAAGAGTAAGAAGCAGGTCAAAGCAGGACACGTATGCTCAGTTTTAACTACTGCAATAAACTTCTGTCATTATAGGACCCCTCGTTTGGTTGTTCGTTGCAGCGCATTTGGGTGTGCACGTTCATAAACTTGCTATGAAAGGCCCAAGTTCAGCTAAGCAAACAAGTCACATAATTTTTTCTTTGTTTTCTTTTTTTGGAGGGGGGGGGGCAATTTTTTCAGAGTCGCTGTAGACATCTTGTACATACATGCCAGTGACTCCAGGAACAAAACCTTTGTTAAGCATATTCAGTCACGTAGCACATGCATGCAGTTGCCAGGCAGTCTGACCAATCATGCAGCCTGAAATATTGCAAAATTTTAGTCTAGGCAACGTATTGGCTGGACTGGCATGTAAACACGTTCTTTTCCTAAGCCACACCCTTGAATAAGCGAGAGCCGTCTGCATTTCTTATTGGTTTAAACTCAACGTCAATCACTGCGTGACTTGGATTTGATTGGTGGATAAAATCGCTTGCGCCCGCCTTGTGATGCCATCAGTGAAGCTGTATCAGTTCCCACAGACTCGATCTTTCTTAACACGCGGTGAACGCACGAATGAAAGGGGTAAACAACTTCAGCTGAAGATTTTTTACTTCCGTTTAAGAATTGGTATAGTGTAGAAATGGCTTCTAAAAAGTTAGGCAATTTAAGCCACGCAATATGGCAGAGAAGCTCTAGTTGCAGAGTTGCGCTGTGTGCAGGGTTTAATATCCCTGCGTTTTCATGTGGAAGCTTCGCCTCGGGTGGTTCAACAACGAACGGACAGAAATGCTGCAAAGAAGGACAAAACTGTGGGCCTACGAGAAACGTCCCAGCCGCAGTTACATCCCACAGACACCAATTCGTGGGAAAAAATAGGGGCGAGGAATCAATTACCAAATCCGGCAGGGCTTTCTCTTCCACGGCCCCGCAGGTCAACAATAAAACGTACTTGTGGGCGAGATACAATGAGATGAAACGACTCGTCCACGGTATGTTTTTTTATATGGGTTTAAGAAACATTACATATGTGATGCTAAATAGACTACACTCGCCAAAACTTTCTGTCCACGTTTGACCCACCCAGCTGGCGCGGGGCTCTGGCAATATTGTAAACAACTGTGCATCATGTCTAAAATGTATTCATAATTTGTAAATTACAGATATTTCAGACTTAAATTCATCCTCATGTGCCACGTTGCTGTTTTGTATGTTACATGACTACACAATTTGGTAGATAAAATATTTTGTTTCCCCCACAGATTTGATCCCCCCCGGAGTGTGCAATCTATTGAACCCTTCCACTATATACGCCAATAATGAGGTGAATCTAGAAGAAGTGGACATCTACGGCTTCGACTATGATTACACGCTCGCTTTGTATTCCAGCGCGCTGGATGAAATGATATACAACAAAGCACGCGAGTTTCTGTTGCAGCACTATAAGGTCAGAGAAAAAACATCCCGCCACCGCAGTCTAAGTCTAATTATACCAAACTTTACATTATTATAAAATAAATGCATTAAGACAACACATAGCTATACACTCAGATGTAGTGCAGGTCTGTTTTGATTCCTTGTTTTAATGATGGTGACCAGAGGGGTCATGTAGGTCATGGGTGAAAGGTTAATGGTTGGCATTTTGGCGTGACGTTTGTTGTGTGCGTTTCTCTCTGTAGTATCCTCAGGGAATCGGCAAGTATGACTACATTCCGAACTTTGCCGCTCGGGGCCTTCACTACGACATCCAAAAGGTGCATTAAAAATGCACATTTTATAGTTTTACACCACTGTTTTATTGCGGCTGTAACTTGAATAACCTGTTTTCGGTATCACAGGGACTGTTGATGAAAATCGATGCCTTCCATTACATCCAGCTGGGCACAGTTTATAGGTAAGCAGACTGAACCAGTTCAGTCCATCAGTTCATGCAGAGAGGAGATTTAGGTGACCTAGAAGGTTTATTTCTCTTCCACACAGGGGTCTGAAACCCGTCCCTGATGAAGAGGTCATGAAACTTTATGGGGGTTCAAATCACGTTCCCCTTCACCAAGTCAGTGGATTCTATGGAAAGGTGATTGTTCTACATTAACTTGATGGTGTGTTCGGATTCTGGTTATAGCAGCCATTTTTGCGGATGAGAGGTCAGATGTTTATATAGGGATATTCACATGCTTGCATTGCTGTAAGGGGTCACTGGGGACAGAGTGGTACCAGCCCGGATCTGAATTTGTGCACCCAGTGCACCCACCAAACATGTTTATTTTTTTCTCTAAAAAATGTAAACCTTTTTAGTCGCTCTTCGCTCTAAAATATTTAAGCCAAGAATTTCTCTTAGAAAACGAGAAAAAAAATGTAAGTCTGTTCTCACAGTTGTTTTAGACAGCAAAAAAATAAATGCTGAATGTAAATAATAGAATAAAAAATAAAATGTAACCAAAAAGTAAATACAGCTTTGACCTACATGGTCAAAAGTTTGTTTGTTTATTATTGTGAGGAAGTGAGGGTAAACAAACCCTAAGCAAAATTAAATGGATGTGTTCCTGATTCATCATTGTCATGCACTACATCTGAATTCAGTATTTTATTTTGTATTATTATTGAATCAGGGACCCAAGATGAAACAGTTCATGGATGTTTTCTCCATCCCTGAGATGACTCTTCTGGCAGCTGCAAACGATTACTTCATCTCAAACGACATAGAGTACGATCCTGTGCATCTCTACAAAGATGTCTCGGTAAGTTTAAAAAGAAGTCAATCTTTATTCACGAACCTCTTCACTTTATCTTATTAACGATCAGAGGCATGTTAATGAATTTGCACGATAAAGCCAGTCTGTTTTTAGACTGTGGGAATAGTTTACGAACTGCTTTTGAAATTTAAAACCGTGAGAGCTGTTTCTTGTCAGTTGTTTTGTAAAGCGTTTTGTCATCCAGCTGAGCTGATTCATTATTCTGCCCGTGGTTAAGCGCCGCTGACTGATTTGTTTTCATTCAGCGTGGATCACGGTGGTCCTGAATTGGGTTGCAGGGCGACTTTGTTTTAACATGCTGCTTTGGACAGTTTGCCAGAACAGAATGTAGTCTTCTTTCTCACTTCTGCTTTTAAGCCTCGGTCGCCACTACTTATGTCTTCTCTGACTCTTGCCAGCTAGCATTAAAACAACAGATCACAAACTGGATAAACACATTTTTTCAACTCTTCAAAATTTTAATATAAACAGAACAAATACATTTCAGTAAGCAAGTGTGTTTGTTTCTGTAAGAAAATGACTTAGCAAGTTTTTCGGGGGACTCTGCACGGATAACGTCAGCGCGTCACACGTGTTTATCTTTCAAGCGCAGCTTTGTGGCGTGTGGTTCTGTCAGCTTTGGTAGAACAGACTGTACTGTACATGTAGGGGCGGGTGTATACGTAAGCTGTCAGAGGAAATGAAAACCTGGCAGAAGATCAAAGTAAAACTCTTGGAACTTCCTCAGTATTAAATTAAAAATCTCTGTTTGAAAAAGGAAAAGGAACAATGAGGAATAAAGGAAAATAGGACGTAAAGGGAAAAATAGTTTTGTGCTGTTTGTTTTTTGTATGTCAGTGGCATGGATATAAATTTTCACTGTTTCAAGCACTGATTCGTGAACGTGTGGCCAAAAGTGGCCACAGATAATATGTTTCAGTCTGGGCTGAATCAGCCTGTTGTTTATTTTTACATTGAGAAGTATAAGATGCAAGAAATATGACACAAAATCTTACTCTTTAGGATGCAATTGGAATGGTGCATATCAAGGGTTACATGTACAAATGGATCATGCAGGATCTTGGTGAGTATAAGCAAATATTAACTCTATGCATTGCCTGAATACCAAGTATTTCCCATGCCTTGCACATGGCACAGAAAAGGCTTGTATTTGCTTGACGTCAAGCCAGAAAAACAAGACTTGTCTTGATTTTCTGTTGCTATGAAGAGCACATATTACTGAAGAAATAAAAACAAGACCCTCAGTCCATCTGTGTGGTCTGTGTCGATTCTTTGTTTCCAGAACCGACTGTTGCGTAATCCGACCTCTAGAGAACAGAACCTGCAGCGAGTTGTTCCGTTAGGCTAGTGCAATCTAATCTTTAGCTTTAATGTTTACAAGCAGGAAACCCCCAATAAACTTCTCATAAGCAAGATAAATGCTTTTATACAAACAGGAAGAACAGATCATATCTGTATGTAATTTATTGTGGTCTGCAGAATGACCGATTTTAGTCAGCATACAAAAGATTGGCTTTCAAAAGTCTCTGTTTTATTCCTGCACGCGTTCGGCCTCTTGTGACTTTATTTCCTCTTTTTCGGGCTCCAGAGAAATACATTCTCAGGGGAGACGAGACGTACGCTGTGTTGCACAGACTGGCCAGCCATGGAAAGAAACTTTTCCTCATTACAAACAGCCCCTTCAGCTTTGTGTGAGTTCCCCTGCGGCTGTTTTAATGATCATATTCAGCAGCTAAGTCACAATATCTGTCTTCGTGGCTGTAAATGCAATATGAATTTTAAGTATTAAAAAATATTCGCTTTAGCTGCTTTATTTGAAAGATCATATTCAGATTTTTTTGCTCACAGAATTTTAATTGTATCAGTTTCAGATTTTTGGGGGCTTTAAGTGATTTGTGTGTTTTGCTTAAAATTTTTTCAGTGACAAAGGCATGAAGTATATGGTTGGAAAAGACTGGAGGGACTTTTTTAACGTTGTCATCGTTCAAGCTGATAAACCACATTTTTTTAATGACTGTGTAAAGTAAGTCTGCCCTATTGCCCTAATAAAACCTGTAATAATTAGTAATTTAAAAAATTAATGGTTTAAAATCCTGAATTATACTTAAACTGCTTTATATTCATTTACAAAATCATCTTAATACCTGCAGCCTACGTAAATTACATTTTGCGCAGTAACTCAATTGTATTTATGTATCTTAACTTTTAAGGCCATTTAGACGTTTGGACAGCAATGGAGACTTGCAGTGGGACAGGATCAAGAGTTTGGATAAAGGACAAATTTATAAACAGGTATTACAAATTTGCCTTTTTATTACAATAAGCGTACACAAATAAATTGACATTGGTTCAGCTCATACAGAAATGATAAAACATGTCTATGTTTATAATTGCTGCTTTTTTATTTTATGACAGTAAAAAGGTAAACATGAAATATAACAAAGTTACTTTGTGTTGTAAAACATAATATATCGTGTATTATTTGTCACATTTGTTGTTCTGCATTTGTTACTGTCTAAATATTTCAGTTGTATACTTTTCTGTTTACGGTGATTAAAAGCAATATATGTAGATATATGGTTTACTTGGAAGCTTTTAGTTGCCATCAGCTGTCATTTCTGCTGACTCATCTCTGAATGTGGATTAGGTCAGGGGATTACGAATACATCTGGGTCATTGTTGCTGCAACATTTGTCCCACATATTAAACCTTGATTTGCTAAAACATGTTAGTTTAAATTGTGTGGTCAGCTTGTTTTCCTGTCTGTGTGAGAAAAGCCAAGTCTTTCCAACTTATCATTGATCCTCTGCGAAATGACTTCACCTTATTTTGTCCCTTTTAAATGGGCAAAAAGTGAACAAGAAGGCAGTAAGGTTAACTTCAGTCTCAATGGAAAGTCAATTTAACCCAGTTTAGTGCACAAACACACTCAGCTGGTCGGAACACGAGTCAATACAGAGGCTTAACTTTATGACCACCCTCAGGCGAGATGAAGTTAAAGAAGCATTTGTAAACCGTTCTAAATTGTGGAAAGACTTACGGGAAAGTTCCTGGCAGGAAACTCAAACTGCTGCTGCTGTCTGAAACGTGAAGCCAATGAAATGTCTGTTTACACGTAGCTTCCAGGAACATAACTTAGTCATGGGAAAATAATTACTGTCTCAGAAACTTTTGTCTCAACATTAACATCTGACGTACATGTCATGTTTTGCCTTGTTTTAGGGGAACCTTGTAGATTTTCTAAAGCTAACAGGATGGCGAGGATCCAAGGTTTTCTATTTTGGAGATCATCTCTACAGCGATTTGGCTGTGAGTCACTATTCTGTTTCATTCCATTGTGCTGGCTAGCGTTGCAAAGCTTCCCCATCTTGTGCATTTGTTGCGCATATGAACTTGTTTCGCAACGTAAAAACATCAAACGGCAAACGTTAGTAATTCAGATTGCTCAAAGATTCAAACAAAAGTGTTAGTAGATCTTGCCGAACCAGTGTGTCATAAATAGCTCTAACTCTATAGTTTCCGTAGTCGATAGTTTACAGAGTCCAACAGTAGCCCTAGTTACTTGAAAGGTTTTTGAAGTGGCCTCGTTTAAACAATATTCTGTCATTTCCTGGTATTTAAGGACCTGATGCTGCGACATGGGTGGAGAACTGGAGCCATTGTGCCTGAACTTGAGGTGGAGACGAAGGTGGTGAACACAGAGCAGTATGCTCAAAGTCTCACGTGGCTGCAGGCACTTACTGGCCTGCTGGAACGCATGCAGGTATGAGTCACATCACATTCAAAGAAGAATTAAATTAGGATTAAATTCTTGGAAGCATACTTGGCAACAAAGCTCTTTAATCTGCATGTAAGAGTTTCTATAATGCATTTGTAGTCATTAAATGAAAGTAATTAACACATTTTATATTAACCCTCATTATTCTGCGTGCAAAATAAACTCTTCCTGCCTCACGTGTGCTTATACGTATATGGTTGCATAGGAATGACCTGATGGGTCTGGCAGAGGTCCAGTCGCTTTATATTGATCTGGATTGATTGTTCAGTGGATTAGCAGTTTTTTGTATGCAGAGTTGGAGTAAGACGAGCTCAAAATGATCAATTTCTCTGTTTCTCTATTTACATAATCAAGAACACATGCAACTTCATTATCTGTTAAGGTTTAACAATTTAAAGATTCCGTTATGCACAGAACTTGCTTCCTGTAACTTCCGATTTTTAAATAAATGTTACACCTTTTTCGCATCATGATTATTGCTGCACTTTGACCCCACTTTAAGTTCTTAACTGTAATTAAGGCTGTGCTGTCATTTGTTTAATCCTAAATTTAAACAATCCCTTTATACTTTTAAAAGTCTTTTATTAGATAGAAGTTGTGGAAAACCAGCTTGTCATTTTTGCGATTTTGGATTGGGACAAATATATTTAGTTTTAATATTTATTTTATTCTTTTTCCCTTTTAGATGTATCGTGATCCTGAGTCCAAGAAGGTTCTGCAGGAATGGCTCAAGGAGAGAGAGGAGCTTAGGTGAGTGAACCCAAGGAGGATAAATTCAAGTCACATGATGAAAAGTGCAACCATTGTGACATTTCCTATGTTTCATTGCACAGGGCCGTCACCAAGAACCTCTTCAACCCTCATTTTGGCAGTATATTCCGCACCTGCCACAACCCCACCTACTTTTCCCGCCGCTTGTGTCGTTTCTCGGATCTCTACATGGCGTCTATTAGCTGCCTGCTAAACTATGACCTTTCTTATACCTTTTACCCTCGCCGCACACCCCTGCAGCACGAAGCCCCCCTCTGGATGGACCAGCTCTGCACTGGCTGCATGAAGACGCCCTTCCTGGAGGAGATGGCCCATATTCGCTAAAAACTGTCCAAATATAAACTGAATTTCTGAAAAGTGGATGAATCTGAGGGATTGGAGACGTGGCAATTTGGGCTGGCGCTCCACCTGCAGTGGAGCCACCTGCTGGACGTTATGTTACAATGCATCTCATGATGAATCTCCATGTTCTCACCTCTTAACTGTTTTATATTTGATGTTACTGCATTGTCTTACAAAACTAAAGTAGTTAAATGTTAAGTGGTTTACAGTTCTTTGTTGTTGTTTTTTTCTTTTTATACATTTAACCTGTACGTCATGAGTTTTGTAGTTGGACAGAAGGATGTTTGTATTAACATGAATGCTAATGAATCATGATATCAGGAAGGATGGAATGAGACTACCTATACTTGGGGAACCCAGACTTTTTACTCTGGTGGGCCAAAGTATTAAGCCGCTGGCAAAAAATGCACAATGAGTTACAAGTACAATAGTTCCCATTAGACGTACGAATAGGTCAAATAGCTTCATAGGTTTGATGTCGTAATGTTACTTACCTTTTGTACACTACAGTAATGATGTACCCGTGAGTCAAACTTTAAACATGCACAAATAATACTGCATTAACCACTCTGCAGCTTTTTATTACTAGAAATTAATGATTGGTTTTAACGACAGCTGTATTAAATAAATGAAAGCTCCTGGAGGGACGAACCAAATGCTTTTGTTTTTGACCTGCAGATCTCACTGTGGCTTTGGACTAAGCTTCTGTAAAATCAGAGCATCGTTTAAATACATCCAAGTCTGTGAATAGCTATGCTGCTACGTAATGCATTTATACAGGCACAAGAAATAATGTCATCTCTTTTATGTACTTGCTGTACAATTTTTAAAAGCAAATAAAAGGCTTTGTAATACAATGATTGTAGTACTGATTTTTATGCATAGCAGGAGAGGAACATTCTTTACCTGTAATTGTAAACACGTACATGGTAATGTATCACCATGATGTTTGAATTTTGCCGTGGCAAGCAGCTTCCCAACAGCACGCCGTGATCGTATAGTGGTTAGTACTCTGCGTTGTGGCCGCAGCAACCCCGGTTCGAATCCGGGTCACGGCAGGCGTTCGGGATAAAGCTGAGGTTTTACATCGCAGAAAACGACGTTTCTGGAGAAGGATAATTTTGTATTGTAGTGTATTTTGTACTTGTTTGCTTTAAAATGCATAAAGGCAAACAGTAGTTTTATGCTTTATAGCATATATTACTTTAAATATTTGATTTGGGTCATTAAGATGTATAAACAATAAACTCAGGTTTTTCTTATAAATGACAACATTTTTTTTTTACCAAAAAGTCTTACGTGTTCGCACGTGGATCATACACCCAAGATTGCAATGATGTAATGCATTATTGACGTCACTTCCTGTTATTCAAGCTTGGTGGTCGTTCGATTTTACACCGGTAGTCTTCGCTGTTAAGGCAGTAAACGCAATGACTTCTAATCCCTGTTTTTTAAATAATGGAATGGCTATTGTTCTGAAGCCTCTTATGTACTTATTACGTTTAATCACAGAAGCTTTTATTAATATACATTAAAAAATCTATTTTTAAAACACAGAAAAACTGTAGCTTGGCCTCCACCGGGGCTTTTATTTTGAAGTTTGTCAGCAGACTGTAGGTGTCTTATTAACGGAATCTTCACGGATGCTGCCGAAGCAGTGAGAGGGGGATCTGGTACCGCAACCATTGTTATTTATTTCACTTTATTTTCTGGATGACGACAACGCATCTCTAAATAGGACGCCCGAAGCGAACTACCCGCCATGTCGACTGAGGAGGAGAGGGGGGTAGTTCGTGTCAAAGTCAAGGTGAGAAATTGAGTGAGGGGCAGGTTGACTGGAGAGACCCTAGTAACACAACTGAGGCAGAATGGAAATACTGTAACGCAGCGATCCACGTAGTCCAGCCAGGCCAGGTGATGGTGTTTGGTTGCCGCTTAATCATTTTAGAGCTCCTTGGTTTATTCTGGGAGCTTTCAGCTCTAGTCTTTATTGCGAGTCTTCGCTTACAGAGCATCTTTGTTGTTTACATATCGAGTCTGCAACACGAGCACATCAAATGTCAATTGGTCATAATGGTTTAAAATGGGATATTATAAACCTCTGTATAGGAATTTATATAGGTACCATTACCAATGACGTGTTTTAATGTGTTTTTCATTAATAACATCACGTATGATACCGCATCGTTGTTTGACAGATGTCATTCGGTATTATTTAGTCAATCATTTTTAAGCAAGATTATTGTTCGTGCTTGATTATTTTCTTTAATGGATGAACTCGACTTAAAACAAATATGTACTGCTGACCTTATCGTGAGTCATGTTTGCGTTTAAGTGTCACATGATCAGATTGCCATCAATTGTCGAACTTGTTTTCCAGTCGTTTCCCAGCCATGCGCTCTGTTTTAAAGAATAAACGAAGCAGTGCAAGGGAGCGAGATTACAAATGTAGGGCACAGAGAAACGCTATACATTTTTAAACAGCTTGAAACGTCTTGGTTCATTTAAGAACAGTGGGGTGCCGCTTGCCTGAAAAGACTGTACGTTTCAATCGGGATTGATTAAACAGCCAGACCAAGTTAGTCCAACTCAAAAGTGTTAAATAATAAATCAATATAGATTTGTTGACAATCAGCCGACAGATTGGCAGTAATCTCTTTTCTATTAGGGGTGATAAAGTTTGAAGGTAGTGGCAACATCAACAAAGACTAAACAGGCAATAAATCCACTAGAATAAAGAACGTGTCATCTGATCAGATCAAACGGGTTTGCAAAACATCGGATTATGCATCTATTGCCACTGTAGCACGCAAGATTTATTGCCAAAGTTGGTCATGTTTCCCTTCAGCTCACTTCTCTTTCTTAATTGCCGTGTTTGTGTGCTCGCAGAAGTGTGAAGGCGTGTTGCCGGTGGAGTTCCGCTCGTTTGCTGTGGATCCTCAGATAACTTCACTGGAGGTGTTGCAGCATATCCTCATACGAGCCTTTGAGCTTAATGGGTATGTGTGAAATGACAAAATGGTACTGAAATCAGCTATTTAATTACCTTAATTCTAATTTAGACCTATTTAAATATATATTGAAATATGCTATTGACATTATTTTTGTTCTGATTTTCGCAGGAAACGCAACTTTGGGATTAGTTACCTGTCTCGTGATCGTGGAGGCGTGGAGGTCTATGTGTCTCTGCTGTCCGACTGGGATTTGGATGCTGCGTTTGTCAGTGCGGCAAAGCCTTTCCTTCAACTGAAGATGGACATCAAACCCTCAGAGGACAGTGAGTGAACTGCACAACCTCTTATTGAGAGTCTAAGTAGATCCTGAAAATTTGCAACTGCTCTACCATACATCCAGAAATCAATCAGTCAATCACTAAGTCTTGTTTTGTTTGTGCTCGACAATGCAGTATATGGCAGTGGTTAATGTAGGTCATTAACTTGCCTGAAAATCCACAGAACAGCCTAGATTGCTGTAAATTACAGAATGTTAATTGACCAGATTAAGAGAGTTAACCATGCAATAAAATAAAGTAGGAAAAGGATATTGTAGAGTAAAGATATGGGAGGTATTTGGCACAGAGCATCCAGAGAATGTAAAGTATTAGCATATAAGATATAAGTGTCTTATCAGTTTCATATGAATCAACTGCTCCTAAGTGTTTGAATGTTAATTTCAAAAATAAATGTATATAAAGGTGCATTGCCTGATTTATTTAGTTAACTGAAGTAATTATTTTGAAATGTAATATATATTAGTTTGCGTATTCCAGATAAGCTGTTTTACACATTCTCTGCAAGCCGTTTTGTGTAGTCTACTTACTATCCTTTTTGAGCACGCATAATATTTGCGTTGACCTTTAATAAGGACAAGTCCAGTCTGAAGTGCTGGTTTGTGTTCTGTAATTGTGTTCTTTGTGTGTATTTTTTGTAAGGTCCAGTATTGGAGGACTGGGACATCATCAGCCCTAAGGATGTGATTGGCTCAGACCAGCTGCAGGGAGAGAAGAGGTCGCTGGCATCTGCTGCGCTTCCCTTCACACAGTCACTTCTGTCCCAGGTGATTCATGTGGTTCAATCCACCAGCTGTTTCACCAGCCAGTCTCTGCATTCGGTCAGGTTCACAGTGTACTGGCTTTACAAGTAATTCTTGGGAATTACCACCAAACAATAAAAGAAAAGGATATTTAAAGGTAGGGTAGGTAATTTCGCAAATGCAGAGGTATGCAAATAATATAGACAGACAGGCAAGTAGGACGTCCTATCACTGCATTCGGGCCGAATGCAATGATTGGATGGGCATTTTATGGTCCTGTGCCTTCCACAGATGATATGTGTGTATAAATATATTTAGACCACTTTACTTAGTGATTGCTATCAGGTTTCGAAGAGACATTCGCCAACAATTGGAACAATTTGTCTACCCTGCCTTTAAGTCCTCAATTAAAGCTGAAAACAAGCTTGCTCTTGTGAAATAATTTCTTACAGTTCATTGGCTCATTGGCTTATTTATTGTAGTTCCTGATATTTTATAATACAGCTTTTAATCGAGATCTATACAAATAGTATCTTGTATGTGGCCTCACTCTTTATACCCTCCACATTCAGGTGGGTCGTACTCTGTCGCGGGTGCAGCAGGCTTTGAGTTGGACCTATGGGGAAGAAGTGAAGCCGTTCAAGCCTCCCTTGACAGACGCTGAATTTCACAGTTACCTGAACAGCCAAGGTCAGCTGACCCGGCCGGAGGAGCTTCGACTTCGTATATATCACGGAGGGGTGGAGCCATCCTTGCGCAAGGTATTAGACGTTATTAAAGAACAGTTTAACAAATTATTCTGCCAGGTCTGAATGCACATGATTTAGTAATGAGTTATGGAGAGCTTTTTTTTTAATTCTTTTATTTTGACATTTATTTAGCCCCAATTTTAAAATATGAAGAACAACTTAACAGTAACCAATAGTAGCAGCTAGCGATGTGTAAATTGTGGAAGGTTAAGGTCTTAAAATACAATTTAAATGCACGCATAATAATATAAAAGTTTTTTTATTGTGTCTAAAACTAAACGGTCCTTATTGTGTTTTTAATTGACTTGTTTTCTCTTTTGTCCCTCATGGCAGGTTGTATGGCGGTATCTCCTTAACGTGTACCCAGATGGTCTGACGGGGCAGGAGAGAATGGACTACATGAAGAGAAAGACAAGAGAGTACGACCAGCTGAAGAGCGAGTGGTCATCACGAGTCAGCCAAGAAGATCTAGAGTTCATCCGGGGTAACGTTCTCAAGGATGTTCTCAGAACGGACCGCGCGCATCCTTACTACGCAGGCTCGGAAGACAGTCCGCATCTCACCGCCTTGACCGATCTCCTCACCACCTTCGCTATTACGCACCCACAGGTAAGCGTTGGTGGACCATCAACCCATTGATAATGATACACATTGTCTATCTTCAGTCCTGTGGAATTGAAACCTTGTTCTGCTGTTGCAGGTGTCTTATTGCCAAGGCATGAGTGATATTGCCTCGCCCATCCTCGCCGTCATGGACAACGAGGCCCACGCCTTCATCTGCTTCTGTGGCATCATGAAACGCCTTGAGGGCAACTTCCGCCCTGATGGGCAACTTATGTCCATTAAGTTCCAGCATCTCAAATTGCTTCTGCAGTATTCAGACCCTGAGTTTTATGCCTACCTAGTCTCTAAGAGTGCAGATGACCTGTTTTTCTGCTACCGCTGGCTGCTTCTGGAACTGAAGCGTGAGTTTGCTTTTGACGATGCTCTGAGAATGCTGGAGGTCACCTGGAGCTCTTTGCCACCTGACCCCCCTGAGACAGAGGTGGAGCTTCTGGGGCCACCGCTGGAGGTGGACCAGCCCGCCGGTTTGCAGGATGTCCGTCAGAATGTGGAAATGGAGGAGATGGAGGAGGAGCAGACGGAAAGGCAGAGAAGACGGCACATGCTGAGACCATCCAGAGAGGAGGCAGATGGGGGGCGTAAACCAGTTATAGAGGAGGAGAAGGGGTCACGGAGGGATGGTGAGGGAGAAAACGGCATGGATACTATGGTGAAGAATGATGTCATACCTCCAGCTCCACCATTTGAGAAACAGGCCAGTTTTGGGGAGTTTAAATACTACAGCGGTCGTCATGAGGATAGTTTTGAGATGAATGAGAATGATTGCTCTGATCCCACATCATCTCCGGTACAGTTTCAGTCTGCGCACTCCACATTGCCATTCTCGGCCCGCCAGTCCACAGAGGAAAGCGAAGAGGATCCTGGAGAGCAGGAACCTCTTATCAGCGGTAATTGCACACCCTCGTCTCCAGGGCAGAGAGACTCTCCTAATGGTCAGGCAGCTTCCCCAGTATCATCTCTTACCTCTGGTCTGCCAAACTGGAAAAGTAGCACCAATCAATCACCGGAAGCATCTAATTCTCCATCCAGCTGGAGGACAGCATCTCCGGATGCCCTGTCGAAATGCACATCCTCCTCATCCAGTGGGGACAAAGCAGCATCCCCTGATAAAACACCTGGGGGTTTTGGATCCACACAAGCTGTATCAAATGGAGCCAGGGCTCAGTCTCCATCAGTGCTCCCGGGGAAATCTTTACTGGCATCTCCGTCGAGTTACAGTCGCTCTCTTCTCTCCTCACCGGTTTTATCCTTCGGCAAGTCAACAACTTTGCCCAAACCTTTCTCCAGCAATCTCCCCTCCCCATGCAAACCCACCGGAACAGGCACGAGCTCTCCAAACACAACCAAACCAGAGGGGGGCGGAGTTAAACCCTGCTCCCTACCTCCTCCGCAAGAGTTTGGGAAAGGGAATCCCTTTATGCTGTTTCTTTGTCTCTCCATTCTGCTGGAGCATCGTGACCACATTGTGAAAAACAGCCTGGATTATAATGAGCTGGCAATGCACTTTGACCGCCTGGTCCGGCGACACAACCTTGGGCGTATTCTGCAGCGAGCGAAAGCCCTCTTCGCAGATTACCTGCAGAGTGAGGTGTGGGACTCTGAGGAAGGCGATGAAGTCAGCTTGGACTCCCCGACTACAGCTGCGGCATCCCCCCAAACGCCCACCACTAGACCCCCTTTCCTCAACGAACAGCCCTCTCCGGGTACCTTCCCCAACTCAACTTACAACCTGGCTAATACTATTCCCTCCCCCACTGTTCCCTTTGCTCTCTCTCCCTCAGCTTCCTGATTCAGCGCAGGAGTATTTCACCTATCTTCAGATCACAAACAGACACAGAGCTGTAAAAGAAGCGAGTTTTACATCTTTATAGGACTTGATTCATTTAATGGTGAGAAACCAAAGCTGGGTGACTTTTTTTTCCCTTTTGCCCTCTCCAACCCTTCCCGTAGAGCCCCTGTCGTTGTACTGTACCTTTTTATTGCACTTTATTGCAGGCCAGTTTGCGTTTCATTTCGCTTTGTATATACTGTAACACTTTTGAAATGGTACTTTAGAAAGGCGTTATGAACATGTCTAACCCCTTTATATTAGCCTCACTCACCTGCGTACATTTGTTAAACCTTTCGCCAGCAGCAAATGTGTTTTAAGTATGCCTAGAATCGTCCAGTGTGCTTTATATAACCTTAAGCCTTGACTTTTGTTTGTACAAAACATTTGAACAGGACCTCTGGCTTTCCGCGCGAGATGAAGGTGCTGACGTGTTATTTGGTGTCCCATCAATGTGAAACGTTTAATTGATGTGTAAAATTACTAGAACAAATAACACTCAGCCCTTATCTTAAACCGATCAGAGAAATACACTGAATTTCTAGTGGAACTCAAATCTTCTGTAGTGTAGAACAGCTTTTACCTTGTAAGCTGTACATACACTGTTTGAGTCATTTGGATCTTAATAAATGTGCTTTACCAAATATTTTTTCCTACAGTCAGGCATTTTCTCTCAGTCAAAAATAAGTAAAAATTAATGCACATATACTGTCCTTAAAGGACTGTGGTTGTTTATTTGCTTTCACTTATCCTTGCCTTTTTTGGGAAAGTGCCTCATTTCACTGAATAATGTTTTATTTTCTTATGTAGATGTTCTCGACGTCATTTTCGTCGTGATCTTTTCTGTGTGTCTATATTTATAATTTAATTATGCCATTCCATCTTCCACCAAAGGCTCGTCTGTTCATTAGTTGCCATAACGACTTTGTTGTCAAGTGGCAACAGTCAAGAAGCGGATAAAAAATGTTTGAGTATTACAAAGTGTTTAATGCCTCTAGCAGAACGCTGTTCTATGGACACTGTTGTACATTTATTCTTTAAGTCTTAATACCAAGTGCTAAAACAATAAACCTGCACATGGACCAGGAAAGGGACTACCTTAAAACGTGGAACAGTGATGTGTCCTGATTTTCAGCATTATGTTTAAAATATGTATGTGTGGTGTATGTTACTCAGATTTGGTTTGATTATATATATATATATATATATGATAGTATTTGTAACCCATACCCTTGGAGAGATTTGTTGAACTGAATGCTTGCAATACTCCTATTTGTAAAATAAATTCACTGAATATTGAATGAATACTGATTGTCTTTGGTCAATCGTCATTAAGTCATAAATGATGACTACTGTTTGATAAAAGCAAAAAACGTTTTAAATGGTACGCGTAATATTTGTTTTAGGAGAAAACAAACAGCATTTGCTAGTGGACGATAGCAAAATGCCGAAACCCGGGATCGAACCAGGGACCTTTAGATCTTCAGTCTAACGCTCTCCCAACTGAGCTATTTCGGCAGGTGGTGAAGGAAGCAAGCAAGCAGCGTCGTCTGCTGGATATAAGCTACATAAGTTGTGATGCGACAGTATCGTTTTCTCTGAGCGATGTCTCAATATTATCTAGCTTTAAAATCAAATGACGCTATTTTTCGCATGTCTGTCATTTTAAAAGGAGTAACCCATCTACCCATTTACACACCTTATGTCATTTAAGATCCGTGTGATTTTTCTGTAATTTAAGACACTGCATAATTATGAATTATAACTAAAACTACTAACAATTATTTACAATGGCATAGTGACTTACATAGAGTCACGTGGGTTTAACGCAATTTCGTCGGGCCAGTGGCGCAATGGATAACGCGTCTGACTACGGATCAGAAGATTCTAGGTTCGACTCCTGGCTGGCTCGCATCTTTTCTTTAAACTTATGTATTGCAGTTTTAAATAATTACTATGTAATAAACTAGTATTTAAGGTTGTGCATATAAACAAATTTTATTTTTAAAAAGATTAGCACTTTAATACACACCAGCTCATATTGCATTCTTTTAATACTGTAAGGTGGCAGAATAGCAGAGTTTACAAAAGTGATTTACAAGTGTATCAGGAATACCAAAGTAATCCATACCATATAACAAAGGCTACTGATGCATAGTATTTTTCTCCATATTTTATGTCAACTGCAAACTGATGCGGTCCCTCTCACTGTTGACAGAAACTGGTCCACGTATCTTCATATCTTCATCCCGTTATCATCTACACTCCAACAGTATATATATATATATATATATATATATATTTATATTTATATTTATATACCTTTTCCTAGCACTCAGGGACATTTTTACATTCCCGTGTCTCAGACTGGTTTTCCAGATTCTGACAATTAATGTGTGGTTTTCCTGAGAACGTACTGATGTCCTGGACACTGTAAGAGATACAGATAGAATGTGAAAATGTATGATGAAACATTGCCAAGAATATGCATGTGTAATATACATGTAATGTCTTTCATCTGAATGTATGAGTTATGTCTCTCCTACCTGTATTCAGAGATGTCAGCAATACACACTCTTTCTCTTGTTTGGCTGGATTGTGGTCCACAGTTTGGTTTGCAGTAACTCCAGTCGCTCCACTCTGACAATACAGCTTTCACTAAACACAAACATGCATTCAAGCTTTCCTGTAGCTCAGTGGTTATAGTATGGTGTTAACAACACCAAGATCATGGGTTTGATCCCAGGGGTTGCACATACTTAGAAGCAATGTAAATAAATGTAAAGTAGTTATAAAGTCTGTTATTTCAGATTGGTTTTACACTCACTGTCACAGCCATCAATATCAAAGCAGCTGCCATGTTGCAAAATCTCTCCATCACAAAAATCTCCATCATAATTTCGGCCAACACAGTCCCTCTCTCTCCTGCGCGTTCCATCTCTGTTCCTGCATTTGATTGTTCTTTTGGAAGGCGGTTTACATGGACCCCATGGACCCCATTCAGTCCATACCCCATGTACTGAGAGAGAGTAAATAACATGAGTCACATTTCAATGTAACGTGTCAGTTGTCAAGATGTTAAGCGCTCAGTTAAGATAAGCATTATCATATGTTTGTGTTTATTATAATAAATGTTTTATTGTTCCAGAGTACTTACCTGGACAGTGTGTGGGAATACTACAGATATTAATTTTCTGGACATCACCTTGGCAATCATCGCCACCATATTTGGGTTTAGGAGAATCACATGTCCGTGTTTGTACGTTTCGGCCCACCCCACATGTCACAGAGCAGGATGTGGTATCTGACCAGGGGCCCCAGTTTCCATGAACTATAGAGGAACATGTATGGTGGTTATTGGTTATTGCTGAATTTTTGCAGAGAGATAAATGCTTTTCTAAACTTAGCTGTCAGCTATTATGGATAACATTTAAAGTTATACTAAATAATCTGTATGAAAACTGATCTCTCCTTTTGTTAAATGTATTTATGTACGAAAATATAATACATTACCAGGGCAAAAAGGTAGTCCAGCGCAAAATTCACTTTCTGTGTCAGAGCCCTCACAGTCTTTGCCACGTGGAACTGTGGATGGACGAGGATTGGTGCATGTCCTTGTACGAAATTTTTGTGGGGGGTCACGTCCTTCATTAGCACAAATTCCTTCACAGGAACCCCAGCTTCCCCAGTCAGACCAGCCGCCATGAGCTAAACGTCAACAAGATCATGTTCTTAATTTTTGTGTACCAGATCATAATCTCTGCTAATGTGAGATGTACAGATCATGGATTTTGTCATTTAATCAGAGTGAATGGGACAGTTTCTTTCTTTATTTGAATTTTTTCTAACAGAAGAAAACACTTTTCTTACTTGGACAGACTATTTCAGTGTTGCAAACGGCAGTTTCTTCATCTTGACCTTCACATAAGCCATTGCAACTTGGAGGTGGGTTGGAGCAGGATCTCTGCCTTTTTGTAATTCCAGTTTCACATGTGACTGAACATGATCGCCACTGTCCCCACTCTGACCAACCGCCTTGAACTGAACACCACAATTATATTAAAAACGTGAAAGACCATTTGAGTTTTACCATTACACATTATATTACTTTTTACCTGGGCAACAGTTTTTTTCCACACATGGTTCAGTCTGAATCGTTCCTAGTTCCTGAGGATCTAAGCAAGCCCCGATTCCAAGACACATCCGTTTCCTTTGCCTAACTCCCTCTGTACAAGTCACTGAGCACTTGCTCCAGGGAGACCACTGAGTCCATGCTGCAGGCCTTAAAGTGTGCAGACATTCAAAACTACTTATGGATACACACCCTTAAAAATAAAGGTTCTTAAAACATTCTTTACTGCAATGCCACAGAAGAACCATTTTTGGTTCCCCAAAGCACCATTTATTCAAAGGTCCCTAAAAGAACCATTGCTTACCTTTTTGTAGCCTAAAGAACCATTTTCTACTACAAAGAACCTTTCGATAATATACATAAGTTTCATTGTAAAATGTTTCATAAAAGTGAATTATGGTTAGAGATTAAGATGTGCTAAAGGTTCTTAACTATAACATTTTGATGCAAGTATTGGTTGCATCACTTACCTGCAGGATTTACAAACTCCATCTGCTTCTACGAAGCCATAGTTGGGGTTCATGCAACAGTCTGTCATTGGAACCTCACCCAAAAGATCACTGCATTGCCCAGTGGTCAGGGAAACCTTAGAAAAACACTGTGACATCTGTGAGACTTAAAAAACACAAAATATATTTAAAAAATGTATTGAGATGAACTGACAAGGACATATTTCTGTCATAATACAACGATCGGTATATTAATCCTAAACAAGGAATTTGAACAACGAATGTGTTTACATTGCTTTAAATTGTTTAAAGAAAACAGTCAAGGTAAAGTTAAAACTATATAAAGAAAATGATGTAATCGAGTACAAGGTTAGTTAGCTTACCAAAAATTAGCTTTGACCCTTTTCAGGAATATGTGGCATTAATCTAGATCTAATGGGTGATATTTTGTCCATAAAAATGACCAACCTGATTGCTGGACACAGATCCCCAGGAGAAGAATCACCCAACGGATTGGAATCATGGCTGGAATCAACCAGATGGCAATTCTGAATGTTAAAGAACCTTTAAACAAACCACAATCAAGCACGTAAAATACACGGTAAAGATTGAACTAGATTAGACAACACAGTAAACAAAGACACTAAAACCACTTACAAATGTGGCTGGGTATTAAACAATAGATTTGATGATAGTATTAATAAAAGGTTCAAATACAGTATTTTATTGCTAGTGTTATTTTTTAGTTTTATTATTCGTTTACTGATTTCTGTTAACCACTTACCTTGCACAACTTTCTTCCCTCTCTGGTGGCAGTTTGAAGAGAAGCGTTTATAACTAATGGTCTATCACACCCACCCCTCAGAGTGGCTTTCAAAAAAACATAGAGAGCGGTTTTTAAAAACAGGAATTGTTCATTGTGAAACTGATTAACCAGCTTCCTTTACTGCAACATGATTTTGCACATTCATCAGCATTTACCTGCAGGTTTATTTAAGAGTAAAACAGTTTCGGTTCCAACTCCTCAGCAGTTCAAGAAGTTGTGAAAGTCTTGAATGTACAAAATGTTACAAAATACATTCAGTAGAATCTGTTATAACTTGCACATAACAATATTTGTCCTCACAGATGTATTATCTGTAAACTGGTCGGATAAAAAATGCGACACGTTGCATTGCACTGCAAAAAATGCAATCACATGTTTCACGCAGTTGAATTGTTTATTTAGGGGGATGGGCTTCCGTTATGTCTAATTTTTTCCCCAAAGGGAAAAGGAGCAAAAAACTTAATTTACAAGTTACAAGTTACAAGTGGAGTTTATTGTTATTTCAACCACATACAAGTACATAGTGAAACAAGACAACGTTTCTCCAAGGTGCTACATAAAACAAACACTAAACATCACGGACATAAGGGCTACATAAATTAAACAAAGTATATACATAAAGTGCACAAGTGCAAAAACATGGGCAGACAGCACAAGACAGTGTAACAAATGTAAACAAAAGTGTATAAAAATGTAAACATGGTATGGTTTTGGCAGCCAGATGTGCAAAAACAATTAGTGCAAAATATATATTATATATTATAGTAAGTAAAATTTATATATTAAATTCCTGCTTTGGACACTGAGCCTCTTCCATTTGCACGTCAATGCTAATCCTTTAAGAACAAAAATAAGAATCAAACTAGAAATAAATGCTACACAAAATAAGGTTTGAAGTACTCTTTCATATTGCACACATGCCTTTCGTTGCACAATCACTGTTTTTCACACTAATATGTACATATAGCCTACATAAAGCCTACACGGAAATCACTGAAAAAAGAGATTTCTGTGGAACTGGAATGTCTGACACACACAGTTCTACACACGGACAGTGGGGCGTGCTAGTTCATTTAGTTTATTTGATGCTTTCGGTTAGCAAGAAAAGTGTAATGAGCTCAGTTTCATTTCCACACGTTCAGGGTATATATTTTAATATATTTATATGTATTTTATATATATACTGAAAATCTTCTGTCAGCTCGAATCCTGGTAATTTCAAGAACTTCTTTGTTTACATACAGCTTTAAATGCAATGCTTTCGACACCATATAAGGAGAATGAAAAGAAGAGGAAACCGAGTGTGTTGCCATCCAAAGCTAAAAATACACACACACAGGGAAGGCAGAAAGCAAGATTTTCAGTGAAATACAGACTTCTTGTATAATGTCTGTTACTCACACAACACTATAACGAATACTATCAGTTTCACAGTATAAATCAGTATACTGTTTGTATAATGTAATATAATATTAGAATAATCATTATAATAACGGTTTTGACTTGTTGTTTTGTTTTGTTTTTACTTTGTTGTAAGGTCCATTAATATTTGGCTCCTGTCAAATGGCCCCATCTACAGGAGCACATGGAACTCACAGCTGTTTAATGATAATTTTTTTACAGGTATTATGACTTGTATTACATTGAATACATTTACATATTTATATATTATAAAAAAAACGTGCACAAGATTAGTTGTTTAATTTTTTTAGTTTAATTAGCATAATTAGCTTTCCTGTAGCTCAGTGGTTAGAGTGTGGCGTTGACAACGCCAAGGTCATGGGCTCGATCCAGCGATTGCACAAACTCAAAACCATGTATAGTGTAATGCCATGTAAGTCGCTTTGGAAAAAAGCGTTTGCCAAATGCATAAATGTAAATTTTGTCTAACGTACAATTAATCACCACCCTTAATATATTGTAACGCTCCAACAGTTTACTTTGTTAACAGGAATTTCATGAACATTTAATTTCAGTACAATGACCATTTTAATTATTATTTTACTTTTTGTTTTATTTTTCAAGAGTCGAGTGCATCATTGATTTACAACCACCCTGTTTCCCTGCCTTCGCAACGATTCTAACCATCGCAAGAAATAACATCTATGATTCAAAGAGCTTTGTAATTGTTAGTATTTGTAGCCATCCTGCATTATGTAACATTCACGCCACGCTTGACGTGTGCGCTTTACTGTCAACCACATAAACGGCTGTGAAACCTAGAAAGGAAAACAGACTCTAAACCCTTTGGACCGAACCTCTGGGATGGAGCAGCTATTGGACCGGTGCCTGTCAGGTGATCAGATCATGCGTCACGCCGTGTGGGATTTTTGGCGCTCCATCTGACGGATCTTATTAAATACGCATATTTAGTTTTACACAGATGGGTGTAAATCACAGCGATTCAACGTATTCGACAAATTGACTTAACAGCAATTCGATTGACTTAATAGCAATTCGATGACTGTGAGCCGAGGCGCGACCCCTGCAGAATTGTTTGTGCTAACACGTTGCTTTTCTAGTTCATTTATTTCTGTCCTCCCTGACAACCGAGTAATCAAAGTGAATGGAGTTACTAGACCAGATTGAGCAAAAGTTGGTGGAATAACTGCGCGTTGGTTATCCCTTATTCCGTCTTCGAACTGGATTATAGAGCAAAGTGGACACACCAGAAATCTCAAAGTGGGAGACTTTCATTTCTAATCTGAAACACATAAAACAGTAACTGTTTGGTCAAGGAGGAATTTTACAACGTGGGCAAAGAAAGAAAAAAAACATGTTAGCATTACGCTAACTAGTGCTAACCTCAGACTAGCATTTGTGGAATGAGAGACATGGGGACACAGTGATGGCAAAACTGATATAAACCGACGGACTATGAGCTCATCTAAGTTTGAAATCATCTTAATTCTTTATACGAAGAATATATTTATACTTGCATTGCTGCTTGGAAACTTCGAAACTAGATCGTACACCCAAGGTAAACTAAAACAGCCAGTTAGCCAAAAATAATTTGTATTGCTCAAATCAAGTCCCAAATGTGTTACGTATACTCCTAACAAATCGCAGGTGTCCATAGCATAGTGGATTCATGCTGTGGTCTGTTGAAAACTTATTGTTACCATTTTAAGGTACGTTTTGAAGTAATGTTTTGGTCGGCTATATTTGGCAGGGTCTGACAGGCTTATGTGCCCCTTCGTGTGACTGGCTGTTTGGTTTGTATTGTTTTTCATTATATCGTTGTTAAGGCCTGTCAGTTATGTGTTTATCAAATTTGTGTCATTTTCATAGCCTTGATAAGTTGAAGTTTTACCAGCTGTATTATGTATTTACGAGCTTTGCTCCTTTAATGAAGTACTTATAATTCAGATTAACTATTTTGTAGCTAAATATTAACATCCCGTAAGATCAGGGTTTGCAGAATACATAAATCAGCGTATTGCACATTTAACTTAAGAATAACATTCTCAGTTTTTTGTTTAAACATTAGCGACTGGCGTACTGTTTTCTGGATGCGTTTTACTGTTAAAGCAGGAAAGAAACACTGTGTTTTTAGTTATTTGCATATGCAAAGCACATAAACTGTTTAGGATAAGTTAGAGGTCTGCATTTGTGCAGTTTTAAAGGCGTTATGTAAAAGTATTACATTTGACCTGATACACAGAAATCTAAACATTACATTTGATTGCAGTTTAATTCTAATAATATCTATGAAGATCTGCTTTCTAGCCCTGATCAACAGCCATCTTGCGCAAGTATAGCTTTTATAATCATTAATTCTAGAGTTCTCCCAAGTTCAACTGTTAAAAACACAGATGAAGCAACTGAGAGGTCCAGACACTGGAATGCGTGTCTGTCATAACCTACACACAGTGATTAATATAGTTCCTCTGTGCGGGTTGCCTCATGCATGCAACATCTTTGTACATGGTAGATAAACTGAAAACCAGCATGGCTGGTTTGCTGACAAGTCTTGACAGTAGCTCAAAGCATTTGTGATGGGTTTATGTACAAAGAATGTATCTTTCCCCCAGTGTGGAAGTCATTTTTCTTGTTAAATTGCATTGTCTGTTATGGGCCAGGCACATCCTAATGTGAGCACTTGATAATCCTCTTGTCAGAGTCCAAGGATTACAAACTCAGTCTGTTTGGTAAAGGTCTGCACCCTCCATATGACCAAAGACTCACATCTGTTATTGATGTCCACCACTTTGAAACATTAAGGACGTGACCTCATTTAGCCATTGAGCCCCCCTTCCCCCTTATGCTGCATGTTGTTTAATGGATGGTGACAGTACTAGACCAGTGCACAGATTACCATGTATTGTGATCGCTCTTTCTGGTCATTTTTTGTAATTGCAATACAGTCTATATGCGTTTTGCAGTCTATTAATGCTTTGTTCCACCACAAAACACAATCTTTACCTTTGTGTGGAGAGGTTATGGTTTATTTGTTTATGCAAATAGAAAATGAGCTTGAATATTCTCTCTTCTTTTCAGTATCGCAACAGGATTGGTAAAGCTAACACTTAGTGTTTGATTTGCCTTACTGCGCATTCAATGTTTTGCTGATGTTTTATCTTGTAGATTTTAATACGTATGAACTGTATCATACACATGCATGTATGTTTGGTATTTAAAACATGCCTATAAAGTCTCTCACATATACTGTATCTGCAGAGGTGTGATGTCTATTTTCAGTTTAATACACCATTTGTTGTCAGGTCAGGTGATCAGGTTTAAGGACGTTTGATTATGTAAGCTTTGTAACCACTAGCCTAACTATGACTGTATGTGTTCTTTGACAGGAGCTTACTTTACCAAAAATCCGATTTTGCGAGCCCTGCTTGACAGGGTTATCTTATCATTGAAAGGAAACAACCTAGCAGAGCCTCATAATGGCTTTATCACCTTACAAACCATGTAGACTATACCACAGGCTTGTAATAACTGATGACTTGGTTTACAATAAAGGTCATGTAATGGGAAGAGATAAATAAATGAGGGTCGAACAGAGAAAGAAAAATGAATGTGCAAGCCAGCAAAGACAAAAGCTAGTTAACCACTTGAGTTACCAATTCTCAGTGTTGAGACTCTTTACATGTAATTGTTAGTATAGAGGTGTAAAAGTTAGTCTCCTCAGGTTTAAAGGGTCTGGACAAGGTTATCAAAAAAACAATCTTATGTAGCTAATAATTGCAATATGACACCTTGCATATGGATGGAAAAACTTTATGTTGGAAAAATCACAGGGTCATCTTGATGATGATGGTCATATGGCACACAGCTATGTTTAATGTACTGTGAGAATAATTAACTTGATCATGTTGTCTGTTTCTCTCAAGAGTGGCAATGTCACGTGATGGATGGTCATGAGATTTAGCAGCCAGACAGGAGAACCATGGAACAGGTTGAGCAGACTACCTCAGAAATAAAATGTGACAGCCCTGCCAAACCAGCAGAGGCCCAGGGGAGCATGGAATTGACTGAAAAGATGGAAGAACAGTTGTCTCCACAGCCAGACTTGAACCCTGGCCAGATTCTAGAAGACACTACATGGACAGCTGCCCAGGAGGGCGAGTCTGTGTCTTCGGATTGCGGAGGATTGTCGGACCTCCAGGAACCGGGGTCAGCATCGGGCGAGGAGGCAGAGGGCAGCGAGACATCAGACCTCACCGGAACGGAGGCCTCGCCCGGCAGCAAAGGATCCTGGCTGATGAATGTACAGAATGGAAGTGGAACTGAACAGAAGAGTCCTCAACATAACAGCAACGTTCCTGCAACCGCTCCGACAATTCAAGGTAAGACTTCCTAAGATGTTCTTCAGCTTTAAAGTCAGCGTGACTTGCACATTATTCTGTTTTTCCCCACATATATACATCATGCCATCACAATAGTTTTACTTCTCATATTTTTGCAATGCTCTTTGAAAAAAGCCTTTAAGCAGTGTATACATAGTCTCTCGCTCTCTCTCTCTCTCACCATTGGTGTCTTTTACAGATCCATTACAGGTCCCCACCCTCTCGCTGTCTGAACAGTTACGCCTGGGCCGGGACAACACCAGTAATTTAGGTCTAAATGTTGAATGCCGCATATGTGGAGATAAAGCCTCAGGATTTCACTATGGAGTTCATGCTTGTGAAGGCTGCAAGGTAATTGTGCTGAGCTTGTGATTACTGCAATTAAAACAAACAAAATGTGGGTTTCAATTTGTGTCTTCAAACAGACCTGCGCTGTCCTGCATGATTTAGGAGTGTACTAAGCAGTGTTTTAAAGGTGCTACAAACAGTTTTGTTGTTGAATGTTTGCAAACAGATGAACAACAACAAAAACAGAATCTTAGAGTGGCCTTTTTTTCACCAATCAGAAGCGCTCTGTGGTTGTTTCGCGTGTTTTGATTGGCTGGAAAGGTTTTGGAGAGAAGGCATATGATTTTAAGGACAAAGCGCTGGTCTAATTGAGTGTCTAAGTGTAACAGATTTCAGAATGTCAGAATTCACATACAGCACATTTTGTCACGGAATAATAATTCAGGAATACATCAGTGAGGAAATGTCATCTTTTTAAAAGGGATTTTTCAGACGCACCATTCGTATGAAGCTGGAATACGAGCGGTGTGAGCGTGCCTGTAAAGTCCAGAAGAAAAGCAGGAACAAATGCCAGTACTGTCGCTTCCAGAAGTGCCTGGCACTGGGCATGTCCCACGATGGTAAACACCACCACCACCAAATTTTATGGCTTTCTTTTACCCATTTTGATACACGCAAACAACATCTCGACTGCTTGCTTTTAGAATGCATGCTTTGTTTTTTTGTTTGACAAAAAAAATAGAGCTAATTTTTATTTTTCATTCAGCAATCAGGTACGGCCGAATGCCAGAAGCAGAGAAGAAGAAGCTGGTGGCGGGGCTCCTCGCAGGGGAGAACCTGCAAACCTCTGGAGGTGCTGACCTTAAAACCCTTGCCAAGCATGTCAACACAGCCTACCTGAAGAACCTCAACATGACTAAGAAGAAAGCACGGAGCATCCTCACAGGAAAGACCAGCTGCACAGCGGTACAGGCTCTGCTTTTATTGAAATGCCCAAAAAAATCTGAGTTGTATCACTTTGTTGATACAAACTGCAGTATTCTTTGTGCAGTATTCTTTGTGCAGTATTCTTTGTGCAGTATTCTTTGTGAAGTATTCTTTGTGCAGTATTCTTTGGTCTGAAGGTGTGCGTGATTGATGTACTGTGATTTCAGTCCTGAAATGATCATAATTTAATTGTATCTCCAGCCTTTTGTGATCCATGATATGGACTCGCTGTGGCAGGCAGAAAATGGGCTGGTCTGGAATCAGCTTAACGGAGCCCCGCCCAACAAAGAGATCGGGGTCCATGTCTTCTACCGCTGCCAGTGCACAACAGTGGAAACCGTGCGGGAGCTCACAGAGTTTGCCAAAAACATCCCTGGCTTTGTGGATCTCTTCCTTAATGATCAGGTTTGAACCATTAAGGTTATCTGTATCTGTTCCCAAATTATGTCATTCCTGCTTGTCAAAATATACCTTCAAATTTGTGAGAATTATCATTGCATAAGAAAATTGTAATCACTCATTTGTAATCAAGTATTAACTGCTATATTGGTTACTATTGTTTATATATTGGTTATTCTTTACAATTAGTAACTTGTTTTTACTTAATTGTAATATACTTTTATAAAATTATAATTTGATAAAAGCATTTGCTACATTTATATAAATACAATTTTAAATATTTAATATTTATTGGTGGCTAAGGGGAATTGGTTACAAACCATCAGACAAATTATCTTCCGCTGTGTCCCTCAGGTAACGCTGTTAAAATACGGAGTCCATGAGGCCATATTTTCAATGCTCCCATCGCTTATGAATAAAGACGGGCTACTGGTAGCCAACGGGAAGGGCTTTGTGACGAGAGAGTTCCTGCGTAGTCTACGCAAACCTTTCAGTGAGATCATGGAGCCCAAGTTTGAGTTTGCGGTCAAATTCAATGCCCTGGAGCTGGATGACAGTGACCTGGCACTGTTTGTGGCAGCCATCATATTATGCGGAGGTGAGGCCATGTGTGTTTGAGGGACTCTTGGATTAGCATGTTTCTGTGTGTTTATTGACAAACAGAATGACTTTATTGTCATTGATCTAATTCACATCTACACAGGAATCAGAATTTGTTATGGGTTAATTTTTCTGGGTGAGAAAAATGTAATCATTAAAAGGGATCAAAACCTTTTACTAAATACTTGTTTGTCATAACAACAGGATAAAGCACACTTCATTTTTGTTTATACTGGACGCAAAACAGTTCTATGTAAAGTGCAGCGTCTCAGGATTGTCTCTTTTTGCTTTAGATCGTCCTGGGCTGATAAACGTGAAGCAGGTGGAGCAAATTCAGGATGGCATTTTGCAAGCTCTTGACCAGCACCTTCAGATGCACCATCCTGACTCTATTCACCTCTTCCCTAAACTGCTCCAGAAGATGGCTGACCTCAGACAGCTGGTCACAGAGAATGCCCAGCTGGTTCAGATGATCAAAAAGACTGAATCTGAGACCTCCCTCCACCCACTTCTACAAGAAATCTACAAAGACATGTACTGAACTCAAGGCTCAAGGTTACAGACTCAAGGACCTGACTGGAGATTGGACTCCAGAAGTCCCTTCTGTATTAAGGGGGTGCACACAATTTAATGATCTAATGTCAAGGGATTTTTTAAAGAATTTTGTAAAGGACCTTTACAATGTTTGAGTTTGAATACTGACTCCGGTTGTGAGAAGCGTTTTTGTATTTGAACTCAAGTCTGTTCTGATATACAGTACATTTCTGTTCTGATATACAGTACATTTCTGTTCTGATATACAGTACATTTCTGTTCTGATATTCAGTACATTTCACCAATTATTTAGTCATTGTTTACTGCTACCTGCTAACATCATGTTGTTCTTCATTACCTTGATGAGGGCTAACACCTTTAGAAGTTGTCTTGTCCATCATGATTTTGGTTCGCAATGTTTAGGTGATATGGTGTGTTTTGTTTGTGAGACGAGAACAGAAAGTAGCTCAGACTGTCTCTCACGATTAAGCTCTTGAAATCCCACTTACTGTGTGTGTTTTGTGTTTGTGTTTTTTTTTTTTTTCTGATTTTACTTTCCCTTATGATTGTGTTTAATTAGATACTTTTACTTAAGTTAAAGGTATACTCCACAAAAACTGTACAGCAGTCATATTATATTATTTTGGAATTATGTTACTTTGTCAGCTGCTACGATATATATATTGGAATTGAAACTGAAGAAAAATCTACAATATGCTTAATTCAGTTAATTTTCATGTAGATTTCAACTTTTTCTTTGACGTGAGTACCACAGTGGGAAACATCATCTTTTCAGAAGTATGAAAGGAATTATTGGCTCATTTATTTGCCATGTGCCGATCTGCTAAATACTGGTACGGCCATGTTACCTGTATTAAAGTATACTGTCAGGTATCAGTCTCAAAGTCATATTTACTAAATTGAGACCTTAATTATATTTCAGTGTCTTTTTGATAAGCTGTTGTATTAAATTAGGTCTTCCATTAACATGTTGATGTTTTTCTGTTGAAGAGTTTTAATGGGGAGGAAAAATAGCATGTTGAACATGTTGATCGATGTTCTGTGAATATTTTGTGAATGATTGAAAACATGCAGGCTATGGTTACATTTAAACATTATGGTCAAATTGATTTTAAAGATACATATAAACTTAATTTCATTCTTTAAATCTGTTCCAATTAAAGGAAAAGTGACACGATGCATCCATTACTTGATTAATGGTCATGTCATAATGCTAATGTACATTAAAGTTGAGCAGTATTTTATTAAGTAAATACATTTACCTTGACTGAAGTTTGAAATTTGGTTTCCAAGTCTAGAATAAATCGAGTCACAAAATAATTGTGAATCATTTGGCAGTTTTGACTGATTTCAATTGGTATTAATATGAGGTGCAATACAGCTACCATTTCACATCCAGAAATAAATCTATAACTCAAATATTAAAGATTTGAAATTACAGAAATGTGTTTTTGAGGTTTTGATTTTCTTTTTCTGCATACTTTAATACCTTTTCCCTGTCTCCTGATTTCACACTACAATACTGTACTGGTAATGATTACCATGCCACTCTAAAAATGTTTGATCAGAATTGCCTCTTATAAAAGACACTCACAAATATCCTTTTGTTCTTTCCAGTCTGACCCAGTACGGAAATGCCATGCTTTGATTAACAAGTGTTATAATTATTTGTGAGATATTATTTTAGCTCACAGTAAAAGAATTCCAGACATCATTAGGTTTCCTGTGATTTATCTGAAGCATGTGTCAGTATTTAACAAGCATTTGGTGTTTATGTTAAAAATGTATTAAAATGAGTTTTTACATTTAGATAAATCTTTTAAATGCTTGATCATGTACTGATCAAAATTGAATGTGTACGTTTTAATAAGAAACATTCGTTTTAAGTTAATATTATCAATGAATATTAATTTAGTGAGTGACCAAACAGTACAAGTGACGTTTCCAGTCAAACAAGGCATCACGTTCTGATACCTTCATGTCCATCATCACGCGTCTAAATGGGAAGGCCCCGCCCAACAATTATAAAAGTGTGCTGGTCATTAACCGTTCATCAGGCAAAGAGGGACAAGCAGCAAGATGGAAAGGGACGCACACTCTTCCAAAATCTCAGGAGACAACAATGCAGTTTGTAGGTTGGTATTTTCATCAAATGTTAACATTTGTAGCCCATCGTGTAGATTGGTGCTGTTGATTCTTTCAGTGTTTATAAGGAAACATTTAGGCAAATAATGTATACAAAGTCTGCTAGTTTATGATTTGCTTGCATAAGCAAGTCTGGCTTGCACGTAGGTGTGTCTTAGTCTGAAGTCGCTGTGTTATTCTATAGGGAAGACATGAGTCCCCCACGGGCGTCCCTGGTTGGCCAGCGTGCTCTTCGTGACGTGGGTCTCGTTCGCTTCACTAGCTCAAACTCTACCCGTTTACTTTATCCGCGAACTGCATTAAAACCATTTTTTGTTGGTTTAAAAATGGATCGGTACAGCGTACCGTACAGACAATCCAGAAAAGCAGGCTTGAATGGGGAAAGGGAAATCTGCAGGTATTTTTTGTGTTTTGGACGGAGGAAAAACGTTTGTTTTGTTACTCCGGTCATCTGTTCGAAAGAGTGACTTTTTCCTGCTTTAACGTTTCTCGGCGCAGATGTTTACATCCGGTTAAGCAACAAGTAGTTTTTAGTTTTGGGCGTGAAAAGATCTTGGTAGCGTTATAATAAACCGTTTTACTTAAGAATATTAATTCGGATTGGAAGTTTGTAGAAAAGACACGTACAAAATGTGTTAGCTCTTACATGTACAAAGCTTTAAGATTTCCGTGTGTTGCCAATAACAACATGAAAGGGGCGCTGTAGGAATTGTTTTTATTTCTTCGAAGTTTGAAAACTTTAACCATTTGAGAACTTCTGAAGTTACTTAAATATCTGCTGCAGTTACCCACCAATGTTGGGTAATGGGTATGTTGCTGTGTTTTGCAGGCAGTTCATCAATGGATTTTGTCGTTATGGTGAAAGCTGTTACTATCTGCATGAGTTTCCTGCAGCACCATCATTTCAGGTCCAGTGCCGGTATTTCCAGAAAGGTGGTTGCTGGTTTGGTGATCGTTGCAGGTAAGGAGCCAGCTGGACTCTTCCTGATTTTAGAGGCGGAGGATCAAAACAACTCCGTAAATGCACTTCATTTCAAATTGCAGGTATCTCCATGTTCCTCAAACAGATGAAGGGCCTTCAGGGAGCAGCAGACGAGGTTCAGCCCCTGCAGTGTTTCCTTCTGCTCTGGCTGGTCGTGCTTTGGCTAGCCGTCGAGGATCAGAACCTTCTCTTTTACCAGCTCAAGGGGCATACAGCATGAACCGTAGAGGTTCTGAGCCCTTGGTAACCAGTATGACCATGTTACAGCAGAATTTTGATCGTCTAACCACAGGCATTGCAGAAGAGGAAGAGTTTGGGCTTGTTGAAGATCTACCTCCCCAGCAGCAGGGTATTCTCTACCTACCATCTTTATTTCTTTTATTCAAAGTCTGTGACCATTGTTTACCAGTTCTTGTTCCACAGGAGCTTTAAGTCGGCTGCAAGAAAGTGGTGCTGCAGACTCCAATCCTTTACACCACAGCTCGGCAAGCTCTCTGTCTAATGCAGCACCTGCTGAAGTCCATGAAGCAACCGTGTCTGAAACACAAGTTTGTAGATATTAAAGTTTCATCAATTTCTGCGACTCGCTGGATAGGGTTTAATGCAGTGCTGTTGGTTTATAGGTGACCAGTTTGCCAGAGAGACCTGATCAGGGTGGCGCTGCAGTCTCAACAGAGGAACAACACTCGGGCGCCTCTGACCAGAGCAAAGATGTGGCCTGTGGCATCTGCATGGACAAGATTTCAGAAAAATCGACCGCTCAGGAACGGCGCTATGGCATCCTCCCCAACTGCAATCATGCTTTCTGCATCAGCTGTATTGTCACCTGGCGAAAGACAAAAGACTTCCAGGAGGATGTCATTAAGTAAGTGTTGTTCATTAAATGAGCTTATTCTCTCCCTTTCTCTTTACTGTGAATGTTTAGTGTAATGTAAAATGTTTTTTTTTTTTAAATAAAAACAGGGGCTGTCCACAGTGCAGAGTGAAATCCTCGTTTTACATCCCAAGCAAGCACTGGGTCTGTGATGGGGCGGAAAAGGCATCACTGATAGCCTCTTTTAAAGAACGGAGCAGGTTCGAAGGGTTGACATTTTGCGTACCATGTTTTATTTTCCTTGTAAACTTAGACTTTTTTTTTCCGTAGCAAATTAAAGTGCACTTTCTTCATGCGTCATGGCTGCTGCCCCTTTAAATCGGATTGTATCTACAGTCATGACATGCCTGCTTCCCACGTGTACCGCCGCAGACGCCCTACACCCAGGGTAACATTGGCTTTTTGCACGGAGTTACTGTTTTCTTTTAAAATTGTATATTTGAGCTGCCAGTGCAACTAATCCTGTTCTGTTTTCAATTTGTTACATTATCAGAACACTGCTCAGATGTTGGAGGATTTGGACATTGATGCCATCCAGCTTTGGAGCTACATTTTTGCCTTAACTCTGTTGGATGAAGACGATGACGACCTTATAGATTTTCTTGATGACTAAGGACCCTCTACAACTATATGTATATCTTTAGGGTTGGCTCTTAGCTACCCTTTTTTTTGGCTAATTGTTTAGCCATTTAATATTACGGTGTGTGTGACTGTTTATGTATGAGGGTGAGGTAAATTAGTTTGTGAGAGGGGATGGGGAAAAAAAAAAAAAAGTTTAAATGCTCAGATCTCAGAGTCTGTAGCTTCAGATTTTGGTATGGAGGGGTCTAGGGCAAAAAGAGTTAAACTGAATGCATGGTCACTTATTTCAGCTAGTTTTTCCACAAGTTGATCATTTAGTACTTCTATCTGTGCTGCTTCCTGATTGTTGCACCCTCTTGTCTGATATCTTTATATGAAATTGGCTTTTAATATTGTGTACTTCCTAGTTTATATTATTGTCAGTATTCTGCCAAACACTAAGTGTGTAACCTGTCAGCAGGCTTTTTGAAATGCTGTTCTCCTTAGCAGTGTTAACAGGTGTAACTTGATATACCAAGACTTAATGTCACATTTTATGACTTTTAGTACGTTTGTAGTCAAAGAAAAGTGAAAATAAAAAATGTTCCACTGTTTGCCTCACTTGATCCTCTGTCCTTTTGTGGTGTGTGCTGTAAGTCTTTGACGTGTTCCTGTCATTTAAAGGCAAGTACTTGGTAGTCTTGAGGGTGGGGTTGAGTGAGAGGAGTTGCCTAAAAGGAATATTATGCGATTTAAAACTGAGAATGCGACGCACAGAGGTCTACGTGATAAGGAAGCTCAAAACCAACCTGGCACGGTTTAATTCCAGACCCCGAACCTATAGGTGTCAGTACAGTGCCAGTACTGCTTCAGGGCGTCGCCACAAAGAACTTGTTCAAAACTTTATACACAGCAACTGTTTAATCCAGTTAATCCAAGAGTTTTTTTTAAGATTTATTTAGTACGAGCTATTTCTAATATATCTGAGAACGCAACGACGGATCTATTGAGATGACGATAGCAGCAGTCATCAGCTCATGTCTGATTTGTATAGTTCACCTCTGATGGATTTGACTTCTCTGTTGCACCGTTTTGATGGACGGTCTCGGTTGCTGGTTCACGCTCTGCACTCCGGAGCTGCAGGGCCAAGCAATGCACAGACAGTTTTCAATAAACAACGCAGATCTGATCCAGATTTCACTCTTACTCCGTTTTTGGAGGCTTTGTGTCAGCAGGAAGCCTGCGTGCATGAGGACGCTCTTGTTTCGTAAGTACGACAATTAAGAAGCAAACGCAGGCGTGCTGTAATTTGTTTGTGACATTACATATACTATCTGTTGATTTGCAGGAAACCTTTGGTGTCCCTGTTTTCTGAAGGCTTTAGGCGTAATCTGCTCTGTTTTTTGCATCTTATTCACCCTGGATTGCCCAGAGACAGTGTTCTCCGTCTGCTACAATGTCTAACCCAGGACCACAGAGAAAATCAGTGGTCTTATGTCTGTATCAAGCAGCTTTACAGAGATATTGAGGAGCGCACTAGGAAAGAAACACTTCTCACCTCCAAATGTACTGAGAAGCTAAAGGGTCTGTGCGAGAGATTCAGGGGCAAAAATACAGAGGGGCGATGGGCGGCTTGTTTTAAGGGGCTTGGAACACAGCAGGCTGATTTCTCAGTTCTGTCTCAGAGAAAAAGAAAAAGTGAAAACATGGAACACGATGTAGAGGATGAGGAAGGTGTTAATATAAGTAAAAGGATAAAGATGGACTTTTGCACAACCACAGAAGAAGAGACGTTGACTGAGGAGGAATCTAAAATGAGAACGTCACAACCGGACCACAGTGATGCACCTAAATCACAGACAAGTTTTCAGCAGTTAGGGTCTTCAAACGTCTTGCCAGATCACATAAAGGTAACATGATTTTTTATGAATGTTGAAATGAAATGGCAGTTTAATTGATTTAACATACAGATAGGTTCCACAGACCATTACAATCCTTCTCAGCGTTTTTGTGATCTCAGGTAATTGGTTGATGTTCAGGTAAAATAAAATGGTGGCTTCATCATCATTTTGTGTCTGAAGTTATGGAAGAATTTCTAATTCATTGACATTGACTTTATAGGCTGCTGTTCCTGCAATAAAAGAATTACTACTGACAGATTCAGAGGTAAGAGCTGTAATTTTATTATATTATATATGTTATGTATTATCAGTATTATATAGTCTTGTATCATTTAAAATTTATCTTTCTGTTTCAGTGGGATAAGAGCTCCACACCTGCTTTGAAGATATTGCATGAATGTGACCCAGACGAGGTTTGTGGTTGTCAGAATTTTAAGTTCTGAACTGGGAAACATTTAAATGTATATTTATGTATAAATGTATATTTTTTTTTAAGTCTTTAAATTTCATAAATGTTTACATCAGTGAGTGTTTGTTGTATCTCATGCAGGTGGAAGCACTGTGTTCAACGCTGTGTTTGTCTGAAGCACCTGAACAGAGTTTACCTCATTTCTGTAGCTGCCTGTTAGAACTTTCTCCAGATCTTAGTCACAGCACTGCTTCTGTTGTGATCACAAACCTTCTGCTCAACAAGGTCAGTATGTCTACATTTGTCACAGGTTGCCTCGGGATGTTCAGTGTTTCCCACAGGTTTGAAGGCAATGTGTGGTGGTCAGCCCGGGGGGGGGGGGTTAGATGTTTGTCCGGGGGGGTGGGGGGGTTTATAATTTAAAAAAAAATTAATTAATAATTATTAATATTTAATATGTTAATAATTAATGTTAATAATTGGTAAATAATATAATTATAAATTAATAATAAAACACAGAACTTTATTACATTAATTTAA